>CAMZMU010000054.1:54489551-54797799 GCA_947311845.1 Poa pratensis
CAACCAACTCGCAGCCGCTTACAACAACAACAACAACAACAACACAACAACAACAATGGTGGTAACGGCAATGGGATGGAAACCAGCGATCTACCTTGGGTGATTTTCAGAAGACCAACCCACCCACCTACTCCAAGGGACTTCACCACTAGAAGCCGATGATTGGCTTCGCACCATCGGACAATAATCTTGGAAGTTGCTGCTGTGGGAGAGAAATGAGATAGTGCTGTATGCAACCCACTATCTCGCTGGACCTGCAAGAGCTTGGTGGGAAACTACCAAGACTCTCCAGCCAGCTGGTCATGTATCGACTGGGCTGAGTTCCAAGGAGAAGTTCCGCAAGAGCATATTCCTTACGGACTTATTGAGAGGAAGAAGGACGAGTTCCGCAAACTGAGGCAGGGAAGTAGAGATGTGGTCGGTTATCTTGAGGAGTTTACCGACTTATCTCGGTATGCCTGATGACACCGACAAGGAAGAGAAGAAGATGGAGCGTTTCATGAGTGGACTCCATGATGAACTTCAGTGTGCTTTGGTTATCCATGACTTCCGTGATCTGGAGTCACTTGTGGACAAAGCCATCCAGCTGGAGACCAAGCGCAAGTCGATGTATGAAGGTCGCAAGAGGAGGATGAATGCTCAGGAAGGCTCGAGCAGCCAGAAAACCTCGTATCTTTCAGCAGAACACCAGGCCTGCCTATCGTCCACCCCAAGCTCCACCCCAATTACCTAACCGCCCAAACAACTTCAACGCCCAATGACAATAACCGTCCCGGAGGAAACTTCAACAACTTCACCCGCAATCCCAATGTGATCTGCTTTGAATGCGGCAACAAGGGTCACTACTCCAAAGAATGTCCCAATCCCAAGAGGAATGTCCAGCGCCCCAATGCGCCGGCACAGAAAATGGTCAAGGCCGCAATTGGAAATGGAAATGGAAGAATGCCGCACCTCGGGAAATGTGCTGTTGCCAAGGGTCGTCTGCACCACATCAATGCTGAAGAAGCTCAGGATGCTCCGGATGTTGTGTGGGTACGTTCCTTGTCAACTCAGAGTCCTGCAACTGTTCTGTTTGATTCTGGTGCTACCCATTCATTTGTTACCCAAGAATTTGTTGCTAAGGGAGGTTTAGTTAAGAGCCTCTTACCCAAACCCATGGTCATCCAAATCCCAGAATCCACCGTAGAGACCAAGATGTTTTGCTCCGATGTACCCCTTGAGATCAAAGGAGAAAAGTTTCCAGTTAACTTAATTGTTCTGGAACCAAGGCATCGATGTTATACTCGGTATGAATTGGTTAGCCAAGTACCATGGTCGAATTGACTGTGCCAGAAGAGCTGTATCCATCACCACCGACAAAGAAGTAGAAGTGGAGTATGTGTCTGAAACTAGTCAACCTCACCCAGGGCTGCCATGAGAGCATAGCTCGACCCGCCCTAGATGGATCCGTGTTGTTCATCTGTTCTGGATGTTTTCCCAGAAGAATTGCCTGGTATGCCGCCAGATAGGGATATTGGTTCATAATCGAGCTTATTCCAGGAACATCCCCCATATCCCAAAAGCCTTATCGGATGAATCCGGAAAAGAACTGGTTGAGTTGAAGAAGCAGTTGGCTGATATGCTAAGCAAAGGTCTTGTCCGCCCAAGCGCTTCACCATGGGGATCACCCATTATTTCGTGGGACAAGAGAGACGGTACCACACGCCTGTGTGTGGATTATCGCAAGCTGAATGACGTGACCATTAAAATCAAGTACCCTCTTCCCAAGATCGAGGATCTGTTCGATTCAAAATGAACGGAGCCCGAGTCTTTTCAAAGATCGATCTTCGGACAGGATACCATCAGTTGAAGATCAGAGAGCAGATATTCCCAAGACCGCTTCACCACTCGTTACGGGTTGTTTGAATACACCGTGATGTCTTTTGGTCTGACCAATGCCCAGCCTATTTCATGAACCTCACATGAACAAGTTTTTCATGGAGTTACCTCGACAAGTTCGTGGTAGTTTTCCTTGATGACATCCTTATTTATTCCAAGACCGAAGAAGAGCATGCTGAACACTGCGTTAGTTTTGGAGGACTCTCCGAGAGCACCAGCTGTATGCCAAGCTTAGCAAGGGTGAGTTTTGGCTCATGAAGTGGCGTTTCGGACATATTGTATCCTGCGGGAGGAATTCTGTTGACCCTGAGAAGATACAGGCCATTCTTGACTGGTTATCCCCAACCATGTTTTTGAAATCCGAAGCTTTCTCGGACTTGCCGGTTATTACCGCAAGTTCGTTGAAGGATTTTCCAGTATAGCCAAACCTCTTACCCAATGTTGAAGAAGGACAAGAAATTTGAATGGACTCAGAAGTGTGAGGATAGTTTCCAAGAACTGAAGAAGAGACTAACCTCAGCCCCAATCCTGATCATGCCAGACGTCACCAGAGTTTCGACGTGTATTGCGATGCATCACGCCTCGGACTTGGTTGTGTTCTGATGCAAAGAGGCAAAGTTGTGTCGTATCTGTCCCGCAGTAGTTGCGACGCATGAAGAAAATTACCCAACCATGACTTGGAGTTAGCTGCTGTAGTCTTTGCTCTTAAGAAGTGCGTCCCTATATCTTGCGGGACATCGCTGCGAGGTCTATACAGATCACAAAAGCTTGAAGTATATTTTCACCCAGAAAGATCTGAACCTGGACAGAGGAGATGGATGGAATTAATCAAGGATTATGATATTGGAATCCATTATCACCCCGGAAAGGCTAATGTAGTTGCCGATGCCCTTAGTCGCAAACCTTGCACCCTGAATGCCCTGATCCAAGCCGAACAGCCAGCCTTGTTCAAAGACTTCCAAAGATTTTGGACTAGAGCTTGTTAGCCATGGTTATCTCGCCAATTTAGAGTTAACCCCAACCCTGATGGATCAAATCAAAGAAGCCCAAAACGGTATTGAAAGCATGAATGGATATATTGGAAGAAAATTTCCTCGGCAAAGCACGGTTTTACCGAAGATGCTGAAGGAGTGCTGAAATTCAATGACCGTATCTGTGTACCCAATGTCACGGAACTTAAGGAGTTAATCCTGAAGGAGGCCATGAGACCCCTTATTCAATCCACCCCGGCGGGAACCAAAATGTACCAAGACCTTCGAGAAAGATTTTGGTGGCATGGATGAAGCGAGAGATTGGTTCATTCGTAGCCAAGTGTGATATCTGTCAGCGAGTCAAGGCTGAACATCAGCGACCCGCTGGATTGCTTCAACCTTTGAAAATTCCGAGAGTGGAAGTGGGATGAGATTGGAATGGATTTTATTACCGGACTTCCAAGATCCAACCGAGGCCATGATTCAATCTGGGTCATCGTTGATCGACTGACAAGGTTGCCCAATTTGTTCCTGTCAAGACACTCATACCGGAGCTCAGTTAGCAGACCTGTTATTTCCAGAATAGTGAGCATGCATGGTGTGCCTAAGAGATTGTATCGGATAGAGGCAGCAATTCACCTCAAGATTCTGGGGAATCCCTTCATGAAGCCCTCGGAAACCAAGTTAGCCTTTAGCACAGCTTATCATCCCCAGACCGATGGCCAGACTGGCGAGTGAACCAGATATTGGAGGACATGCTTCGCGCATGTGTTCTATCCTATGGTTCCAAGTGGGAAGATTGTCTTCCGTTTGCAGAGTTCTCGTACAACAACAGTTATCAGTTAGTCTGCAAATGGCCCTTTTGAAGCCCTTTACGGCAAGAAGTGTCGTACACCCCTGAATTGGTCCGATACCGGTAGAGAGCAAATTGTTCGGACCGGGATACCCTCCGTGAAGCTGAAGAGCAAGTTCAGCTTATTCGTGAACGCCTCAAAACTGCCCAATCCGTCAGAAGAGTTACGCTGACACCAAGCGCCGTGATCTCACTTTCAGTGTCGGAGATTATGTGTATCCGAGTGACACCCCTCAAGGGAATGCAGCGTTTCCATGTTAAAGGAAAAATTAGCGCCAAGGTATATTGGACCCTTCAAGGTCATTGCTCGTCGAGGAGAAGTATCCTATCAGCTGGAGTTACCCCAGGAGTTAGGAGATTATCATGATGTCTTCCACATTTCCTTGCTCCGGAAGTGTCTTGAAGTTCCTGACCAGCCGATGTTTTCAAAGAACATCGACCATCTCCATCGACCTGAACCAAGACCTGACTTATCGTGAGAGACCCTCAAAATTCTCGAAGAAGAAGATGTTCGTGTTACCGAAAGACGTGCGATCAAGTTTTACAAAGTCCAGTGGACTAACCACTCTGAAGAAGAAGCAACTTGGGAACGCGAAGATTATCTTAAGATAGCGAATTCCCAGACCTCCTTAAACCTAAGCCTGCAACATCTCGGACGAGATTTATTTTAAGGGGGGAAGGATTGTAACATCCCAAAATTATTATCAGGATTATATTCCAAAAATGAGAGCACAAAAAAACTTTTGTTGTATTGTATGTTAATTGCTTTTGTTACTTAACTTGAGATGTTGTTCTTGCTGTTTGTGTGAGTGTTTGCTCTAGTGAACACTAGTAAGAAAGAAAGAAAGCAAAATATAAAATCAAAGCAAGAAAAATAAAAGTGACAAGTTGTCACATGAAAATCTTCAAGTGACAAACCCAATTAATTTCAAACCAAAGTCAGTGGAGTTGTAATGTAAACACTCCCCATTTTGTTCCTACCACTTTCCCCTCCAAATATTATTTTTGAACTAGTTTTGAAATTCTAAAATAAAAACAAATTGAAATAAATTAAAATAACATAAACAAAGTACTATAAAAGAAAATGTTTCAAAACATTTTATTATTTTATGCCAATTTTTGTGGAGCTTCTGTACATTATGGGAAGGCCCCACAAATTTTTGCAAATTTTTCTAAATGTTTAAATGCCCTAATTAAATCCTAGAAAACCTTCTGGATTTAACAGAAGGACTAAAACAGAAATAAAAAGGAAAGCAGAGAGGAGGCAGGGGGTTTTCTGCAAAAACGTCATCCCCTACCTCTCTCCCTCCCCGACGTGCCGCCGTGTCGCCGTGCTGCGCATCGCCGTTTCCGAGCCGCCCAGGCCCCCCTGCGCGCGCCCGGTGCCTCTGCTGCCTCTGCGTGCAGGAGAGAGCACTCGAGCCCCTCCCCGCGCCATTACGCCGCCCTTTTCCCCGATGCATCGCCGTGGCAACCCGCGGCGTCGCCGCCAAATTGGCCCAGCTCTCTGCGCCTCGACACGCGCAGCTCGACCCACACCTTCTAGAATGTGTCCGGACCCCGCTGACACCGCGCGCCCACGTCCCTCGCACCACCGCCGTGGAATTGATCCACTCCGTGCGCCATGGACGTCGCCGTGTGCGCCTCGTCCACGAACGCCGGCCCCTGCCCTATAAACCACCCCCACACCCCTCTGGAAGCACCACACCACCTCACTCCCTCACCCCTCCCTCTCGATTCATCTGTGCACCGCGGGAGGCCGTGCACCGCCGCAGCCACTGCCGCCGTCAAGGTCGGTCATGGCCGCAGCGCCTTGCTCCCCCATTCTTCCCTCTCTGGCCTGCACTTGCTTCCCTCTGCTTCACCGCACTCACCGCACCCTTTTTCCCTTTGATCAGTGCCCAGACGCGGCCGTGGAACCTCGCCGGAGTTGCTGCCCGTGGCCGTGGAAGAGCGAGAGCGCGCCGCCGACGAACCAGCCCACCCCAGCAAGTGTAACTCGGCCAGAAGCTTCCACCTCACCACCGCCGTCGATCTGCATCATCTCCGCGACCTCCCGAGCCCTCTAGGTGAGAGATTCATCCACCTCGCCGTCGCCGGCGCGGCAGCGCCGCTCGTTTTAGGTCGCCGACGTTTGCCGTCGACGTGGGCAAACGTGGGCCGTTGGATCTAAATCCAACGGTTGCGTACCGTTTCGTTTAGAAGTGAAAGAGAGAGAGAGACTGACGGGGGGCCCCGCTCGTCAGGTTTTAAATCATTTCCCCGCGCGCGATGTGCCGCTGCCATGTAGGCCCCACCTGTCAGCCTTTTCAACATTATCCAGAGAGATTTAATTTCGAATTTAAATTCCCTCTGAGAATCAGTACTGGTCCTGACTTTGAAATTCAATAACTTGAGATTAGGAATCCAAATAAATCAAACTCAATTGTTCTGGAAAGCTTATGAAATTGTTTAACCAACACAATTGGTCTCATGTCATTTAATTAAATAGATAAAAAGTATTATTGAAAATGCTACAGAAGGTTTAAATTCTAAACTTGTTTGTTTCTGATACTCTGTTAGTCCAAATAATTCCAAACCAATTTTGCTAGCTTAGTACTGCCTTGTGTTAGCTCCCCTAATTTTGGTAGAATTAATTAAGCAGTATTAATTGTTGACTTTAAGATAAACCCTTCTGGACTAAAACAAACAAATATGTTTATTGGTTGACCCAAATGAGTTAGGACCAATTTTGTTAGCTCACATATAGCCATGTTTAGTTACCCCTAAAAGGGTTTAATTTTTGGAACAATAGAATTTAATGGTAGCTAAAACTTGATTATTAAGCTACTGGATTCAACAATGTGTAGGGAGTTTGGTAACTCCAATGATCCAATTCAAATTGGGTTGTCTTCTACACATCAGTAGCTTTCCATAGAATTTTAGTTTGTATTTTTGTGACCAACAGAACTCAAGTTGTGGAATTAAACATGAATAACTAGTTTCTGCCATAATTTGGACTTAAAAATAATGTTTAATTCAAATTTGAAAACCAAATTGTGTGGTTTGATGTGTGCAGTAGCTAATTGTGATGTTGATGTTATGTTGAGATGATTGCTTGTATAGCTTAGTGATTGTTTGCATTGTTTGTTTATTAATTAGACGAGAACGTTGTCGGATATATCGAGGAAGGAGAGTTTGCTGAATTTGAAGAACAAGAGCAAGATCACTTTGCCAAGCAAGGCAAGCTATTCTCTGAGCTTGCACTACCAACATATGCATCTACTTTCATAACATGTTTTACTCTCAAAGCAAGATTTATAAAACCCATTTCAAAAGTATATGGATATTATTTTGCCACCCTATGTAGTAGTTTATATAAAACTTTAGGATGGGAAAACAATGTTGTTTATTCAAAACTCCTTTGAAATTTCTTGTGAGTTTATGAATGCCGAGATGTCGGTGTTGATTGGAAAGTGGAAAAATGGTGATGTTTATGAAAAATGCACAGTGTCCTAGTACTATGGACCAATCCTACCCTGTGCGACCACATTTACCACATATGGGAAAAGGCGTAGTCATGTAGTTTGCTCTTATTAGTATGGGATACCTCATCGACGGAGATGACTCCGTTATGCATGAGGGGATGGTCCGAGGATCTACCCCCTGACCCGGGTCCTCACACAAGTTGGTGGGGAGGATAGAAGGTTCCACCATAAACCGCCGGACAAAACTATGAGTCCTCACACTTAGGGTTTCTGACGGGAAACCGGACTGGGTGTCGATGGAAAGTGTCATATGGGAAGGATCCTATACTAGCATGAGCAAATAAGAGGCTATGGCCGGCGGCTTACTTCGCATACACCTGGTATGGCGAGACGTGGCAGACACGATGAGTTGCCGGATGGATGTGGGTTAAAAGCGTGCTACCTCTGCAGAGTGTTAAAACTATTCGAATAGCCGAGTCCTCGGATATGGACAATTGGGAGACTGTCCTAAGACCTTGTGCAAGTTTTTAAAAAGACTTTGAGTTTTAAAAGAAAAATGAAGTGGAGATGTTTCCTACACCTATACCAACGGATCGGTATGAGGTGGTTGGATGAAAGTGGACCATGACGGGCTATGGTCGGAAAAAGGGGAGTTTTGGAAAAACAGATGAAAATGGTGACTTCTTTAAAGATAGTTATAAAACTCTTCTTACCTTTTTCAATAAAGATATAGAGATGTTTTAAATAAGAAAAGTTGTCAACTAAAATAAAACTGGTGCATACTCATGTTGGGGTAGTTTGCGAGTACATTCAAATGTACTCATATTGGTTTCGTCCCTGGCTATTGTCCTAGCCAGACTACGAGGAGGAGCACTACGCGAGCAGGATATGGCGACTTCTACGCCAACTAAGGATCTCCACAAGTCAGCTGCCTGTCGGGTTGTCATCGTTAGAATATGATGTCTACTACGCCGTAGCTTCCGCTGATAATTTGGTTTGGCCCATGAAGGCACCTATGTAAGAACTTGGTCTAAATGACCATTTATGTAAGACTTTTATTCGGTACTGTAATGGATGTAAACTTTGGTATCCAATTCGGATTATGTGCAACGACAGACTGATCACGGGATCGTTGTGTTAAGCATAATCGGGTATTTCGGACAGCTAGTCCGGGGTCCCCACAGACTTGGTATCAGAGCCATCCTGACTTTAGGAAACCTTAGTTAGCATGGTCGTTTGTCAAATGTTACAAAAGATGAATTTCTAAAAAGAAAGGAATGAAGTATTTTCGAAAATTGCTTATCTCCAATCCTCTTACTTATGCAAAATTTTACTCTCATTAAATGTTACATTTTCCTTAGTATCCCTAAAATTTTGTACACCTCTCATTAAGCTTAAAATTTGACTCACTTGTTGCCCTACTATATTAAAATTTTGATATACTTGTCACCTAACTAACTTAAAATTTTGCTTAAAAACTGTAGATGGCACTCCATTGGACCGAGTTCGTTCAGCTGGAGAAGGACAGCAAGCTGACGTTTGAGAGGGACTTGTTCGAGTTGACCAAGCTGTTAGGTCGCCCCGCTCCAGAGTTTGAGGGAGCTCAGATTGATGTTCACGGTGTTGGAAGGCTGAGCTGGCTCATCAGATCGTCAGTTCGCAGGAACATCAAGTCTCCCAGTTCCAGGACGCTCATCTTCACCACCAAGGAGGCCACCTGGGTTGACGGTCTCTGTACTGCTACACAGAGGATGCTAGCCCGACTTTGTGAGGAGCACAAGGCGGAGTTAGTAGACTCCCGTTTCCGGTTCTACGGGAGGCGCAACTGCGATGGACACCCTACTCCTTCACCTTACCACCCGATGTTTGGGAGCTACATCATGGACATGGAGATCTTACTTCAGTGCACTCAGGATGATCTGTTGCGCACTAGGATTCAGCTCCACTTCGACCGCGAGTCGCTCGTTGAGCTTCGCGAGAACGAGATGAAGCTGATGGTGGAGAAGGTTGCTCTTCTCAGGAAGAGGGCCCAGCTGAGGAAGACTATCGTGAAGCTCCGCACGAAGGTGGCAGAGCAGGACGGACTGATTGAGGATCTAGAGCACCATACTGACGAGATGGAGGAGGAGGGCGAGGATCTCCGCAAGGAGAACGACGCTTTCCTCAGTGACGATGATGACTTCGTGGAGGAGATGGACTGTGAGGAGGAGGATGATGAGGAGGAGTTAGTTGACGAGGAGGAGGAGCCACTCGAGCCAGTTCTCGAGGACGAGGAGGAGGATCCCGAGGAGCCAGCCTACCAGTCAGATGCTGACGTGTTAGAGCTGGAGGTTCCACCTCAGTAGGCGAGTGACTTGATCACTACCGCAGGATTAGGTTGACCCCTATAGCTAGTCGAGTAGTAGTAGTGGTTCTTTTGGAAACCAGATGTTATGTATCCTAGATGTAAGCTTGATGTTGTAAGCTTGATGTTGATGTGAACTCCTTGATGTATTGTTTGTGAAATATAAGTATGTTTGTCTTGTTTAAATCTGTGTAAACTATTTTCATATAAATCTTAGAATTAATCAACCACTTGAGAGATCGTCTTTTCCCTTAGTCGAACTTTTCTTGCCTTGTCTCTTATACCCGGTGTGCTTCAGGATGCCACCCCGTCGCAGCAATGCGGAAGGATCAGGATCAGCACCACCACCACCGGACCCAACCCCCACCCAACTTCTCGCACTTATCATGGAGGAGCGTGAAAATGCCCGGCAAGAGCGCCAAGCTCATCTCGCTGCCTTACAACAACTCGCAGCCGCTATAACAACAACACAATAACAAACAACAACAACAACAACAATGGTGGTAACGGCAATGGCGATGGAAACCAGCGATCTACCTTGGGTGATTTTCAGAAGACCAACCCACCCACCTACTCCAAGGGACTTCACCCACTAGAAGCCGATGATTGGCTTCGCACCATCGACAATAATCTGAAGTTGCTGCTGTGGGAGAAAATGAGAAAGTGTTGTATGCAACCCACTATCTCGCTGGACCTGCAAGAGCTTGGTGGGAAACTACCAAGACTCTCCAGCCAGCTGGTCATGTCATCAACTGGGCTGAGTTCCAGGAGAAGTTCCGCAAGAAGCATATTCCCAGTGGACTTATTGAGAGGAAGAAGGATGAGTTCCGCAAACTGAGGCAGGGAAGTAGAGATGTGGTCGGTTATCTTGAGGAGTTTACCGACTTATCTCGGTATGCTCCTGATGACACCGACAAGGAAGAGAAGAAGATGGAGCGTTTCATGAGTGGACTCATGATGAACTTCAGTGTGCTTTGGTTATCCATGACTTCCGTGATCTGGAGTCACTTGTGGACAAAGCCATCCAGCTGGAGACCAAGCGCAAGTCGATGTATGAAGGTCGCAAGAGGAGGATGAATGCTCAGGAAGGCTCGAGCAGCCAGAAACCTCGTATCTTTCAGCAGAACACCAGGCCTGCCTATCGTCCACCCCAAGCTCCACGCCCCAATTACCCTAACCGCCCAAACAACTTCAACCGCCCCAATGACAATAACCGTCCCGGAGGAAACTTCAACAACTTCACCCGCAATCCCAATGTGATCTGCTTTGAATGCGGCAACAAGGGTCACTACTCCAAAGAATGTCCCAATCCCAAGAGGAATGTCCAGCGCCCCAATGCGCCGGCACAGAACAATGGTCAAGGCCGCAATGGAAATGGAAATGGCAAGAATGCCGCACCTCGCGGAAATGCTGCTGTTGCCAAGGGTCGTCTGCACCACATCAATGCTGAAGAAGCTCAGGATGCTCCGGATGTTGTGCTGGGTACGTTCCTTGTCAACTCAGTACCTGCAACTGTTCTGTTTGATTCTGGTGCTACCCATTCATTTGTTACCCAAGAATTTGTTGCTAAGGGAGGTTTAGTTAAGAGCCTCTTACCCAAACCCATGGTCATCCAAATCCCAGAATCCACCGTAGAGACCAAGATGTTTTGCTCCGATGTACCCCTTGAGATCAAAGGAGAAAAGTTTCCAGTTAACTTAATTGTTCTGGGAACCCAAGGCATCGATGTTATACTCGGTATGAATTGGTTAGCCAAGTACCATGGTCGAATTGACTGTGCCAGAAGAGCTGTATCCATCACCACCGACAAAGAAGTAGAAGTGGAGTATGTGTCTGAAACTAGTCAACCTCACCCAGGCTGCCATGAGAGCATAGCTCGACCCGCCCTAGATGAGATCCGTGTTGTTCATCTGTTCAAGGATGTTTTCCCAGAAGAATTGCCTGGTATGCCGCCAGATAGGGATATTGAGTTCATAATTGAGCTTATCCCAGGAACATCCCCCATATCCCAAAAGCCTTATCGGATGAATCCGGAAGAACTGGTTGAGTTGAAGAAGCAGTTGGCTGATATGCTAAGCAAAGGTCTTGTCCGCCCAAGCGCTTCACCATGGGGATCACCCATTATTTGTGGACAAGAGAGACGGTACCACACGCCTGTGTGTGGATTATCGCAAGCTGAATGACGTGACCATTAAAAATAAGTACCCTCTTCCCAAGATCGAGGATCTGTTCGATCAAATGAACGGAGCCCGAGTCTTTTCAAAGATCGATCTTCGGACAGGATACCATCAGTTGAAGATCAGAGAGACAGATATTCCCAAGACCGCCTTCACCACTCGTTACGGTTGTTTGAATACACCGTGATGTCTTTTGGTCTGACCAATGCCCCAGCCTATTTCATGAATCTCATGAACAAGATTTTCATGGAGTACCTCGACAAGTTCGTGGTAGTTTTCCTTGATGACATCCTTATTTATTCCAAGACCGAAGAAGAGCATGCTGAACACCTGCGTCTAGTTTTGGAGACTCCGAGAGCACCAGCTGTATGCCAAGCTTAGCAAGTGTGAGTTTTGGCTCAGTGAAGTGGCATTTCTCGGACATATTGTGTCTGGAGGAATTTCTGTTGACCCTGAGAAGATACAAGCCATTCTTGACTGGTTATCCCCAACCAATGTTTTTGAAATCCGAAGCTTTCTCGGACTTGCCGGTTATTACCGCAAGTTCGTTGAAGGATTTTCCAGTATAGCCAAACCTCTGACCCAACTGTTGAAGAAGGACAAGAAATTTGAATGGACTCAGAAGTGTGAGGATAGTTTCCAAGAACTGAAGAAGAGACTAACCTCAGCCCCAATCCTGATCATGCCAGACGTCACCCAGAGTTTCGACGTGTATTGCGATGCATCACGCCTCGGACTTGGTTGCGTTCTGATGCAAGAAGGCAAAGTTGTGTCGTATCTGTCCCGGCAGTTGCGACCGCATGAAGAGAATTACCCAACCCATGACTTGGAGTTAGCTGCTGTAGTCTTTGCTCTTAAGAAGTGGCGTCCCTATCTTGCGGGACATCGCTGCGAGGTCTATACAGATCACAAAAGCTTGAAGTATATTTTCACCCAGAAAGATCTGAACCTGCGACAGAGGAGATGGATGGAATTAATCAAGGATTATGATATTGGAATCCATTATCACCCCGGAAAGGCTAATGTAGTTGCCGATGCCCTTAGTCGCAAACCTTGCACCCTGAATGCCCTGATCCAAGCCGAACAGCCAGCCTTGTTCAAAGACTTCCAAGATTTTGGACTAGAGCTTGTTAGCCATGGTTATCTCGCCAATCTAGAGTTAACCCCAACCCTGATGGATCAAATCAAAGAAGCCCAAAAGGTCATGAAAGCATAGAGGGAATTAGGAAGAAAATTTCCCTCGGCAAAGCACCCGGTTTTACCGAAGATGCTGAAGGAGTGCTGAAATTCAATGACCGTATCTGTGTGCCCAATGTCACGGAACTTAAGGAGTTAATCCTGAAGGAGGCCCATGAGACCCCTTATTCAATCCACCCCGGCGGAACCAAAATGTACCAAGACCTTCGAGAAAGATTTTGGTGGCATGGAATGAAGCGAGAGATTGGTTCATTCGTAGCCAAGTGTGATATCTGTCAGCGAGTCAAGGCTGAACATCAGCGACCCGCTGGATTGCTTCAACCTTTGAAAATTCCCGAGTGGAAGTGGGATGAGATTGGAATGGATTTTATTACCGGACTTCCAAGATCCAACCGAGGCCATGATTCAATCTGGGTCATCGTTGATCGACTGACCAAGGTTGCCCACTTTGTTCCTGTCAAGACCACTCATACCGGAGCTCAGTTAGCAGACCTGTATATTTCCAGAATAGTGAGCCTGCATGGTGTGCCTAAGAAGATTGTATCTGATAGAGGCACGCAATTCACCTCAAGATTCTGGAAATCCCTTCATGAAGCCCTCGGAACCAAGTTAGCCTTTAGCACAGCTTATCATCCCCAGACCGATGGCCAGACTGAGCGAGTGAACCAGATATTGGAGGACATGCTTCGCGCATGTGTTCTATCCTATGGTTCCAAGTGGGAAGATTGTCTTCCGTTTGCAGAGTTCTCGTACAACAACAGTTATCAGTCTAGTCTGCAAATGGCCCCTTTTGAAGCCCTTTACGGCAAGAAGTGTCGTACACCCCTGAATTGGTCCGATACCGGAGAGAGCAAATTGTTCGGACCAGATACCCTCCGTGAAGCTGAAGAGCAAGTTCAGCTTATTCGTGAACGCCTCAAAACTGCCCAATCCCGTCAGAAGAGTTACGCTGACACCAAGCGCCGTGATCTCACTTTCAGTGTCGGAGATTATGTGTATCTCCGAGTGACACCCCTCAAGGGAATGCAGCGTTTCCATGTCAAAGGAAATTAGCGCCAAGGTATATTGGACCCTTCAAGGTCATTGCTCGTCGAGGAGAAGTATCCTATCAGCTGGAGTTACCCCAGGAGTTAGGAGATTATCATGATGTCTTCCACATTTCCTTGCTCCGGAAGTGTCTTGAAGTTCCTGACCAGCCTGATGTTTTCAAAACATCGACCACCTCTCCATCGACCTGAACCAAGACCTGACTTATCGTGAGAGACCCCTCAAAATTCTCGAAGAAGATGTTCGTGTTACCCGAAGACGTGCGATCAAGTTTTACAAAGTCCAGTGGACTAACCACTCTGAAGAAGAAGCAACTTGGGAACGCGAAGATTATCTTAGAAGCGAATTCCCAGACCTCCTTAAAACCTAAGCCTAGCAAATCTCGGGACGAGATTTATTTTAAGGGGGGAAGGATTGTAACATCCCAAAATTATTATCAGGATTATATTCCAAAAATGAGAGCCAACAAAAACTTTTGTTGTTTATTGTATGTTAATTGCTTTTGTTACTTGAGATGTTGTTCTTGCTGTTTGTGTGAGTGTTTGCTCTAGTGAACACTAGTAAGAAAGAAAGCAAAATATAAAATCAAAGCAAGAAAAATAAAAGTGACAAGTTGTCACATGAAAATCTTCAAGTGACAAACCAATTAATTTCAAACCAAAGTCAGTGGAGTTGTAATGTAAACACTCCCCATTTTGTTCCTACCACTTTCCCCTCTCAAATATTATTTTTGAACTAGTTTTGAAATTCTAAAATAAAAACAAATTGAAATAAATTAAAATAACATAAACAAAGTACTATAAAAGAAAATGTTTCAAAACATTTTATTATTTTATGCCAATTTTTGTGGAGCTTCTGTACATTATGGGAAGGCCCCACAAATTTTTGCAAATTTTTCTAAAATGTTTAAATGCCCTAATTAAATCCTAGAAAACCTTCTGGATTTAACAGAAGGACTAAAACAGAAATAAAAAGAAAGCAGAGAGGAGGCAGGGGGTTTTCTGCAAAAACGTCATCCCCTACCTCTCTCCCTCGCCCGACGTGCCGCCGTGTCGCCGTGCTGCGCATCGCCGTTTCCGAGCCGCCCAGGCCCCCCCTGCGCGCGCGCCGGTGCCTCTGCTGCCTCTGCGTGCAGGAGAGAGCACTCGAGCCCCTCCCCGCGCCTTTACGCCGCCCTTTTCCCCGATGCCTCGCCGTGGCACCCGCGGCGTCGCCGGCCAAATTGGCCCAGCTCTCTGCGCCTCGACACGCGCAGCTCGACCCACACCTTCTAGAATGTGTCCGGACCCCGCTGAACACCGCGCGCCCACGTCCCTCGCACCACCGCCGTGGAATTGATCCACTCCCGTGCGCCATGGACGTCGCCGTGTGCGCCTCGTCCACGAACGCCGGCCCCTGCCCTATAAAACCACCCCCACACCCCTCTGGAAGCACCACACCACCTCACTCCCTCACCCCTCCCTCTCGATTCATCTGTGCACCGCGGGAGGCCGTGCACCGCCGCAGCCACTGCCGCCGTCAAGGTCGGTCATGGCCGCAGCGCCTTGCTCCCCCATTCTTCCCTCTCTGGCCTGCACTTGCTTCCCTCTGCTTCACCGCACTCACCGCACCCTTTTTCCCTTTGATCAGTGCCCAGACGCGGCCGTGGAACCTCGCCGGAGTTGCTGCCCGTGGCCGTGGAAGAGCGAGAGCGCGCCCCGACGAACCAGCCCACCCCAGCAAGTGTAACTCGGCCAGAAGCTTCCACCTCACCACCGCCGTCGATCTGCATCATCTCCGCGACCTCCCGAGCCCTCTAGGTGAGAGATTCATCCACCTCGCCGTCGCCGGCGCGGCAGCGCCGCTCGTTTTAGGTCGCCGACGTTTGCCGTCGACGTGGGCAAACGTGGGCCGTTGGATCTAAATCCAACGGTTGCGTACCGTTTCGTTTAGAAGTGAAAGAGAGAGAGAGACTGACGGGCGGGCCCCGCTCGTCAGGTTTTAAATCATTTCCCCGCGCGCGATGTGCCGCTGCCATGTAGGCCCCACCTGTCAGCCTTTTCAACATTATCCAGAGAGATTTAATTTCGAATTTAAATTCCTCTCTGAGAAGTCAGTACTGGTCCTGACTTTGAAATTCAATAACTTGAGAATTAAGAATCCAAATAAATCAAACTCAATTGTTCTGGAAAGCTTATGAAATTGTTTAACCAACACAATTGGTCTCATGTCATTTAATTAAATAGATAAAAAGTATTATTGAAAATGCTACAGAAGGTTTAAATTCTAAACTTGTTTGTTTCTGATGCTCTGTGAGTCCAAATAATTCCAAACCAATTTTGCTAGCTTAGTACTGCCTTGTGTTAGCTCCCCTAATTTTGGTAGAATTAATTAAGCAGTATTAATTGTTGACTTCAAGATAAACCCTTCTGGACTAAAACAAACAAATATGTTTATTGGTTGACCCAAATGAGTTAGGACCAATTTTGTTAGCTCACATATAGCCATGTTTAGTTACCCCTAAAAGGATTTAATTTTTGAACAATAGAATTTAAATGGTAGCTAAAACTTGATTATTAAGCTACTGGATTCACCAATGTGTAGGGAGTTTGGTAACTCCAATTGATCCAATCAAATTGGTGTTGTCTTCTACACATCAGTAGCTTTCTATAGAAATTTAGTTTGTATTTTTGTGACCAACAAACTCAAGTTGTGGATTTAAACATGAATAACTAGTTTCTGCCATAATTTGGACTTAATTAAATAATGTTTAATTCAACTTATTTGAAACAAATTGTATGGTTTGATGTGTGCAGCATCTAATTGTGATGTTGATTGTTGTGTTGAGATGATTGCTTGTATAGCTTAGTGATTGTTTGCATTGTTTGTTTATTAATTAGACGAGAACGTTGTCGGATATATCGAGGAAGGAGAGTTTGCTGAATTTGAAGAACAAGAGCAAGATCACTTTGCCAAGCAAGGCAAGCTATTCTCTGAGCTTGCACTACCAACATATGCATCTACTTTCATAACATGTTTTACTCTCAAAGCAAGATTTATAAAACCCATTTCAAAAGTATATGGATATTATTTTGCCACCCTATGTAGTAGTTTATATAAAACTTTAGGATGGGAAAACAATGTTGTTTATTCAAAACTCCTTTGAAATTTCTTGTGAGTTTATGGAATGCCGAGATGTCGGTGTTGTATTGGAAAAGTGGAAAAGTGGTGATGTTTATGAAAAATGCACAGTGTCCTAGTACTATGGCGACCAATCTTACCCTGTGCGACCACATTTACCACATATGGGAAAAGGCTTAGTCATGTAGTTTGCTCTTATTAGTATGGGATACCTCATCGACGGAGATGACTCCGTTATGCATGAGGGGATGGTCCGAGGACCTACCCCCTGACCCGGGTCCTCACACAAGTTGGTGGGGAGGATAGAAGGTTCCACCATAAACCGCCGGACAAAACTATGAGTCCTCACACTTAGGGTTTCTGACGGGAAACCGGACTGGGTGTAGATGGAAAGTGTCATATGGGAAGGATCCTATACTAGCATGAGCAAATAAGAGGCTAGGGCCGACGGCTTACTTCGCATACACCTGGTATGGCGAGACGTGGCAGACACGATGAGTTGCCGGATGGATGTGGGCTAAAAGCGTGCTACCTCTGCAGAGTGTTAAAACTATTCGAATAGCCGAGTCCTCGGATATGGACAATTGGGAGACTGTCCTAAGACCATGTGCAAGTTTTTAAAAAGACTTTGAGTTTTAAAAGAAAAATGAAGTGGAGATTGTTTCCTACACCTATACCAACGGATCGGTATGAGGTGGTTGGATGAAAGTGGACCATGACGGGCTATGGTCGGAAAAAGGGGAGTTTTGGAAAAACAGATGAAAATGGTGACTTCTTTAAAGATAGTTATAAAACTCTTCTTACCTTTTTCAATAAAGATATAGAGATGTTTTAAATAAGAAAAAGTTGTCAACTAAAATAAAACTGGTGCATACTCATGTTGGGTAGTTTGCGAGTACATTCAAATGTACTCATATTGGTTTCGTCCCTGGCTATTGACCTGGCCAGACTACGAGGAGGAGCACTACGCCGAGCAAGAGTATGGCGACTTCTACGCCAACTAAGGATCTCCACAAGTCAGCTGCCTGTCGGGTTGTCATCGTTAGAATATGATGTCTACTACGCCGTAGCTTCCGCTGATATATCTGGTTTGGCCCATGAAGGCACCTATGTAAGAACTTGGTCTAAATGACCATTTATGTAAGACTTTTTATTCGGTATTGTAATGGATGTAAACTTTGGTACCCAATTCGGATTATGTGCAACGACAGACTGATCACGGGATCGTTGTGTTAAGCATAATCGGGTATTTCGGACAGCTAGTCCGGGGTCCCCACAGTCGGCCGTGCAGGCCCAGATGCGGCCCGAACGGGCCTGTCCCTCCTGGCGCCGGCGCCGCCCGCGCCCCTGGCCACGCCTGCGTCGCTCCACGCGTCGTCGCCGTAGACCGCATCGCGCGCGGCCGAGCACCAGCGCCCGCGCTGCCGCGATGCCGGCGGCCGACCTGCCGCCCGCGCGGCCAGGCCCAGGCCCGCCCCACAAGATCTGGGCACAGAGCCCCGGATCTGCCACCCCGCCACAGCCTCGTGGTCCCGGAGCCGCCGCTCTGGCCTGCCAGCGCCGACGATGCGCCATCGTCCCCCAGCTGAGCCCGACACCCGCCGCGCCACCGGAGAGAAGAAGACCACACCCCCGCCGCCAGTTGTTTGGCAGCGGGGAGGCCACCACTGCCGCGGCACGGAGGTCGGCGGCAGCAGCGGCGAGGAGGGGCGCAGAGGTAGGTGGTTTGCGGCGGCGCGGGTTTCGCTCCCTGTGCCGCCTTGGTGCGGCACGGGGGGAAGTTTTTGAACCTCTATTTCCGTTCTACATTGTCGTTGTCTGTCTCTCTCTCTTAAACAGTTCGCGTTGGTTTCAACATTGCAAACATAGATTGTTGGATGTTACATGCGTAGTCGTACTAGAAACTAGGATAACTTATACATAGATTGCGGTTCGAAACCTAACCCTCAGCCGTAATCAGAAGAGGCTGACAGAATACTTCACCAGGGCTTCGCACGTGGCAGCGACAGCGAGTTTTACTCGCTGTCGGAGGAGTCGAGCTTGACAAAGGTGGTGTGCCTTCCCGGTTGAAGGGTTATACCTCGTGGCGGTGTTTGGCCTCATGCGCAGCGGCATCGCGACTGTGCCATCACCCGTGCGGCACAGTAGATAATAGTTAGCTTTGGAGTGCTCAAATAATAGCTCTCTTCTTCCCCAAGTTGAGAGTGCGACTTCTAATATCTCTCCTCCATTGTTTTTAAATTTAAATATCCGAGATCTCCCAACCTAGCGATTTAATCTTGTTGATACTTAGGGGTTTGCCAGAGGAGATCCATATCTTGTGTTTCATCAATCGAATTTGATTCCCTACTATCCATAGCAATATTTGTAGGATTACGTGCAGGAATTTAAGATTTTATGTCTTATATAACGCCAAGATCTACTATAAAGATATGCAGCACCCCATAATGCCAATTTTAGAACATACAAACACCGTTGCGGAAGATGGTGTTTGTCGATGACGATGTCGGTGAAGCCTAATGAAAATTCTCACGTCGACGCCGGGTGGTGAGGATGTCGCTGATTCCCTTGGTAGGATGGCTTGCACAATCCCTCTTCTAGTATCCACGCATCCACTGCGCCAACCCGTCAGTGCTCTGTCGTCCGTACTCGGCGCCGACAATGAGAGACAGCCTTTCGGCGTATTCTATGGTGGTAGATCTAATCTATATGAGACTAGAGAGTTGTTCTCAACACATGAGATCTAGAAACAAAGAGAGATCCGGTAGAGGACACCTCGAAAACCGGGAGCAATTGATGTGTAAAACCCTTGGGGTTTGGGAAGTATATGTAGTGGGAGGAGGGGGTAGGCCGACTTGGGGAGGGGGCAAACCCTCCCCCATGGTGTCCCGGCCTAGGGGATCCAGCCGGATCCCTCCCCCAATTCGGATTGGACTCCTAGTCCAACTAGGAGTCATTTCCTTTTAAAACTCCCTCTTCTTTTATCTCTTAATTTAAAATTGACTTTCCAAAAAACAATTTCAAAAATAAAGGAAAAGGTAGGGGAGTTGGTGCACCGCACCCAGGTGGGCCCTAGGGCCCATGCGGCTGCACCACATGCAAATGTTATCACGAGGTGAGACAATGTGCACTATGTGACCAAACCATTCAATCACTGCAGATACAAAAACTCGTACCGATATCATTCTCTTTTTCTCATTCGTATCCCGATGTCCTGTGATAAATCACATTGTGTCCTGCCAGACTATTGGGTGACATCGGTGATACCAAGAGGGCCTAGAGGATGTATCTCTCATCGTGTGGAGCAGTAAGTACCATTATTGAATAATCTCATATTCATTACACACTTTAGGTTACACCCAAAAATCACCGTTATAGTCCCTTTTTATAGCAAGACGGTTGATGACAATCAATGCGTAAATGTCAAGTGTGCGGTCACTAGATGTTCTCATGGTATAGGAATACTTCTAACGAAAAACCCATAATCCCTTGCTAACTTCATCTAAACGATTTGTTTCTTAGCGAGATCATACAATTGGGTCGATTCAGTACTACTGTCATTCCGACAATATACTCTTATAGTTGTATGACTTATACAAATTCCATGATCAGTTAAACATGATCATGGAACAACGAGATAAGCTAATCCTAGAGACAAGATTAGAAACACTTGATTTTGTCTATATCTGCACACGTGCTTGTAGGTTCTCATTTGAATACTCACTATTCAAGTACCAGAGCAGTTATAGCATAAAGATATAAACTAAATAATAAACTTGGAGATGAATATAACTCAATATTATTGTCTCTAGTGTATACCTCCAACAATATTGCTACTCTTGGGTATTTGGGTGTTCTAGACGGGAGAGTCTGTTTCGAAGCTTAATCTTGGTGGTGTAAAGATTCGAGTTATTTTAGGAGTCTCAAATTGAATTGTGGAGATTGAACCAAGCTTGTGTTTAAAAGCTTTTGATCTACGCCTTGAAAGGAACCACTTAGGGTGTGTTTGGTAGCCGGGTGGACTATCTCAGCACATACAAGCTAAGTCTAGCTATGCCCGCCACATGCACCTGTGTTTTATTCGTGGTGTTTGGTAGACTGTATGAGCTGAGCTGAGCTGAGCTCAGCTGTTGTTTGGTACCTGTAACCATGCCAACAACAATAAACCGCAATCAAGTCCCTGACTACAGAAATAAAACGCAATCAAGCCCCTGGACGATTTGGGCTCGGGCTCCGGCACCGGCACCGGCGAGAGGAGCCGCCGGCGAGCGCTGCCGCCATGCGGCGCCGCAGTGCGCCGCCAGGAGGAGGCCGAACCCTCGTGCGCCGCCTCCGTGCGCCGTCCCGTGCGTCGCCAGCCGCCAGGAGGAGGCCGAGCCTCTCTGCTCCTCGCGCGGGTGGAGGGCGGGCGCCGCCAGGAGGAGGCCGAGCCTCTCCTGCTCCTCGCGCGGGTGGAGGTGCGGGCGCCGCCAGGAGGAGGTGCGGGCGCCGCTAGGAGGAGGCCGGGCGCCGCGGAGCAACTTCCCGTCGAGCTCCCCGTGCTGTTCTCGTCCCTGCACCAGCTGTTCAGGTACCGGAAGGCGATGGAGGCGGCGGTGCTCGTCCGTGCGAGAAGAGGAGGTGCCGGCGGTGCTCGCCCGTGTGAGAGGAGGTGGTGGCGGCCGGCGGTGCTAGTCCGTGCGAGAGGAGGAGGTGCCGACCGGCGGTGCAAGGAGAGGTGGAGGTTGCGGTGCGAGGGGTGGAGGGTGAGAGAGAGCGGTTTGGGGGGAGGGGGGGGGGGGGGAATGAGGGTGGGGCGGTTGACCCCTGCTGCGAGGAGGCCGCGGTGCGGGGCGTGGGATTGATTTTCGGGCGAACTCAGCCCTGCGAGCAGCGAAGCTCGATCTGAGCTTCTCTACCGGGCAGGGCTGAGAGCCTTTTCCGTGCGAGGTGGGCAGGGGCGGGGAAGCACGACCCGGGCTACCAAACAGAAAAAATCGGGGCGGGAGCAGATTTTCTGAGGAGAGCCGAGCTACCAAACACGCCCTTAGTGGATCGATTCTCTGTGTTTGGGCAATATGGAAATTTTCCATGATTTATTGAGTGTTTTTTACCAATATGGAAATTATGCATGGATTATTGAGTGTTTTCACCAATCTCGAATTTTTTTCATTAATTATCGAGTGTTTTTTTAGCAATCTGGAATTTTCCTTTATTGAGTGCTATTTACCAATCTGGATTTTTGCATTAATTATTGAGTGTTTATAGCTATATGGAATTTACCATAATTTATTGAGTGTTTTCTCTAGAATTATTGAGTGTTTTTAGCAATCTAGAACCATTATTTATTGTCTGTTTTTTACCAATCTGTATTTTTGCATGATTTATTGAGTGCTTTTGTGCAATCTAGCATTTTCTACTATTATTTATTGAGTGTTTTTTACCGGTCTAGATTTTTCGCATGATTTATTGACTGTTTTGAGGAATTTGGAATTTTTCCGTGATTTATAGACTGGTTTTAACCAATGTGGAATTTTTGCATGACTTATTGACGGTTTTTGAGCAAAATCTGGATTTTTGCATGATTTTTTGTTGCGTTTCCACCTATTTGGAAAATTTGCATGATTTTTACATGTTTCCGTCACCAATCTCAAATAATTTGCATGATTTGGACAAGAATGTATACCTCCTGCCATTCTAAACCTCAATTCAACATCAATTTGAAAACATTTCAAACAACTGCAACAACACATACTACAAATCATTCAAGCATGTGAGCCGAACATTAGGTTCACAACATACAAGCCAAACGTTCACAACATATATTACACACAGACTAAAATTAACAGGCGATCTTCTTAGGTAACACTCAACGACGGACGATCTTCTTCAGATAACAAGCAACAACAAACAATATTCTTCGGATAGCCTACATATACTCATTCGCCTAAGGCACTGTACAGTTGTGGACACCAAAGCCCGCAATTCCCTCCATTCCTCAACAGAGGAGGGCCACTGCCGTCGACACACATACCGAAGAACGGGAAGTAGTGTGTCTGCGTCGTGTCTTGGTCGTCGTATGACATCGGAATGTCGGAGATGACCGGGCCACGGTTCGCCAGCTCGGACACATGGATGAGGATAGTGTGTAGCACTGTTCTCTTCGCCCTGGATGAGCTCAGTGCCGGCGGTGTTGATGGATCATCGCTTCATCGGAGTCGTAGTCCAACCGTGGTGGCGCATCCGGCTCAGGCACCTTGACAATGAAGCTCTTGTGGATGTCGCAAGGCTACTTCATCCACGCCTGGACCGACAAAGAACCAGCTTTCTTCCGGGACAAGCATCTTCACCACATGACCGTCGAGCCGGTTCATGAACTGCCCAACAACATTGGGCTCCCATGCTTTCCCCGGGAAGCGCCTGACGTGAGCTTCGTCAAGTACGGGAGCTCGATTCTTCTCCACCTTGCCCACAGCTCCAGCGAAAGAAGCTCAGCGATGGCAATGAAGTGGCCGGACAAATAGACCATGCTGGTGCACTACTCCTCAGAACAGAACTGAACATAAAAGAATTGCAGCTGAGCTAGTAGAATTATGAACCCAACATTTCACTCGGTACAATGCAGAGCATATATGCCAATAACATGCACGACAGTTGATAGCTTACATTTATATTCAAAGAAAGTAGTGTTCCATGATAACAAGCTGAAAGGGGGACCCGGAAGTAAGTACATGATATGTAAACTAGTTGAATTTTGGCGTGGCGTCACGCCACGCCTTTGGTGATTTTTTTGTGCAATATATATATTTTGTTGTTAACCAAAATGTTGGCTAAATTGGAGTGTTGAAACATTTTTTTTGTTTTGTTATGAATAGGTAGCATTTTTTTGTGTGCATTTTTGATATATTGTGTACAATATCCAAATGTTTGAAGGTTTGAAATGGTCAAATGTGTTTGTATTTCGACGTCAATATTTAATTGAAATCAAAATAATCCGTTTGAATTTGATTTCACATTTGGGGAAAGTTTGTTCGTGTGGTGTCGAAATGTTGGCCAAATTGAAATGTTGAAATAAATTTGGTATTTGTTATGAGTATACTGCGGTTATTTTTGGTGAGCATTTTGGTTTTATTTTATGGAATATCGGAATATTCGCTCAAATGTTGGACAAATTGCAATTTGCAAACATGTTTTTTATTTTGGTATTATAAAGTGGAACAATATTTGTAGTTTTAAGATAAATGACGCCATTATTAAGTGAGATGTGAAGCATTTGGAGTATTGTAAAAAAAATGACTCCATTATTATTTGTTTAAGGAATTGGAACATTGCATAAACAGTACTTCCTTTTTTTATCTTTTTCTATTGTTTAAACAAAACTCGGAGTATTTCATATTTATATTACCTTTGGTAGATCATAAAAAAATATTTGTTGAAATTAAATATAAACAGATTTTATATTCCATCATTTAGTAGACCCCATCCGGAACGTTGTGATTTGAAATGCTAAAATTCGTTGTAATTTGTCGTCCGAAGTAATTCCAATTTTTTGTAGCAAATTTAAATGTTCAAGTGTGTTTGTAGTTTGTCATAGATATTTAATTAATCTACCTAATCAGGAGAAATACACTATATAAGTATTTTGTAAATTCAAATCCATTTATCTAGAAGGAATGCATTTAGGTTTTGTCGAAATGTTTGGTAAGTTGAGATGTTGAAAAATGTGTGTATATTGTCACAAGTAGGTAGCATATATTTTTTGGTTATTTTGATAGAACCATCAGCCTTGGTAAGCTTTGGTGAGATTTTTTGTGCATTTTTTTTTCTTATTTGGCCAAATGTTTGCCAAATTGGAATGTCCAAACATGTTTTTATTTTGTCATGAATATTTTTTTTTTTGAACAATTGTGATATAGTTTATAGAATATTGAAATATTTAGTAGTTTGAAATGTTCAAACATGTTTGCATTTGTACGTCAAAACTTAATTGAAATTAGGGAAATGCATTTGAATTTGATTCCACAATTAGGGGAAGTTTGTTCGTATGGTGTCCAAATACTGGCCAAATTGTAATGTTCAAATATATTTGTATTTGGCGTCATGGCACGCCCTTTGTGAGAATTTTTGTGCATTATTTTTTTTCTTATTTGGCCAAATGTTTGCCAAATTGGAATGGCGAAACATGTTTTTTTATTTTTTGTCTGCGCTCTTTAAGAGGAATTTTAGAATGAAAATCAAGCTGGTTCAAACGGTTTTCACTTTCTGGAAATTGTGAAAGTAAAATAGTTAGCCAAATTGGAATGGCAAAACATGTTTTTTTTATTTTTGTGTGCGCTCTTTAAGAGGAATTTTAGAATGGAAACCAAGCTGGTTCGAACGGCTTTCACTTTCTGGAAATTGTCAAAGTAAAATGGTACTACTTGTCAGAAACTTAATAATTTAAAAAAGAAGTCTTAGGAAAGAATGAAATTTATGTTAATCTAGCTGGTGCGTTTAAATATTGTTGAGTGGAAATCATCGCGGAAGAAAAAAAATTTAAATTTTTTTTACAGTGGATAACATTGTTCCGAAAGTTTAGCGCGGTGGTATGTCGTGCCCGGTGTGATCGGAAATCTTGAATTCCATTAGTTTTTTGTTGTTGTTTTTTTGAGTGGGAAAATAGGGAAATCATGCGGAGAACTAATATAATCTATTTTGAATAATATGGGCATTTATTAGGGCGTGTGGAAAGTTCCAATTTGTCTAGTACAATCTATTTTGAACAATATGGGCATTTATTAGGGCGGTTGGAAAGTTCAAATTAGTGGTTGAATTTGGGAATTTAGGTAATTTTGTGTGTGGGAAGTATGGAAATTTGTTATATTTCAGAAATTGCAATATATTTGTTGCGTTTTGTTGTGTGCAATGTTTTTTGGTTCAATTTTTGCGTGGGAGGTTCGAGGATTTGTGGAATTTGTTGGAATTTTGACATATTGTTTTCATTTTTTTTTTTGAAAATTTGTTGGAGTTGCAAAATTTGTCAAGTAGGTATTTATTTGTTATTATAAGCTGACACGCCGCACCCGTTGTGGTAAAATTTGAATTTGGAAGTGTTGATATTTTAAAATTGTGTAGATCTGAGAATTATTGGAATGCAAAGAGAGCGTATGTTTTGAAATTGTTTAGATTTCGAAAGTTATTTAAATTGGAAAGTTATTTAGATTTGAATTATTTTAACGTTAGTAGAAGGGTTAGACTTGAAAGGCATCTAAAATTTTGGAATATTCAAATTTGTATGCCGTGTATTTGTGATGAAAATGAAATTTGGAAGATGTCCACATTTTAGACGTGTGTAGATTTAGTAATTTTTGAAATGCAAAGAAAGCTTATGGTAAAAAATGGTCTAGATTTCGAAATCTATTCAAATTATGAAGTTTTTCAGATTCAATTTCGTTTTACATTTTTTAAATGATTAGATTTGGAGGAAACTTCGATATAGGTATAGATTTTGATGTTGGAAATGTCCAAATTTCGAGTTTGATCATATGCAGTAAATAATGGTATAGATTTTGACGTTGAAAATGTCCAAATTTCGAATTTGATCATATGCAGTAAATAGTCAGTATTTATTTTTGTGATTATTTTGATATATTTTTCATATTTTGTTGGTGGATGTAGTTAAAGGTACTGATTTTGTAGCATTTAGTAGTTTTTGGAAATTGTTTAAATACTCTAAAACAATATCTATAAAGTGTTTTGAATTTCGTAAAGCATGCTCTATTTTAAATTTTGTTTTTTGATTCGACTACATTTATTTGGAACATAAGGTTGAAATAACTATGTCTCAATATTCACATTTTTTTGGTATTCCTATTTTGATTTTTTTAAATCCCATGATATGAGTGGGTAGTTGTATGTAAATGATCTACCAAATTCTATTTGGATGAGATGTTTTGTATCCAAATTTGGAAAAAATCCCGCAAATACATGAGTTGAGTTATTTTGTTCTTATAAGTAAACATGGTTATAAGTTGTTTAAACATGCATGAATTGTTTAAATACCCTAAAACAATATCTATAAAGTGTTTTGAATTTTGTAAAGCATGATTTATTTTAAATTTTGCTTTCTGATTCAATTACATTTATTTGGGAAATAAGGTTGAAATAATTATGTCTTAATATTAACATTTTTGGTATTTTTTTAAAAGCCTATGATATAAGTGGGTAATTGTATGTAAATGATTTACCAAACTCTATGTGAATGAGATGTTTTGTATCCAAATTTGGAAAAATCCCGTAAATATACGAATTGGGTTATTTTGTTTTTTATAAGTAAACATGGGGTATGTCATTTGCATGAATTTGAAAAATCCCGTAAAATTGTTTAAACATGCATGAATTTGACATAATTAGATAGGAATACTTTTTTTTCTGAACATTTTGGTATGTCATTTGCATTTTTTTAAACATGTGTGGCATGATAAATTAAGGTTTTTATTTTAAACTCTAGAAGATGAATAACATTTTAAATGGGGTCCAAATATCACTAAAGAATAATATTTGGAACATACTCCATAATTAAAGAAAGTGGCATTTTAATAATTCTAGGCAAGTCTTAATTTAAGCTGTTCAATAATGCATGAATTTGCCATAAATAAATAGTTTATATTTTTTTGAACATTTTGGTATTTTTCTCATAGTTTTCTGAATTACAGATCAAAAGTTACGAATTCTATAAATTCTAGCATTTTCTGTGATTAATGAAAATCTGACAGTTGGGACCCACTTCTCAGGGTTTTATTAGTTAATTTCAATCTTTTTTGTATATTTACTAAATATTTGTCAGTTGGGTCCCACATGTCAGGATTCTATTAAATATGAAAATGTTTATAAAAAAAAAGAAAAACTGGCAGTGGGCCCCATGATGACGTCATGTAATGACATCATCAATGGAGATCTCTCTCTCTCCTGTCCGTGGCTATGGCAATTTGGGGCGAGAGGAGCAGCGCGCGAGGGCGCGTTCGACGCGTATGGACGCGGGAGGTCATCCAGTGGCAGCGCCGCTAGGTCTTGGTCGCCGGAGAAGGCTCGGCGATGCTTCCACGCGACGGCGCACGGCGCGGCCGGAGACGGAGAAGTTGCGGTAAATCCGCTGGATTTCGAGCCCCCCGGCTTGCGCTGCTCGGCGAGGATGGAGTGGAGAACGGCGCGGACCCGGCGATGGTCTTCGATTTGAGCGGGGAGGTGCGAGGCGGCGGCGCGACGCGTCGGCGGCGTTCTCCGGCCGCGCGGGAGAGAGAGAAGCGAGGGAGGGGGGTTGTGGGGTAATTTTGCAAGGTAGTCCCTGGATTTCCTGAAATTTATAAACAGGTCCTTAGTTAGGAAGTGCGGACTGCGGAGCAATTTCTAGAAAGCGTAGGTTCTTTTTTGTAAAACGTCACGGGATGTCCTGTGGACCGTCGGATTGGCGGGCGACGGCGCGGGATCGATGTACTGTAGTATTGTAGCAATGAACAGTCTTTTATCTCTACTCCTATAAAAACCACAGTTGGTGATGATGGTGTGCCTGCCATCTTTCATCCAGGATCGTTCGATTTATATCTAACGGACAGTAACACCCACATTACACATTTGCAGATAACCCCTTGTGTTCCGTCCTTTTGACTTTTCCACGCGCACTCTAGAATGTTCCAAAATATGCCTCTAGAATGTTTCAAAATATTCTACAACCTCGTGGAAGGGGCTCTAGAATGTTCCAAAATATATTCTAGAATCTCGTGGAAGGTGTCTCTAGAATGTTCCAAAGAATGACTAAATTGTTCTAGAACCTCGTGGAAGGTGACTCTAGAATGTTCCAAAATATGACTCTAGAATGTTCCAAATTATTCTAGAAGCTTGTGGAAGGTGGCTCTAGAATGTTCCAAAATATGACTCTAGAATGTTCCAAAATATTATAGAACCTCGTGGAAGATGGCTCTAGAATGTTCAAAAAAATGACTCTAGAAAAATGACTCTAGAATGTTCCAAAATACGTCCTTTTGGATTTGCCCCTCGCGCTCGCAGAAATTACCCACCCTTGCCACCCATAAGTCGTACCCGTTCGCTTTTTGTTATTTACGGACGAATTGCCACCCATAAGTCGTACGTATTTGTTTTTGCCCCTCGCTCTCGCAGAAATTATCCACCCTTGCCACACATAAGTCGTACCCATTCGCTTTTTGTTATTTACGGACGAATTGCCACCCATAAGTCGTACGTATTTATTTTTTCCTCATGTTACTCTAGAATGTTCCGGAATAGTCTAGAACCATGTGGAAGGTTCCGGTACATAGGCCGTGTCTACTCGGTTTTCGTCCTGTAACTCTACAATGTTCCGGAATATGACTCCCACGGGATTGACCAAAAGGAGAGGAGGAGTTAGCAAGATGAGAGGAGACTCACACTTTGGTGGCCACGAGAGTCAGTAACAGGAAAACCACCCACTTTGGTGGTCACGAGAGTCAGCAAAAGGAAGACTCCCACTTCGGTGATCAGCATAGTCAGGAAAAGGGAGACTCCCATGGGAGTCGGACCCAAGGAGACTCCCACTTCGGCGGTTACAGAGAATCAACAGAAAGGAGAGTCCCACGAGAGTCGGCAATAGGAAGAATCTAAATTCAGAGGTCATGAGAGTTGGTAGAAGGGAGACTCCCGTGGGAGTCCGTAGAAGGGAGACTCCCACTTTGGTGCTCACGAAGTCAGCAACAGGGGGCCTCCCAATTTGGTGGTCATGAGAGTCAGCAAAAGGAAAACTAGCTCCCATGTGAGTCACCAACAGGAAACTAGCACACTACAGATGTACATCAGTACTTAAAACAAACATGACTCCCACAAGAGTGAGCAAAAGGAGAGGAGATTCATACTTTGGTGGTCACGAGAGTCAGTAAATGGAAAACCCCCACTTTGGTGGTCACGAGAGTCAGTAAAAGAAAGACTCCCACTTCAGTGGTAACGAGAGTCATGAAGAGAAAGACTCTCACTTCGGTGGTAACGAGAGTCAAGAAAAGGAAGACTCCGATGGGATTCAGCAACAAGAGACTCCCACTTCGACGGTCACACAGAATCAGCAGAAAGGAGAGTCCCACAAGAGTCGGCAAGAGGGAGAATCTAAATCGGCGGTCACGAGAGTCAGTAAAAGGAAGACTCCCACGGGAGTCCGCAACACGGAAACTCCCACTTTGGTGCTCACGAAGTGAGCAACTGGGAGCCTCCCAATTTGGTGGTGATGAGAGTCAGCGAAAGGGAGACTAGCTCCCATGTGAGTCACCAAGAGGGATACTCCCACTTCGGTTGTCATAAAAGTCAGCAATAGGGAGACTCCCACTTCGATGGGCATGAGAATCAAAGTTATACTAGAGCAACTAAAATAAAAAGAAGGGAGAAACTAAAGATGATGCCATCAGCTCAACAATAATCATCTATAGTTTTCATATATATTTTCGTTGAGTGTAAAGCATTGTAGATTGCCGACATAAATTAAACACGACACTTCCATTTAATATAACAATTTTATGCGACTAAGATATAAGAACTTAAGCAATTGTGCTCCTTGTCCTTTTATTATCCTTTCAATTTAGCAAAAGCATAGCACAACTATATCTGCATCTTAACTAAATGTAAGTAGATCTAAAACATAAATATTTATTCTTAGCTGAATACCCATGTGTTGCCACAGAGTCTAAATAGGAAAAAAATAGTCTAAAAAATAGTCTCACAAATCTGCATTGCCACGACACCTTTGTTTTCTCCGCGTGTTTAAGTTATGACTCTGTGGCAACCTTGTGCAACTTTCGTTTTAACGAAATGCAAGAAATAATATAACAACGTTTATGTTTAGCTGAACCATTTAAGCTTTCGTCTTAATTTTTTTATTTTTACAAGAATTGTGAGACTATTTTTCGTTTTATTCAGACCCCGTGGCAACGCACGGGCATTCAACTAGTATAGTTAGAGATGTGATTGTGACCCTGAAGCTCACTCACTATGTACATATGAAGTTCTCCGCCAGCATTCAGGACTATCAGATATCCTCAATCCGCTGCACGACATCAGACATTGCAGGCCTCAATTTGGCATCTTGAATGCAACAGCTCATGGCGACCTGCAGCAGTCCCAACATGCACTCCTCTTCCCCGTCCTTCTGCTCCCGTCTTAGGAGCTCCACATCGAACAGCTCCGCCGCCCACTCCTCCCGTACAACGGAACGCACCCACTGTGGCAAATCTACTCCTTGCTCATTCTGTATATAGTTTAGCGGAGACTTGCGCGTGAGCAGCTCTAACAGTAGGACGCCGAAGCTGTACACGTCAGCTTCCTGAGTGACCCGCTTATTGCCAGTAACCTCAGGCGCGCGGTAGCCAGAGGTATTGGAATACATGCCGAGTGTCATGAGACCATTCTCCGACACACATGCATCATGGGAACCAGTGAGCAGGATATTGGAAGACTTGATATTGCCATGGAAGCTTGATGGTCCAGCTAAGTGGATAGCTGCCAAACCACGTGCAACTGCAAGTGAGATGGCTGACCGCTGCTCCCAGTCCAGCGGAGCTGGGCCCAAGACCCTGTCACCTAGATTCACATATCATGAATTAGTAATGCAACAAAAACATTAGAAATTATAAAGGCAAGCACATGACTAGCATTGTACAGCATTTATATATATTACCGTGGAGCACTTTTGCTAGGCTACCCATGGGGAAGATATTGTACACTAGCATCTGCTCATCCTTGCTATAGTAATACCATTGCAGTGGCGCAATGTGTTTGTTCTGGATGGCGCCAATCGCCCTGACACGCAGTTCAAACTCCTCCTTTGGTAAGTCCACTCCCCTCAGCCTCTTGACGACCAGCTCGTCTCCACTCTCAAGCGTTGCCTTGTATGATGTTCCGACTGTACCTTTGCCCAGAACTTCAGCCGACGCGCGAAGCAGCTTGTCCAGATCGAATAATGGACAAGTCATTGTTGACCCAATGATAAAAGTTCCCACGTTTTGACCACTGCTACTGCTTTCTAGTGGTGGTGTTTGGGCTGGAGCTAGTTTATTTTTCCTTCCCCAAGAAAACAGAGCTAGTCTTTCTTGTACCTGATGTGGCGTTTTTCTAAGTTTGCGGAGACGTTCTGCAACTTCCAACATCTCAGGACGTTTGTCGAGTTTCATTCTCAAGCATTTACCAGCCAGTTTAGCAATCTCTTCGACAGTCTTCATGTCGCTTGATGTTGCAATTACAGGATCAAACATCTCCCTCACACTCCTAAACCCTTTTGAAAGAGCTTTAGTAAAACTTCCAACCAAGCCAATATCCCCACCCTCCGTTCTTGCTTTCTTTCTGGTTATCAGTTCCAGGAGAACAACTCCAAAACTATAAACATCACTCTTTGTTGTGAGGAGACCATTCTGAGCAAACAGAGGGTCCATGTAGCCTATACTTCCTATCACATTAAGAGTATATAGAGTATTTTTAGTGTTCACTAGTCTTGATATTCCAAAGTCTGATATTTTTGCTCTGAGCTCATCATCCAGAAGTATATTAGCAGGCTTGATATCACCATGAATAACCTGAGTATACATTTGTGAATGCATATAGCTCAATGCCTCTGCACATTCAGTGGCAATTCTTAGCCGTGTATCCAAAGAGATGGGAATACTATCATGGTGAAGGATGTTACTCAGATTTCCTTTAGGAATATACTCTGTGACCATCATTAGGGCATTTTCATCTACACAGTAGCCGACTAATCTGACTACATTCTTGTGATTGATTTCACGGTGGACCATCAACTCCTTCGCAAAATTTTCTTTTACATTGCAGATGAACCTCTTGACTGCAATCATACTTTTGTCCTCAAGGACTCCTTCATAAACTTCTCCAAATGCACCTCTACCGAGTATAGATTCATAGTTGTTGGTAAATCTTTTTATGTCATCCTCTGTGAAACATCTCACATTATGATTGCTACGTGCAATCCATTTCGATCTATGCTCTTCCTGGATAAATTGTGTTACTATATTTTCTGGATGATCCATCTGTGTAAGCAGGGAACTTATTCACCGTTGGAAGACAACTTGACCTTGAAAACAGTTTTGATAGTGCTAAAGTCAAGTTTAATCCAACATATAAATGAGGAAAAAAATAACAAAGCACCGCGAGAGTGGTTCATTTCATTGGATAAATAATCAATCAATAGGTAGGGATTCAGGTGCCCATTGGGCAACATAGATGTTGCTTATACTCCATTAGGATTTTGCCAATGCAGGTTTCTTAGCATGGTTTCATAGGTAGTTAATGAAGAGAGAGAGGGAGGTTGTAGCTTAGCTAACAGACATCCTTTGCATGTTAGGCAAAAAAAAGTTGTTTGTCCCATCACATATATGAATGAGCCCCAAATCATTAAATTTAGATACAACACCTAAGAAACAATGCTTTAGGTTTGTTGTGTCCTAAGTTTTTATGACTTCTATGATAGCGTGCTAAGAGACAGTGCACTGGCACAGGCCTTAGAGTTCATTTAGAAGCAAAACATCTCCTCTAGCTGCCGAAGATAACTGAACAAGATTGTTGTTTTACTGTTTTAGATATTTACATTGTGAGAATAATCCTTGCTTAGTAGATCAGTAGGTTCTAGAGTGTTCTAGACTAAGCCTTAGGCTGTAAGATAAATTATCAGCACCAACTCTGGTTAGCATTAGGTTGTAGAAGGATGTAGAAACCTAGCTGTAAAAACCTAGTTGTAGATAGCTGTAGAAGGTTGTAGAAGGTTTGCAGCAACCGACTATGTACTCCTATATATACCCCTATGTAATACAAGCAGAAAGAAGCTTTTGCAGCATACAAGAACACACCTTCCCACATAGCTAACTCCGACATACATAACACTGCACAGAAGCATTTGTGTTTGTTCATGGGCTACATCGCTAGTGCAAGTACAACATAGGAGAGAGTAAAATTAATATTTGTTGTTCAATTGTGCTGTGGATATTGAATAACAGCTTCACAATATGATTTGGGTAATTCTACATAGTTTCTTCCTTCCCAGGGAAAATGAAACAATGTTCTTAACATGAAGAAATCACTAAACAAAGAACTGAAGAAATTAAAGTCCAAACTTCTAATCTCCTGTGAAAAAATCAGAGAGAAGTCTAACAAATGTGGTAAAGAGTTAGAGATGGCCATGGTTGAACCAACGTACCACTTGAATGGATGTTGTAACACAGTCAATGGAGACTTCTTTTGGCCGCCCAGATCGCTATGGAATGGATCTAGAAGGAAGAACAGGTAGTGTATAGCTAAAGTAGCCTATTACTCTGTTTCATGAATTGCCATCCTCGGTGGTCAACTCTCAGAACGTGAATGGGGTGGCCTTATGTGAGGTTGGCTGTCTTTAATGACAACTTGTTGTCTCCGGAAGCTATATCGACGGCTCGGTTATGAGCTACTTCAGCTTTCTTTGCAGCTACCCCTGAATCCTGAAACCATTTAGCAGGTCACATATATAAAAGCATTGCAGCTAAGCTGGTAGAATTATGAACCGAACGTTTCATTTGGTACAATGCAGGGCATATATGCCAATAACATGCAAGACAGTTGATAGCTTCCAATCTTACAATGAAAAACAGTCTGTTCAAGGGAAAGTAGTGCTCCATGATAACCAGCTGAAAGGGGGTCCCGAAAATATAGGATATGTGAATGTGATTGTGACCATGGAACTCTCACTCACTATGATGTACATGTGAGGTTCTCGTCCAGGAGTCAGGACTATCGGATCTCCTCAATCCTCTGCACGACATCGGACATTGTAGGTCTCGAGTTGGCATCTTGACTGCAGCATTTCAGGGCAAGCCGCACAAGTCGTACCATGCATTCCTTTTTCTTGTCCTTCTTCCACCGCCTTGTGAGCTCCACGTCGAACACGGCCGCCGCCCAGTCCTTGCGTGTCTCACGAAAAATAACGGACCGCACCCACTGTGGCAAATCCACTCCCTCCTCATGCTGTGTGCTTTTTACTGGACTCTTACGGGTGAGAAGCTCCAACAGTAGGACGCCAAAGCTGTACATGTCGGCTTTCTGAGAGGCCCGCCTAGCGTCGATGATCTCAGGTGCGCTGTAGACAGATGCGCCAGGGAAAAGGCCAAGCGTTGTCAGGCCGTGATCCGACACACATGCATCGTGGGTACCTGTGAGCATGACGTTAGAGGACTTGATGTTGCCGTGGCAGCTCGATGGTCCGTCTGGGTGGATGTACGCCACACCGCGTGCCACAGCAAGTGCTATGGCTGGGCGCTGCTCCCAATCCAGCGGAGCTGGGCCAGTTATCCGGTCTCCCAGATTCATACACCATCATAAGCATTAGGACTTGTATACAATCGAAGGGAAGGCAGCCGCAGGCTAATTAAGCATTGTACATCATAGATTACCATGGAGCGCGACAGATAGGCTACCCATCGGGAAGAAATTGTACACTAGAAACTTCTCATCCGCGCTATAGTAATAGCACTGCAGTGGCGCGATCTGTTTGTTCTGGATGACGCCAATCACCTCCGCACGCAGTTCAAACTCCTCCCTTGGTAAGTCCACTTCCTTCAGCCTCTTGACGACCAGATCGACTCCACTCTCAAGCGTTGCCTTGTACGATGTCCCGACTGCACCCGTGCCCAGAACTTCAGCCGATGCCCGAAGCAGCTCCGACAGATCAAACAATGAAGTCATCGCCGAGCCAACTATAAAAATTAACTCGATTGGGTGAGGGCTACTACTTTCTTGTGATTGTGTCTTTTCACTTGGAGCTACAATTCCCATGTTTTGGCGACTTCTACTGCTTCCTTTGGATGTTGTCTCAGCTGGAGCTGCAATTCCCACGTAAATGCTACTGCTACTGCTTTCTTGTGATGTTGTCGTCTCAGCTGGAGCAGCAATTCCCACGTAATGGCTACTGCTACTGCTTTCATGTGATAGTGTCGTCTCAGCTGGAGCAGCAATTCCCACGTAATGGCTACTGCTACTGCTTTCATGTGCTGCCGTAGTCTCTGCTGGAGCTGCAATTCCAGCGTTTTTTTTTTTTGAATACTACTAACTTGCGGTAGTGTGTCTGCTGGAGCTAGTATGTTTTTCTTTAACCAAGAAAACAGAGCTCGTCTTTCTTGTATCTGGTGTAAAGATTTTCTAAGTCTACGAAGACGCTCTGCAACTTCTAACATCTCAGGACGTTTGTCAAGTTCGAACCTCAAGCATTCACCTGCCAACTGTGCAATCTGCTCAATAGTCTTCATGTTGCTCGGGATAGCAATTTCAGAATCAAACATCTCCCTCACCCTCCTGAACCCTTTTGCAAGAGTTTTAGTAAAAAATTCAAGCAAGTCAATTTCCCCATCCTTTCTTGCCTTTTTTCTAGTTATCAGTTCAAAGAGAACTACCCCAAAACTATAAACATCACTCTTAGCTGTGAGGCGGCCAGTACGAGCAAACATAGGGTCCATGTAACCTATACTCCCCACCACATTTACAGTATATAAAGTATTTTCAGTGTTGACTAGCCTTGATATTCCAAAGTCTGATACTTTTGCTCTGAGTCCATCGTCCAGAAGTATATTAGCAGGCTTGATATCACCATGAATGACCTGGGTATACATTTGTGAATGCATATAGCCCAACGCCTCTGCACATTCTATGGCAATTCTTAGCCGTGTATCCAAGGGAACATGAATGTTGTCCCCATGAAGGACGTCACTTAAACTTCCCTTAGGAATATACTCGGTGACCATCATTAGGGCATTTTCATCTAAACAGTAGCCGACCAATCTGACAACATTCTTGTGATTGATTTCACGGTGCACAGTCAACTCTTTGGCAAAGTTTTCTTTTACATTGTTCACAAACCTCTTGACTGCAACTACACTCTTGTCATCAAGGACCCCTTCATAAACTTCTCCAAAGGCACCTCTCCCGAGTATAATTTCATAGTTGTTGGTGAATCTCATTATCTCCTCTTGTGTGAAACATTTCACATTGTGATTGCTATGCGCTATCCATTTTGATCTGTCAGCCCCATGGATTAGTTCTCTTACCATACTATCCGGATACTCCATCTCGTGAAACTCGTAGACCTGTGTATATAGCCGTTAGATTCGGTTACACTTCTGGAGATATGTTTGCCTAAAAGTAGTATGTCGAGTATTAAATTATAGTATGACAATGAATACAAAGCTAACTTTCATGAAAAAATTGAGAAGCATGCTGTTCTAATTAAGGTCTAGTTTGCAAACGTTCAATGTGCTGCATTTAATTTATAAGTTTTATGACGTAGTCTGAGAAGACGTGAGTATGCACTTTATAAGTTTTAAACCCGTTTAAGAAGTTTTCATTGATGATGTAGCTTGAGCGGCAGAATCTCCTAGGTTATTTTCAAAACAGTCAAATTCTTTTGTGCTTTGGGCATAATCAAGCTGGATTGAAATGGGTTGCATAACAGCTATAAAGAGTTAGGCACACAAGGTTCCAATCTTTGAAATAAATCTAGGGAAAATTATTCCTTCAATAAATAATTACTAACAGCTAAATACGTATATGTGTTGTCATAACTGCATCACTGCATGCGAGCTACAAGAAAAAATTACCTATTAATCGGTGATTACAAAGCATAAGTTGATCACCTGACGCTCCCACAATTTGCTCTTCACATGGAATGGCATGCAGAGAGATCAAGAATAAGAAGTGTTGGTGCTTCTTCATCACTTCGTGCATGGTCAACTCTTAGTTCCCTCCCCACGCTGTGCCTTAGGCTTATCTTAATCTAATTATTCTTAGAGATAATTGAGTTTTTATTCTTTTGTGTGTGCAGAACTGGGTAAGGCGGCGTTTATAGACTCAAACGATGATACACACATAATGATCTAAGTACTTTTGCCTTATCTTTGTGTAGAGTAATGTGGAACCAGGAGGCTGGATCGTGGGAATTATTCAAGGGAAAAAGAGAAAGTCTTTACTTAGTTGTATTTTGCTCTGTTTTTTTGGGGGGGTGTTTTTTATTTTTTCTGGAATGCCTCGTTTGGTTGGTTGATTTACAAAACAGATTGGCTGGTGTGGAGTGCTCAAATTTGGCCCCCGAAAAATCATATGGATATTTTCTAAAGGAGTTGAGGTTATTTGGTTTGCACCTGGTTTGGGAGATCCACTACGCTCGTCGTCTCCTCCCACTCGCCGTCCGTGAAATCCAGTCACCGCATCGAGACTCCAGAGGCCCACAGTGAGCTCGGACGCTTCGTCCTTTGCCTCTGCTTCATCCAGGCATCCCCAGCATGGCAGCGATCGAATGAGGCGCCGCTCGCAGCCACAGTTGGCAACTCGATGTTTACCAGCTTGCTAACGACTTAAAAGGCGTTAATGCAGCACTGTGTGAAGCCTCGTAGGAAAATCTTAAGGCAGCCGCGGTCGGTCAAGCAGCGGAAGCTGGCTGGAGGTGGCGACCAAGGGGTATGCGAATGCGGATGCAAATGGGGATCTGGGGTGCTGGGAGCAAGGAACTGCATCAAGAAAAGCATGTTCCGTTCATAATGTAGAAGTGTCTGGTCAACCCTTGGAAGAGTATTATTTATTTGTGTGTCCACCCAGGGGGATACACTATATGCAGCACTCTGTGTTATGACTTATCTGGATGCTTTTCAGTTTACCAGTTTCAGATAACAGACATATACAGGTCAAGTTTGTAGAGTACTATCTTCGTTTCAGTTTATCAGCAGCAAAATATTAAACGCATCCGAACAGAAAAGTCTCAAGGGGCTTGTGCAAAACTTCATGGTGGATCTCACAGTGAACATAACAACATAAGAGTGGTTCCAAAGAACACAGCTTACTTGAACATGACCCTTGGCCAATAAGAGGGCAAGCACTTTGGTCTGCAGGTTACCTTGTTGATACTAGTATGTTACCAAGATAACCAAACTAGATTGTTGTTTTACTGTTTTAGATATCTACATAACATTGCAGAGAATCATTTGTGTTTGTTCATGGACTACATCGCTAGAGGAAGAACAACATTGGAGAGAGTACAATTAATATTTATTGTTCAGTTTGCTGTGGATATTGAATAGCAGCTTCACAATACTATTTGGATAGTTCTACATAATTACTTCCTTCCAGGGAAAATGAAACAATGTTTTGAACATGAAGAAATCAGGTTGGACTCGACTAAACAAAGAACTGAAGAAAATAAAATCCAAACTGCTGATCTCCTGTGAAAAAATCATAAGAGAAGTCTAACAAATGTGGTAAAGCTTAGAGGTGGCCATGGTTGAATGGATGCCTTACACGGTCAAAGTCAATGGAGCGTTCTTTTGCTATCGGCCGGCGGCTGCACATATCTCCATGGAATGGATCTAGAAGAAAGAACATGTAGTGTATAGCTAATGTAGCCTATTACTCTATTTCATGAATTGCCATCATCCGTGGTCAACTCTCAGAACATGAATGGGGTGGCCTTTTTTTTCTTACTTGTGAATGTGGTGGCCTTATCTGTGGAGGTTGGCGTTCTTATGACAACTAGCTGTTAGTTACATAAGAGCATCACATCATCACAAGTTGTCCCTACAATTATCATTGACAACTTGTTTAGAAGTAGTCAATGATGATGTGGCTACTTCTATGCAAATTTTCAAGATGTTGTAAAAGCTACTATAACTTGCACATGTAGAATTTAATAGTCAGAGATGTTTGTTTGAGACCGTGTCAAAGTCTTGAACATCATATAATTTTCAGCGGGAGGGAACTCTATTGCTATCATATTTATTTTTTGAGCGCATAGTTCCAAGCATATACCTATTCCAAATGAAAATTTAAACCATATTATACCAACTGACATAGTTCTCCAACTTCAGATGGCGGTCTTTAAGCACGATTTTTTCTTGAAACTGCCGATTTTAGCTCAGTGACAGTCATTCTAGCTCCAACTTATGTCTACCTTTTGGGTGTTCATTGTTCAGACTATTGATAGATTACATGTTTGGTATGTAATTTGGCTGCAGTAAATAAAATATTACCTGCCCTGGTTTCCTTCAGCTACTCCAACTCCTCCTCCCACACGCCATTCCCCAAAGTTCCACCGTGATGCCCACGGTGAAATCCAGGCCCTGGAGCCCCAGCCGGGAGCCACTCAGACTCCGGGGTCCCACTGCGAGCTGCAACCCTTCTTTCCTCTTTGATCACTCCGCGCATCAGCCATCCGGCGGGACGCCGGTCGAAGCCACCGTTGGTGCATCGATCTGGCCGCCGAGTTGAAAGGCAGCCCAATCCGACCTAATGCGGCGCTGGTGTAACGCCTCGAAGGTAATATGAGCACGGCGGCCGCGGGCCGCGGCGATGTCGAGCAGCGGCGGAGTCTGGACGGCACCGATGAGCTTACTACTCCTACATATTCGACATTGGAAGCGTATACTATACGCACCTCCTGGATGGCACAGATCACATTGAACGACCTACTGAAATGAAAAACAATTGGTTCAATCGAGTACTTATAAGCCGAACGGAGTTCTCTCTCATTGTTATGTTATTACCTGGAATGCCATAAGACTAGTCACAATGGGGAGTAACTTAGACTAGTAACATAAGTTACTACCTCCATAGTGGGGAGCAACATGTGTGTAGTGTCATATTTAATAGGTTATACACTCATCTTACCTCGAAATGTGTGATGTTATGGTAACATAGCTAGTTACCACAACCATCTCTCTCCTCATTAATTACCCGCCACATCAGATTTTTTTCTTATGTGGCACTGATGTTACTCCTATGTTACTCCCCATTGTGACTAGTCTAAGCCTGCTCTCAAGGAACAACTCGAATCACTGCTGACGCAGGACTTGCTTTCGCACGGGGAGTTGGATAAATTACCCTCTTGTGGGTATGGCGATAGATAGCAATAGCAACGGATTGATTATTATTATGATTAAGTAGACTGACTGTTGGATGAGCTCCAAGAAGCCGCAAAAAAATGAACATTCTGTGAAATCTGGATAACAAGTCCAAAGGTACACAATAACACAAACCACGAAAAAAAAGAAAAAAATTACGTTTCTTTATCAATAAAGCATTTAAGCAAGGGGATGTTACAAAATGGGTATGTACAAGGCTACAAGAGAAAGAAAAGAGAATTATAAAGTGCCAAGCCAGTCTTGCCCACCCTCTTTGAGACTAGGTTTAGCTCTGTGTCTGATGGATGAGAAATACCCTTTAAAAAGGTTGAAACAATGTTCTGGCTTGATTCAGCTTGGTTGACGTTGATGTTGTTTCTACAATTCCCTAACAGCGTGTTTGGTTGGTGGGAATTAAAGATAGGGAATGGGAGTTTAAGTTATCAAGACTTTTAATCCACTGATTGGTTGGAGGGAATGGGAATTAAGCAAGCAAGTGGAGAGAAAATTCACACGCTAAACTCCCACTAATCTCTTACCTAGGGGGCCCTGGTAATTGAGACGTGGGATGGGGAAGAGGCAATGAACTCCCATTCCCTTTCCCTAGGATTGCCAAACAAGCTGTAAGCTCCAGCACCCTAGAATCAGCGTTTCTTTATAACATGGGTCTTTGCATCTCTCCTTGGCTTCAATTAGCATACAAATCGCCCCAAAAAAGCATATCAATGGACTAAGGACATTTCATTCAATATTTAGTCCGCACCAGAAAATCCGGCTGAAATCACATGTGAAGAAGAGATGCAACATAATTTTATTGTGCCTTCTGTACATGCAACACATCTTGTGTTCTCAACATAGAAGATCTTTCTCTTCATCAAATCTTTGATGCTTGGTCAATCCAGGATGAGCAACCAAAACAACTTCTACGGATGCAGAATGATGTTTAGTCAATCCTGGATGAACAAACAAGGTTGCATAGCCTAATCTGATCTAATGTGGCGCAAGTTGAGTAGGCAATGGGAGTTGGGAGACCAGCCTGGGGCAGGGGCGAGCGACTACATAGGCTGGCCCGGGGACAGCAACCGCAATTTATGTTGATAAACGTGTACAGGTGTGCGTTCAACAATGGGAAGCGCAGTATTATTACGAATGTACACATTATTCAAAGATATCCTAAATATGAAGAGTACGAAACAATATTGTAGAGTAATGTCTTCGCCTCTATTTATCAGTAGTAGAACATTGTACACATTACATGTCAAAGGCTGCTCAAGCGGCTTGTGCAACCTCTCACGGTGGGATTTCACAGTGAGCATGGCATTCATGCATGCTTTTCTGAATTTCTACAACGGTGGCCATCTTAGTAAATGTTGTTGTCAAACACCCAGGGTTCATGCTGGAACAGCTCTCGGCCATTCATTTGCACTGCTCCTGAAGCTATGTCGGCGGCTCGCTTCTGAGCTGCTTCAGCTTTCTCTGCAGCTTCCTGTGCATCCTGAAGTTCAGAACAAACACAGATGCTAACTGTCAAGTTGTCTCAGGTTGTCTTGTTCAGGACACAAAAAGTAACAAGTTGTTTCATTAAGATCTGCCAACTGAAAACTAAGTGCACAAATTCCACATGAATCAAAGACTTGCAGTTTAATGAATCGAACAAACTGCAGAGTGCAAAGTAACACAGTATGATGAACTGAGCAAATTGCAGAACTGTAGAATGGAAAGTAAATAATCATCCCCGAGCTCTTCAAAAATAACATTTCTGGTACAAAATTATGCTTTAAATACGACACGAACAGTAAACTGAACATGTGAATATTGTCACTCAAGTACACATCCATGCACAGAAACCACAAATTACTGTAACAACAGACCATTTATAAAGATAGATTAGTGAAGAGACCATCATTTCTCACATCTCAGGACAGAAATCAGATTATCATCAATTAACACCACACACTAGCCCTCCCCATGTTTAATCAGTCACAATGCAACATGTGCTTCCTTATCCAAAGAACACGTGCTCGGAAAGGGACTCAGAATTGATCTTGTAGCAGTCAAGAATGATGAAGATACGAACCAACGAGAACACAAACATTGGCATATGTTCAACGTAACTATTTAAGTTCACATGAACACTTACAAGGAATGATCACAAACGTTCACGCCACATTCTTTTGTGGGGTTATGCAGCTATAATTATAACAAAAACTATATGGTGAAACCGTGTTAGCCACATCACACATCATCTAGCAAATTAGATAAGTGCAATTCTCCCTGTAGTGAATAGCTGATGTAATTTTATGAGTAAACAATGCATGAAAACTTGACATGTACAATCACGCAAATTAGAGGATACCCGCTCTCTAAGAATTAAGACAAATAACTCATAGGCTGAAATATGACAGATCCATGACAATTACCCAGGCAATTGACAAGAAGAACAAGAAATCCAGAATTGAATAAAAACAGCTTGTATATCTTTGGAAGCTCCCCAGGACCAGAACATTTAAAAAATGTGGTAAAAGTTTGACGATTTTACATATAACCACTCAGGTAGATCCATTCAATATGATGAAGAATATTATATCATCTAAGGGCATGTCCAATCGTGAGAGCTTGATTAGACGCTTGAGGGAAGGAAAAAAGGAAATTAATCCTAGCGGCCAATGGAAGAGCCCAAAGCTTCAACGCGGGGCGTCTAGTTTCAGGCGCTTGTTTCTCCAACTACCTCCTCAGAATTTCCTGCCGCGAGCCAAATCATAGCGAAGCGCCTGGCGCAGCGTTTTGCGTCGATGCTTGTAATTAAGTGCCTATCGTCCGGGATCGTCCCCCGCACCTGCCTAACGGCCGGGAGCAAAATCCTGATGCCCGTAGATTAGCGCCAGCGTTGTACGTGCTCTAGGGGCATATATAATCATGTTCTTGGAGACGTTTAGCAAAATTAAACTGTGTCTTATTGCCATGTAGGATAGATATGTATCGATGCTTAAGTAGGCACAATGGTTAAACATAAAGCTCATGTGTGTGTTGTGTGGCGCTCTCTGGCTGCTGCTGTGTGCAGTGTTGTATCTGCAAATGTAACTACGGCTACTCCCCCCACACATACCACCACCTGGGCTATTTTAGCCTTTTTAATGAAAATCCAGGTGGGGAACCAGAAATCTCGAAAAATTAATTCTTCACAAATTTGTTCCTTCAATTTTTTTTTGCATATTATGAATTTATATTTGATTATGGATCTAGTGGTATCAATTTGTTGTTGTCTATGTTGGTCAATATTGGTGGTTAAACCTAAGACATAGAGTGGCTTAGATTCTAGAAGTCCTTATATTTGGGATTGAAGGGAGTAACTATCTCTAATCAACAGAAATTCGAACATCGAAGCATCTAAACAGATTTGCTTTGCATTATTTGGGATGTCTCTCACATGGGTGCTTCACGATGTGACTATATTCGTTTGTTCCTGTTCATGTACAAGCCCTGATGATGGCAATCAAACAAACAAAAAATCCAGCCCATTGTTCCAATCCTAAAAACAATACTACAGATGGCACAAAAAGCAAAGGCATATAATCACCACATACTGGCGTGCATCCAGAGATAAGTCTACAGATCACGAGTGATTTCCATAGAGCGCAGGGAAAGGAGAAGAGGGGCAGACCTTTCGCTGCTTCCAGGAGAGGAACTGGGCTGGGGTGATGGGCGGGGCCACGCCCGCGGTTGCGGATTGGACAGCGGCGCGCTCCGGCGGCTGGCTACCCTCGTCTTCTGCCCCCATCACCGGAACCTGATGAGAAACTCTCCTCGGTCCTTGCAGGAAGCAAAAGCACTATTTACGCCCCGATGGTGGGCCTTTTATTTGCTTTTGACATTCACGCCTCCTCCTTCGAGGCCGGAAATTCCGTAGGCGGCGCGGCGGGTGAATCCTATACGTCGCCCGTTAGCGACGCGAGAGGCTTCCGTCGCCTGAAGCGCAACGCGGATGGGCCGGCCCATTTCGGCTTCTTTCCTTTTTGTTTATTTTTTATTTCGTTTTCTGTTTTTGCTTCTGTTTAACTTTTTTTTTCTTTCCGTTTTTCGTTTTTCTGTTTTCTTATTACCTTTTATTTTCTTTCTTTTCATTTTTCTTTCGAAAATGGTTAAATTCGAAAAAATCAAATTAAAAATTGTTCATCTTTTTATTTTTGAAAAGTTTCAAATTCGAAAATTGTTTAAATATTTTTTCTAATTTAAAATTTATTCATCATTTTTTTTAAAATGATAAAATTCAAAATTTGTTCATTTTTAAATTTTCAAATACGAAAATTGTTCATTTTTTTGAAATGTTCGAATTCGAAAATTGTTCAAATCAAAAATTTGTTCTTTTTCAAATTTGTTCAAATTCAAAAATGTTCATACCTTTTGGAAAAAAAAATCTAATTTTAAAATTGTTCATATTCGAATTTTGTCAAATCCAAAAATTGTTCATATTTGAATTGTGTTCATATTTTTAAAAATGTACAGATTTTTTAAAAAATATTCAGATTAAAAAGTAAAAAACTAAAAAATAACATTACCTTTTGTATTGGGCGGTTTTGAAGCGGCCCATTAAGCTGTGTCTTCAGGCGACGGAAGCCTCGCCCGTCGCCTCAAAGCGACATACATGAGCTCCCGGCGCGCCGCTCGCCGCGCCGCCTGAAGGCTTCGTTGCTGGGCCGGTGCATTTCGGTGGATTTTCTTTTTTTCGTTTTCTTTTTCCATCTTTTTGAGCTTCTTCTCCTTTCATTTTACTTGTTTTTTCCTTTTCCTTTTTCATTTTGTTTTATGTTCTTTCCTGTTTTTCTATTTTTTATTTATTTTTGCTTTTTTTTGAAAAGTCAGTTTTAAAAAAGGTTAAGAGTTGAAATTATTCATATTCGAAAAATGTTATTTTTCAAAAAGTTTAAATTTGAAAAAAATGTTCAGATATTAAATATATTTAGATTTTGAAAATTGTTCATGTTTTAACAATATTCAGATTAAAAAATGTGTATATTTAAAAAAATAAAGAATCATACAATACATTGGGCCGCAGTTGGAGCGGCTCATAAAGCACTTCTTCAGGCGGCGGGTGCGAGTAGCGCCGTTCATGAGAGCTGTATAGGATACTCTAAAAAAAACAAGAGATGTATAGGACCTCTCTTCAAGGCCCCTACGCTCGCTTCCAATCATCATGTTTCTTCCTTGTTACTTGTGCTCCCCAGGCTCAGCTGTAACGATAACATTTATTTCCTTTTCCATTTGGCGCAACAAAATGCTCAGTGTCAGAGTTCATGCATACCAATTTGCATCACGAGTCCGTTCACTTTTAAACCTAGTCGTCGTGTTCTTAGTTTATTTGCTGTCAGTCCTCCTTGTCTCTGGTGGCTGGTTCGACAACCGGAGACAGGAGGACACTGAATGTACGTATCATTTAAAGTTTTTTTTTTGTGTTGGTGATGATGTCTCGATGGAGATTTTGGCGTCGCGGAGAATAACTGGCCTGTGGCTGCATCTTCATCATGGTGTTTCTGCCATGGCTGGCCGACTGGCATCGGGGAGGCTATGGTGTTTTCTTCCCGCGGATCGTCAGTTCTAACTCTGCCGGTTTATCGTGTGATGTTTCTAACAATCTTGGTAGTGTCTCAAGTTTTCTCGGGTTTTGTTCTTTGGTACTCGTGAAATTCGTTTCAACCAATATAGCTTTCAAGCATCGGCTTGACAACTTACATTGTAATGGGTGTGTCTCTGGCCATGACACATTCAACGATGTCAAGTTCTCATCTATTGGGGTGAAAGACTCAAGCGGCTTTTTAAAACCTTTGAGATTAGTGCAACCTATTTAGTTTTGATGTTGTTGTATTTGGTCAACTGATTAGTGGAGGAATGTTAACATGTTAAAAGCTGAGTTAGAAACGACGACGAAGTTGGAGTTTAATATACAAAGACATGACGTTTAGTCTGCGAGATCAGTCGGGGAATCAGTGGAAGGACACGACTACAATAGGGATAAATACAAGTTTTTTTTCCAACGCCACGGGTCACCCCCAAAATGATTTTGGACTAATGTGCAGACAAGTTCTTGTGCCATTTGAACCCAATTTGTAACTTGTTGTATGAGTTTGCACATGCTAGACAAGTTTATCTATGCTTAGTGTTCTTACCTCTAAATTTTATTGTTCACGTGTTTCAGTTTATTCTCTTCAATTGATCAATAAAGCCAGGATTTTTTTTTTGCGCGCAACGGGGGGCAATTAGCCCACCTAAACGATTTCATTCAAAACATTTTAAGTTACATGGTAGCAGCGTCGCGCGAACAAGGGGGGCGCCACGCGCACGGGGCGGCATACCACCCCAGGGGGAGAACAACGGGGGGGAGGGGAGGAGCAAGAGCCCTAACAAGGTGGAGATCATCCAAGCGCGTCACACCAGCGCGCGGAGGCTACTGAGGTCTACCCGACGGGGGCGCGTACAATCCAGAGCCGCAGGTGGTCCATGACCATGGCAACCACACGACAGTAGAGAGCGTGTCGGCGTAGAAGACCATGTTGTTCCACGATTTGCATACGGACCACACAATCGCGAGCAGCGCCGTGTTGAAAGCGAGAGGGTGCATGTGCGGGAGGCGGTCAGTCAGTCAGTGGATGAGTCCCACGATGTCGGCGTCATGGGGGAGGCGCAGCCCTGGTGCAACTCGCAACCACACGTCCGCCAGACGGGGGCAACAGACGAACATATGAGATAGGTCCTCCTCACAACGGGGGCAGAACGGGCAGTGTGGAGCGGGGACACAGCCATGCCGGTACAAGCGGACTCAAGTTCTAGTCTTGCCGTGACGGAGGATTCAGAAAAACACCCGCATCTGTTGGTGGTGGTGGGGGGGGGGGGGGGGGGGGGGCGAAGTTCGCCCAGTTGGCGTCCTGAAGCAGAACCACCACACTGGCGAGTGTAGCGCACAGTAAACCTCCCCAGAGTGGAACTCTTCGGAGGCACCCAGAGAGACGACGAGGGTGTCAGGCGCATCTACGAGCCGAATGGCCGCTGCTGCGAGTGCAGGAAGGCGAATTCCGCATCAGCCTGCTCGGAGACCCGCGAGCGGGCTGGCACGCATGCCTCTCCCACAGAGGCCTCCACGAGCGTCACATCCCCGGGGAGACAATGCGAGAAGAGTAAAATCCATCAAATGTCACTGTATTTGAGGTCGTTACTCGCCATCATCACCGTACACAGCTATACGCGATTTATGGTCACCGAATACACGCTAGTGTGTCATACATGGTCACCGGAGCCCGTAGAGCGTCGTATTTGCTGACGTGTCACTGAGTCGACCCCACATATCAGCCCAGCAGCTGTCCACAGGGATAATCTTTGAATAATAAAAAAAATAAAAGGGCTAAACTGAATTTTTTTGGAGGACCCTCATGGTGGCCGTGCGCCCCAGCGGACGGAGCTCCGCCTCGCCTCCGGTCAACCCGGCGGTCCCTTGTTACGGCCTCAAGCCACGCTGCTCCCCAGAGGCGCCCGCTACTCCACCCCGCGCGCGGCTGGTAGGCCACTGCACGGCGTCCGCGCCAAGGACGCTAGCTCCCACCACAGTGGCCTGCGGCCGTCGACGCCGTGTGTGTCGTGCCCGTGCACGTCCTCGGCGACGCATACACCCGCACCGGCGTACGAAGAGCAGTGGGTGAAGGTGTGACGATGTTCACATGGGACGAAAGCAATCGAATGGATCGACGGCGCGGCGGCAGGTCATTGGAGCCGGAGTAGACGATCATGGCGACGGTGATTCAAGTGTCGATTCCTTGGGTGGGGGGAGTTATAATCGGTAGGCAGAGCTAACGGACAAGGTTTAGAGCATCGGCCTGGTCAAAGACGATGGGGATAACGTCTATGCCGCCGGCGACGCGCTCTGGACACCGATTGCGTTCTCCTTGTACAGGGCATCGGAGGAGCTCATTTTTTGGGGAGAGACACTTCTCGATGAAGCCATGCTAATGCCACAATAAGGAGGCCGCAAAAATCTGCGTAGAGCGCGCGCCTCGCGCCGGATCGTGATCAGTTCATCCGGACCTAGATGCGGCGCATCTCTCGGGCAGCAACCTAAGCCCCCGTCGGCCGTAGATGCGGCGACGGCTTTCATGTCTGGCTTGGCCGTGCCCGTCCGTCGTCTCCGTGCAAAGACGCGAAGTCCGACCGCCTCATCCGCACACTTCTGCGGCCATAGCCGCGGACACGTGCTAGTATGTGTGCTCCTGCCGTGCATCCTGTAGTGCGGCCAGGTTCTGCTCTTTTTTGCTGCAGTGCGGCTAGTACTCCAGCTCAGCGAGGCGGCACTACAAAGTTAGGAAATCAGAGGTGCGCCGGAAAGACATTAAAAAGAAAAGAAGGAATGAGAGGTTTTTTTGTTGCAAAAAGATCAGTGCTGGAGACTGGTCAACCTAATGCCACGTCAACAAATACGATGCTCTACGGGCTCCGGTGACCGTGTACGACGCACTCGCGCATATTCGGTGACCGTAACTTGCGTATAGCTGTGTACGGTGACCATGGCGAGTAACAGGCTCAAATACGGTGACCACAGATGGATTTTACTCATGCGAGAAGGCAGCCTGAAGCGCTGACGAGAGGGGCCCCAACGACGTGCGAGAGCGAGGTCTATGCCACCCGCGTGATGGCACGGTAAAGTCAGGATTTTCAAAAAAAAAAAAAAGCGCTTGCCTCTACGTCATCTATAGTCGCATGCATCGTAGTGACGTGCAACAGTGACCTTGTGCGTAGGTCTGTTTGAACTGTACAAATCACTAGAATAGCCTATCCGCTAGACGTGCGCAGTTTCATACAGGATAGAGTTTCGGTGCATCGCTGCAACGACGTTTCGGAGTATAATCTTAATTCGAGAACTTGCCTGTGGCAAGATGGTTAGGAGGGTGGTTGTACCCCCAACCCACCAGAGTTCAAACCCCAGGTTTGACGCTGGTGTTTCTCATTTAAGGCGGAATATTCTTCAGTGGGAGGCGACGTTCCCGTCGACAACGAGGCGCCCGTGGTGACTTCGTCAATCTCAAGACCCAATCTGCCGGCTCAGTCTCTCGGAGGTGCTCATAGGGGTAGGGTGTGCGTGTGTGCGTTCATAGGGGTGAGTGTATGCGCGTGTATGTGAGCGTCTGCGTTGTACTGTGTTTAGCAAAAAAAAAGAGTATAATCTTAATTCTAAAAAAATCGTATACACAAGAAAACAACCAAGAGCTGCAAGAGCTATGACTTTTCTTTTTATTAGAGACATGCCACCTACTATTTTCCTTTTCAGATATCGAGCTCAGGAAAAGTCCGAGGAAAACAGCCGTAGCCGTGCTGATTCCGTCGACTTGCATTCTCACTCACCGCCGTAGAGCCCGTAGCCGTCCGCTGCCCAACCTCCATAAAAAACGACCCCGACACCCCTCCTTAATTACGTCCCACAAACCTCGTTCGGTCGACCCACCACCACCACACTCCTCTCCACTCTCCTCACACCACCGAGCACGAGCAGTAGCCGCCAGCCATGGCTCTCACCGGCGCCGCGGCCTGCATCCTCGCCCTCCTCGCGCTCGCCTCCGCCGCGGGGGCTGCCACCCCGGCCCCGGCGCCGGCGCCGGACTGCACGGCCGCACTCGTCAACCTCGCCGACTGCCTCGACTACGTGTCGCCCGGCACCAAGACGGCCCGGCCGTCCAAGACCTGCTGCGGGGAGGTCAAGACCGCCGTCACCACCCCCTCCACCGTCGACTGCCTCTGCAAAGCCATGGCGGCCCCGACATCGCCAATACCAATCAACATGACCCGTGTGCTCGCCATCCCCGCCGCCTGCGGCCAATCCCCAACCGTCTTCAACAAGTGCAAGGGTGAGCCCCCTCTCTTCTTCGAATTCCTTCCCCCGATGGGTTTGGCTAAAATCTCGCAGATGTAGAAAGTTATTACCTACCCTGCATAACTCCTAAAGTTCCAAAAATGTCACACCAAGAAACTAGGCCTAAATCGTGCTGTTTTAGTAGGAAATGAATCGTCTCCTCGTATTTTTATTGCAGTTGTACGGAAGATCTTAATTTGTGAATTTAACATTTCCCCTCTGTTTCTTGCTTGCAGCTATGCCGGGTGGCGCTCCTACTGAAGGTAACGCTCCTCTTTACACGTCATCGTCTTTGTATTGCATTCTTTGATGCGTGCCCGTTTCTTACTTTTGTTGTTCTGTTTGGTAATATGATGTGCGTCTGTCTCAGTACTACTACCCTAGCAGGACATACGTTCGGGAAAATTATTAAGCTGAACTCACACATCGATCTACCCAAGCTTTTAGGCTCATTTCGAGAGCATGAACAAAAAAAATCTTATTCAGTTGCTACATCACATATTCACAAACAAAACTCCAAACGAAAACGAAGCTGTCTTTCCATTTAGAGAAGCAACTCTGACCCAAATACAAATTAAAATGTACAAGAGTAGTGGACCCTTCGGTTCACAACGATGGCATAGAAATGGGGCCGCCGTAGTGTTCTTCGTCCGTGAACAAAGCATCTCAGTCAGCCTTTTCGGTTGCCTTGTAGCTTTGCGAGCCATTGCATGTGCGCTCTGAGCAGCCAAAAGGTACAGACAAGAGCATATATAAGCTAAAAGTTTGGAGTAGTAACTTTGACCAGGCAGAGGCAGTCACATGCTTTGATGACTTTACCCATATTAGCAATTGTACCATTGCCCTTGCCTTGTATGTGCACCACCTTTTGATGCGCAATTGCATTACAATTTCAAAGGCCTTCCTCGTGTACTGTATTTCAATTTTGGGACAGGATATCATTTCTATTTGATAGGGACTCCATTTCTGCTCTTCTGCGAGCAAGAGATGCTATTTTGACGTGATGCACTTGGCATCGCGCAAAAGATGTGCAGAGGAGTACTAGTACTAAATTCCTGGAGATCTGTAACCATAGTCACGGGGAGGCACAGGAAAACCAAGTCACCGGAGCCTACAAGTATAGCACTGACAGTAGACGACTACAGACAACCCAGGAAAATTCAAAATAACAGTAAAGAAAAAATAGTAAATAGCCAATATTTTGCTGGGCTACATTGTGAATAACAGCGTCCATGACCAAGCATTCATTTGATTTCCTCTCAACTAGGGATGTTAAAAAATTAGGTTCAATTATTTGCACAAGCTTGGCCACGCTGGTTGGAAGCAGTGAAGGAATTTGAACTGCTAGCCGGTTTCCACGGTCCGTGTTTACACCGTCTCTTGGCACACCCCTACATGATCCTTGGATAGATCCCTGAGACCAAAGTTGTGATGTAGATGCTGCAACTAGTCCACTAGTAGTGGGGCAATGCACCTCCAGCTGGCTAATCAGGCCAATCTAGACATTTCTGGTAAGTTGCCTATATATGTGGTGCTTGCTTTCGTTGTTTCGTTGAAGAGCGTGGCAAGCGGACAGGCGACAGTCATGTGGTTTCCAGCTATTCTGATAGCTGGGGCAATAATAACAAGTGGACAATAGTAGTATCAGAATTGCATTCAGCATTCTTTCTACATCAACACAGGTAGCTTCATAATGCCCTGTCTACGAAAATAGATATTGAGCAGCATGCATTTGTCTAATCAGTTTGAGATACAACTTTATGTTCGTAGTGATTAGTGAGTGATATCTTGTTCAGAAAATGAATACCACCAATCCACCATGGCAAAATTGGCTACAGGACACACCTCCACTTGAGCATCATTCATCCACCAAAATACGCCACAAAATGAGCCGTGACGCTTTTAAATCATAGTAATTTATCTACATTACGGATTCTCCGGCTCAAGTGTCGATATTACCCTCAGAACTTCAGTGCCATATAAGAACCCACACACTGATGACTAACAGAGTCACTACAGCAGTCCTCTTCTCCCTTATCTTGGAGAACTAGAAGCCACCCGCCACATGTGGGAAGAAGGAGATGGAGGTGAAGAAGTGAGGATAGCCGCCGTTGCCGCCCTGTGCATGCTTCCTATTATTTGAGCTATTCTCATAGCTGGAGAATAACAAGTTGTATAACTTTGTCGTTGGAGAAATGACACCGCTAGCCAAACTGTAATTCAAATGCTAGCTGCTATTATCCTAGCTGCATGGAGAATTTACATTGTACCAGTTCTGTATTCCTGTATCTGAATTGTGAAGTCGCTTCATCAGCTTTGGAATGCTTGGTTCTGATAATCCTTTTGTCTCTGCAGCACCGGCACCGGCCAGTGGTGGGGCGACTGCTTCGCCACCAAAGGCGAACACGGCAGCGAGGTCTCCCGTCTCTGCAGCCATCCTCGTGGCAACCGTGGCGGTTCCTATGCTCGCCTTCTTTTACCTCTGAGAGCTGACCTCTCAGCCTCACATCATGTTATATCGTCTAGAGACTTTGTTACTCTATGCCATGAGCTGTTGGGCAATCTGAATTTACCCTGTTCGTCCGGATGGGCTCTGAGTTACTGTTAGCATGATATACCGCGGCCTGAATATTCAGTGGATGCCAGTTATGACTGCTGAATTGCATTATGTTTGTGAGTGACCTGTGACGAATCGCGGTAGGACGCTGCTGCTTTGATTAAATCCATGGGTAAGATTGCATTAGTTCCATTCCATGCCTTGTTTGCTTTTGTTAGAGGAAAATTTCTCGGCTTCAGGCCAGGCTGCGCTTAGTCCCCACTACGTTTTAATTTTGGGTTCCAAATCCACACATTTATCATTTTTTCCAGCCTAAAATACATTGAATTTTGCATTGAAATTTTGCAAACTGGTAGATTTTATCATTATCTACATATAGGATTTTTTTACGATTTTTGAAAGTTTCAAATGCTGATTTCGATTTTATTTTTTTAAACCCAAGGTCCCTCTAAACGCCGCACTTGATCTGTTTGGCCTTTCCTCTAAAAAGAACTTAGAGGTACTGGAGTCAACACGGTACATAATCAGGCATCTATATCTTGCCATATGGACGTGGAGTAGCTAGGAGCATGCAAACAACTAATTCTTTGGAGTCAACAATTAGTATCCTAATCCTCCTGCAACGGCGTCGGTATCCGGTGAGATCTCACACGTTAGGCCGCGGAACAATTTTGTAATGTACTGTCACTACTGTGGTAGTGCGGTGTACTACAGGACGCGTGTGACCGGTGAACAAACAGTACTCAATCAAGATTTAGAAATAGTATCCGCACCGAAAATGACAGGTTAGTTTAGAGCTTGAGATGTCAGGTTAAAGTACTTGTGCCCCGTAAGAAAAGGGACTCCATGTGTTTCTAAATATAAGCTCTTTTACGATTCATACCTATCTAAACATATTTTAATGGATAGTTCACTCATTTTGCTCCGTATTTGATCCATATTAAAAATGTCTAAAACATCTTATATATTATGAATCAAAGTTAATACAATTATATATTATAAATCAAAGGTAATACTATTATATATTATTAATCAAAGGTAATACTAAGTAATACTAACTAAAACGTGCATTGACACGGTAGGCTAGCTGAATAGCTAGTAGTATAACTCTTTTGGATGATGATCAAGACTAAGAGTGTCGCCCCTTTCAAGGCACCCGAGGGTCCAAATCCTAGCGCCGCCCCACACCCCTCCCTCGCCTCGTCGTTGCCACAGGTAGCCGGCGGGCAAGTCCGCCTGGCTGCCGGGAAGGTAGCGGCGAGTTTCTGTGGTGGAGGGCTCTCGGATCTGAGGCAGGGCCTCGCGTGGTGAGGGCGGCATCGACCTGTCCACGAGTGGCGGACGCCGGTGCTGTAGGCCATGCGCCTCGGCTGCGCGGGCAGCGAGGCAGCGGCGGGCGTGCTCGCGGTGCGGAGGTCGCCCCATTGTCTGAAAATTGCTACGTACCATTGCACGTCGCACCTCCATGGCCACATATTTTGGCTCTACCCATCCCGGTGGTTGGTGGGTGTGGCTGGAGGTGGGGCTCTTGACCGAGGGAAACCTTGGCCGACGATGGCGGGGGCTCCATTCTCCTTCCTGAAGGCAACATCGATGTCCATCACCCTCCCTATCCTGCCTATCTCGGGTTAAATCCTAAATTTTTGATTTGGCGGAGGTGCATTAGCATCGTTCCCTCCATGGAGGTATCGCCTTGAGACGACGGGGTTTGTGGACAGGCTCACGGTGGGTGGTTTTGTAGTTAGTAGTGATTGTTTTTTCTTTGGTGTGGTGTTGTGACCGACCACTGTTCAAGATATCTTCTGATATGCCGATTTATCCTCTGATTTATCGCTTATCATTGTCTGACCGATAAGATAAATTGGCCGATAAATCTGCCGATATGGCGATAAATCGGCCGATATGCCGATAAACCGGCCGATTTATCCCTTATCTTGGGTCGACCGATAAGTTTCCGATAAGCGATATCTCCAACATTGTGACCGACCTAGTGCTCCTGGTGCTCCGCTTCCCTGAAGTGCGTGCTCGTCGTCGGGTCGATGCCCTAGAACCTGGGCGAGAGGGTAAGTGTTCCCCTCTCCGGTAACAGCATCTTCCCGGTGCAAGCCGAGCTAGTTTCCAGTCTTAAGGCGATCCTAGTGTAACAATGCGAGCGCACCTATCCACAGTCCTAGTGTAACCACCGGCAGATCCACAGCATGCTAGCCGGGTGCACAGGACATCGGTTAGAAACGATTTTCGGGTGCACAGGACATCGGGTAGAAACGATTTTCTTTGCAAAATGACATTTTTTGACCATGTATGCAGCCCCTAAAAATGGTTTGTATGTGTTGTGACACCCTCTATGAACCCTTGTCCCAGACGTCGTAGCTCCGCCACTGAGTGTAACAATGCGAGCGCACGTATGTAGAATTACCCATCGACGTGTCAATCTATCGTTACCCGTAATAAACATTACTGTGGTTGCCATCAACCCCACGCTAAAAAATCAACGCAGCGATCGGTCCGGGTCCGACCGACCAAAATTAATTTAGGATTAAGCTGATCCGCCCACGGTTTCGCTTTCGGCCGCTAGCTAGCTGCTGCTTCCGGAACAACAGCGACGCGATGGAATTCGTCAATTCACTCGTCGACCAATCCGGGTTTAAATTAATTAGCTACGTAGACTGGAAGGGAAAGAGACAAGCCGTCGGTTAATCAGATGCTCGCCACAACACACACCGCGTGCTGCGTGGCGCTCTGCACAAACTGCGGCTGCCGGCGACGACACGCGGTTTTTACTGACGGCGTCAGTTACAGACTGCCGACATGAGAAGGCGCGACGTCTGGGTCTGCATGTAGATGCTGTGCTGCCACGTGGATGATAGCGTTTAACGTTTGCTAAGTCACCTCGGTCGAGAGCTGCCGCATGGAGGATGAAGAGGAGTCAGAGGAACACGTACCGACGTCCGTGCTTGCGGGTCCTTCTTCGTTTAGGGAAAACTCGTCCGAGGAAAATGAGGCTTTATGTTTTAAGAGACTTTAAGCATTAAGAACATTTCCACGTCTACTCCCGGAAATCAATACGGCAGACTCAAAATTTGACACTCATTGGATGCCGGACAGTCCGGCGTACTAGTTTTTTTTTTTTTTTTGCGAAACACACTACAAACGCAGACGCTCACATACACATGCAAACGTAGATCTCTTAAACATGGGCAAGCCACTCGATTCACTTCTGCATATTCTGTCACCATATAGCACTGAAAAATATTACACGGTATGTGCCTAACCATAGAGAATCCAGGCTTCAGTATGGGTAGACACTCGATCCACTCACTGAATTTTCCGTGACCATATAAATTATATAAAAATTAACACACGGACATCCATATATATGCAAAAAATTCCTCTCACTAGATGAATCTGGATTGCTCGACCGCCTTGCCACATGTTAGAATGGGTAAAATGTGGTCTAGTCCATCGGAGGGCCGTGTCCGGATGTTGTCCAACACCCTGGGCCATCCTCATAACTTGGGAGCTGCTTGGGGATGCTAGAAAGAAATTAGGTCGGATCAGCCAGACGAGGGATGCTAAAAGAAGCTAATTCACTGAATTGAGTATGACAAATTTATTGTTTTAGCGGAGAAATGCATATTACAAACATGAACCTACTCTGATGTTTAAGTTACAACCTTGAAGTTTAAAACCGGTTAGAACACACCTTGAAACTACATACCAGATAAATTAACCCCGCTCAGCCGCACGCTGGTTTAGACCAAGTCGACGTCCTAATTAGCGCCAAATAAGTAGTAGTGGAACATGTGGCATTTTGGGATTGGCTACGAGCGTCCATTTTTTATTGGTGAACCCAAAATGCGCGTGCAATCCTGCATATACCGCTCCAAGCGTCCATTTATTCTGAGTTTTATGCATACACTCTCTAGTTTCCGAGGTCGGCCTCCCTAGTTTCCCAAAAATAAGTTATTCCCTCTGATTCTAAAAAATTGTTTCCAGCTGAGCTAGGATTTGTACGTAGGTAGCTGGTTCATTTTCTACTACATTTAAACCGGATCGGAGGGAGTAACTTAGATGATCTTCACGCCCTCAATTTACTCTTTTTTTTTTTTTCGGGGGAATTTACTCTAATACTTCACGAAAAGGATTTAGCTTTTGCACAGCAGTGCACGAGACGAACAGGTTGCAAGGCAACGTACATATGCGTGGCAAGCGCGAGGAACCATGCAGCGTGACGGGTGGACCGTGCCGTGGCGGGAGGCCGTGCCCGCGGGCAGCGAGACAGCTACGCTAACCCTCCGGGCCCCGCCCCTCCACCGCCCATCCTAAACGGCGACCACCCGGCCGTTAACGGCACACCCCCACACCGCCGCCTACATAAACACCGGGAAGGAGAAGGCAACCTTTCTCCATCACGCTTCCCTGCTCTGCTCTGCTTGCTCTCTTCCATTCTGCTCACCGATCAGGCACTCTGTCTCAACTCCGTCCAATCCCAGCCACGCAACCCGTCGACAGAGAGGGTCCTGCTCCGTCGGGAATTCTGTGTTCGATTCCGTGTCAGTACGTCCGGCGATGGCGCATGACTTGCAAGACGACCTGGAGGTGGTTGCCGCCGGCGACGACTACGGCTTCGAGTTCGACGACGAAGCCGGTGGCGACGGGTTCGAAACCTCCGGCGGCGCGGCTTCCCAGTCCCATATGGTATGATGCCAGCATCCACTTTGGCTCACTGCTAGCAGCGCAATCTGAAGCCTGGGTTCAGAGCCTCACAACAAATGAAACAACACTTCAGTCTGCTTGTTCTAACAGGTTTTTCTTTACCTATCGTAGGATAAACAGATGAATGATACTTCGGCCATGGAATTCAGGAAAGGGAAAGACATGCAGGGAATACCCTGGGAGAGGCTGAACTACACCAGGAATCAGTACCGTCAGACGAGGCTCAAACAGTACAAGAACTATGAGAGCCTCGCTAGGCCGCGAAATGGAATAGAAAAGGAGGTGATCCCGTGCTCTTTCCTGTTTTCTTGTAAATTATGTTCTCTTTATTAATTCGACTCCGTCGAGCCACATTATTATTTAGTATTTTAAGGCGGTGTGGGGTGTGGCTTGTTCGTAGGAATGCCAGCGGGTGGAGAGAAGAGACGCCTTCTACGATTTTCACTCGAATACAAGACATGTCAAGCCAACGATAGTGCACTTTCAGGTACCGACTTTCTTGGACATCACTTTCAGATACTCAGATGCCCGTGAGAAATTGTGGACTTGCACCCTGCATACAATTGTTTGGGAAATGTTGTGTTCGGATCAGTTTAGCTGATTTTCTTTATGTTTCCACCAATTTTTTTTTTCTGTTTGTTCTCATGGATAAAATGAAACTTGATTCAGAAAATTGGTAGGAGTTATTTACTTGGTCAATTGCCGCGCGATTACTAGCCTGTGCAGGCTACCACAAGCGTCACACATTGAGCTACTGGCCATCGATGCACAGGCCTTTTCTGTTTCCATGGCTGCGACGTTTTGTAGATAACGGGACTCTTTTTGACACCAGATGGAGGAACACGTAGAAGGAATTACATGTAATTGAGGTGACTAGCAGGGATTGATCGCTCGTGCTGTTGTGCGCATAACCTTATAACTCTGTTTGGTCGATAGGTTCGCCCCCTCATCATAGTTAGGCGTGTTTAATCACCTGAAAATGTGGAGGTCACACTAACAGGAGTTACGCTGATCACTTGGGAAATTTGGAAGGAAAGAAACGCTCGCATTTTCAACAACACCTTCTCGATGCCGTCGACTCTCATCCAGAAGATCAAAGATGAGGGCAAGAACTGGGTTCTGGCTGGAGATAAGCCTCTCGCTGAGATTGTTGCTTAGAGGCGACTGATACCTGAAGTTATGACGATCTTTCTAGCAGAGAGACTAGACGGTGTTGGTTGACTGTACCTGTACCCTTTCTTACTATACCCTTTCTTACTAGTTTTTACTTTGGCCTAGTCCGTGTTGTGTTTGCTTCTACTATATCAATATAATATCAATATAAAAATATCAATATAAAAGGCAAAGCTTTTGCCCCGATTCAAAAACACTAACCGGAGTTAGTTAATTGTTCCTAAATCTTTATTTTCATAAATTTCAAATATTCTGTCTGGTTCTATTCAAATTTTGGTATCGACACTTTTAATATGCACGAATTTCCAGCACCTCTTTACCGCACAAAATGAACTAACAGTGGCCGTTAATTTGAACCAAACACATGCTTCGAAATTTGCTGGCCTCCTCAAAGAAAGTAGGAATATCCTTGCCTTGTTGTGATTGGATGAACAGCTCTCAGTTTTTCATTCCGCTGTGTTCTCTTCTTATTCATGCCTACTCTGTGTATACATGCATAACATTTTTTGCAGGTCTTATGATGAATCGGATCAGAATATCTTCAGCTGGAGTTTTAGTTTTGGTCTCAGACTTAACCAGTGATAATAGGACAGCTGCGATATACCTTCGTTCATATCAGGTCTACAAGCAAGTGGATGAGCATATCTTCAGCAGTCAAGGCTATTATAGATCACCATGGAATATGGTACGAGGTGATAGTCCTACTACAGGCAGAGAAGAATTGTGTCCATGAATTCCCTTTTGCAGGTTGCACACGAGAAGAGGATTAGTTAATTAAATATTGCTTCATCTTTGATTTTTTGTTGCCGAACACTATTTTTTGTTGTGGGTGATACGTTTTCTAATGTATGTAGTAATGGTGTGCAAAATATGTCTCTTTGTTATAGCGTTCTTGTGTGCCAAACGCATACAAACAGACTGATCTTTATGCTGGGGTTCAGATTAACAGCTTACATTGACTCTTTGGGAAAGTAGTCTCGTACTTGCCGAGATCTAGCCCTTTACTGACCTGAAGGAACACTAGTGTGTGTGTGTATGTGTGTTTTTGTTCAGGTACACTAAGTTTAACAGTAGCATCAGTCAGTTTTAACTACCTAAAACTGAAACTCACTCTTATGTCCTCGTTGGTGACACTTCTTTTGTCTGTTGTAGTAGCACATAAAGGTTGAAGATAATGTAACTGAACTAGATCTGATTTTGATGTGGATCGCTGTAGATTTAACGTGGTAACCACTTGAATAGAGTGCCGCTTACTTGCATCATCGCATCTCGACAGTTCGTTCTGGTATAAATTTGTTGACCATATTCTTCAATACCTGCAGCTGAGGAACCTCCTGTGGGCGACTTCCAAGCATGATGTGTACGTGATGCAGAACTACTCTGTGATGCACTGGTCATCTTTGCTCCAGAGAGGAAAGGAAATTCTCAACGTGGCAGGCCAAGTTGCTCCGACTCAGGTATATACTACGCTGGTCGGTATCATCGGGAAGTCGGTCCATGTCTAATCCACCGCGCAAAATTACAGAATGTGCGGGGAGCTCGGCCCTTGTCAAGGGTGCAGATCAGCACCATGGCAGTGAAAGAAAATCTTGTGGTGGCTGGTGGTTTCCATGGGGAGTTCATCTGCAAGGTAGGATGAGTTGACAGACACCCACCACTGCAGACCTGTGGATGCTGTTCTGAATCTTCGTAGCTGACTGTTTCTTCTGTTTTTTTTGTGTCAGTACGTTGATCAACCTGGAGTAGCCTTCTGTACGAATCTGACCGGCAACAAAAGATCCACCACCAACGCCGTGGAGATCTATGAATCACCCAAGTAAATGAACCAATTGTCAGTCTGTCTTCCCAACCTGCATGTCAATCATGGAAACTGATTTGCTAACTGCGTCCGTATCCCATTCTTGAAGCAGTGGTGTTACCCGGGTGATGGCGGCGAATAATGACTGCGTTGTTAGAACTTTTGACACCGAGAAGTACAGTCTCCTCACCCAGTTCCCGTTCCCATGGTCGGTCAATGTGAGTATACCCTGTCGTGATGAGCTGCTCAAGTTGTCTGCACCGTTCCACTGCTCTGCTTTGTGTCTCATGCCATGGTGTTGATGACGCAGAACATGTCCGTCAGCCCCGACGGGAAGCTGCTTGCAGTTCTTGGTGATAACTCCGACTGCCTCATCGCCGACTCCCAGTCTGGAAAGGTAATCGCGAGCCTGCGCGGCCACCGGGACTACTCGTTCGCGGCGGCGTGGCACCCGGACGGCCGCGTGCTGGCGACGGGGAACCAGGACAGGACGTGCAGGCTGTGGGACGTGCGCAACCCGACGGAGGCGTTCGCGGTGCTGAAGGGGAGGATCGGCGCCGTCAGGGGGCTCAAGTTCTCGCCGGACGGGAGGTTCCTGGCGGCGTCGGAGCCGGCGGACTTCGTCCACGTGTACGACGTCGCTGCCGGGTACGCCCGTGCGCAGGAGATCGACCTGTTTGGGGAGATCGCTGGGGTGTCCTTCAGCCCGGACGAGAGCGCCGAGGCCCTCTTCGTGGGTGTCGCCGACCGGACGTATGGCAGCTTGCTGGAGTTCCGCAGGCGGCGCCGGTACGGCTACCTGGACAGCTACCTCTGAAGCGTATCACGGTGCCTTGTGCGTGCCAGTCTTGCGCTGCTAGTGCGGAAGAGTCGGGGCATCTCGCCACCTGGATTTCGCCATGCTCTTTTGCTTTTGCCGTGGGACTGAAGTGTCTGCACCATTGTTTGACAAGGTGGTGTGTTGGTTTTAGCTAGCTTGAGGTGGTCGCCTGTCATGTCATGTGTGTACTGTACAGAGAGCTTATGCACTTAATGCAGGTGTATCCATTAGCTTTGTTTTGTACCAAGCTAATGCATCAGTGGATAGTACAGTAGCTCTGAATCATGTTGGAGTGTTTGACCTCGAATTGTTTTGGGGTGCTCTTTTTCGAAGGAAATATGTTAATATCAAATATATCAATTACATACGTCATATTCCGGCTGCGCGTTCGGTTAATATGGTTAATTCGGTTCGGTTTATACGGTTATACGGTAAATATGGTTTTCATACTTCGGTAAATTCGGTTTTGTACAAAAATACGGTTCGGTTTCGGTAATAACCATTTAATTTCGGTTCGGTTTCGGTAATAACCAAACTAACCAAAGTTGACGCGAATTTTTGAATAACACATAAATCTTATGGCCATATATTTCAGTTTTATCAATTATATGCAAGATTGGATGTGTTTCACGAGTGGGAAACAAAAATATATACAGAAAATAGGCCAAAATGACAATTTGGGCACTTGAACTCACAACCTGTGAGTTAAAAATTGGACAACCAACGCTCAGACCAGTGGGCTGCACCACATTTCTTGTACATTATACATCCCATGACCTATATAGACTATATTGCGAAGTTGGGCTGGACCTTAAAGGCACTATTTTGTACTAGACTGTGATGTTCGGTTAATTCGGTTAAACCATTGGTTTTTCGGTTTAAAACCGAATTAACCACTGTCCTTTCGGTTAGGTATTTTGCTAACCGTAACCTAACCACTAACCATGGAAAACCGGAATTTCGGTTGCGGTTAGGTTTTTTCGGTTCGGTTTTCGGTTTTCGGTTCGGTTATGCACAGCTTGACGTCATATGCACCAACATTATAATTATATTAAGAACTAGTCCACACATCAGGTATGCACAAGGCTAAAAGGATAAATAAAAAAGAAAAAGAAAAAAAGGACCCGCATCAATGATCAACCTCTCGGTAAATAGTTTGACACCGGGAACAATGCACAAACTCCATTATCGCCCCATCGGTTTTCACACTGGAGAAACTTTTTTAAGGATGTATCTGAAAGGTATATCAAATTCATAGAAAAAGGGGTTAAGAGACCATTTTACAACTCCACGCGGTTTGGCACCGGCATCAAACTCGCAGCCACCCAAGACCTAAGCAATCACTCGGGACATCTCCACTTACCCACTAGTGCTAGTCTAGATTGACTAAACACCTTTCGAGAGAATGCCTTCAACAATGTACTAATCAATGGTCAGGCCTACAAACAGTTCATGTATTTACACAGAGAGTTAAAGAAAAAAAATCTTTGCATTATTGGGAGAGAAAAAAGTCATGTATTTAAAAAATTGTCATTATTTTTGAAAAAAATAAATGTAGTCTGACAGAAAAAGAAACAGAAGCAGAACAGAAAAAAGAGAACAAAATAAGTGAAATTTGACAAAATTAACCCTTTGGCCAAACTTCAACAAAAAATAACCCTTTTTTCAATTTTTTTTTAAAACTAACCCTTTTGTGTGGCTCCCGCACCGGGGGCGCCACACGTGAAGGTGTAACGCCCCAGGCTGGGGAGCCACACATCTGCCAGCGTGGCAAGGCGGGCCCCAGCCCGGTTAAGTAGCGCCGGAGCCGGGGGCGCCACACATACATGTGTGGCGCCGGTGGCTGGGGCGCCAGACGTGAAGACGTTTTCCTCTGGCCGGGACCGACCCGCCTCTCCCTCTGTCTTACTCGATCATATATGTGAAGACGTTTTCCTCTGGGGCAGCATTGCTGCATAGTAGGCCGCAGTAGTTCCACACTGAGCCCGGCCGCGACTAGTCTACATCATGCATCTGCATGCATGCATGCATGCATGTGTGAATATATGGACCATATGTGTCATGTGTGTGTCCATACGTGCACACATATATGTGTGTTGTACGCACGCATGTAATGCGTGGCCTCATGCATGTTGTGCTAGCTGTGGCCTGCATTGCATGGACAGTCGGAGATGCATGCCCACTAGCTAGCCACCAAGCAAGCCGGGGCACTGGCCACATGACGTCATCTTGCGCCTCCAAAAAGAAATTGTGTCCACCTTCCTTACGAATTACTTCCTCCGTTCCAAATTACAAGATGTTCTACCTTTTTCCGAATCGCATGTACGTACGTACACGTGTTTCAGTGTGTCTATTCACTGGTTTCGATACGTATGTAGTCCACATACGTTAAAGTATCTAAAACATCTTATAATTCGGAACAGAAGGAGCACATGGCTATGGCTTGAATAACTTGATGAATCTAAAGTTTGGATTGGTCTTGGGAACACTTGAAAGAATCAAGGTGGAGACCTTTCTCGTTCGCCACCCTTCCTCAACGGTTGGAGATAGCGAGAAGCTAAATTTCGGACCTTTTCCTGGCTGCCTAGGTATCCGTCAAGAAGACATAGCCCAGAAAATATTTGAATTAGGGGAAAAAAAAGGAAGAATTGCTCGGTTCACAAGGCGCTTGAGAATAAGGTTAGCACCCTCTACACCGCGACTTCGACACAAAGCAAAACCAACAACTTGCCAATATCTAGGAAATGTTTTCGGATGTCCATCTCACCCATGAAGTCCCTAACACCATCCGTTGGAAATTCATGAATGATGGCAACTACTCTGCCACAACAGCCTATAAAGCACAATTCGAGGGCCTCATCGTAACCTCCACAAACTTCTTGGTTTTGCTACTTTGGACTCCTACAAACTGTAAATTCATCGCTTGGTTGGTCGCTTAAAATAGGATTTGGACGACGGACCAACTTCATCGTAGTGGATGGCTAAATCGTGGAAATAGCCTACCTTGCAACCAAGTGCAAGAAACGGTATCACATATCCTTTTCGTCGCTTCACCACCCCGATTTGGATATCAATCCATTATTAGCTTGAGTTCCATGACACGCTACCTACGATCTGGTCCGGTAAAACACTAGTCAAAGATTGGTGGAAGAAGATCACGTTAGAAAAATGAAGAGCTAGAAAAACAATGGCTTCCATGATAACACTCGTCTCTTGGAAAATTTGAAAGATGCGTGATGCAAGGGTCTTTCTCTTTCACAATGATGCCTCCACTCCGGCTATCATCATTGCAAAGATCAGAGACGAGGCAAGAATGGAGCTTGGCCGGAGCGAAATGGCGAAATTCTTGACTTATGGAATCCCGAGAGTTTAGGCCTTTTGTGAAGTCCTAGGACTTGTTCTAAAAAAAGTTCAATAGAGAAGCTACTGTGCACATGTAAAAATGTGTAAAATAGTTTTATGGTATCAGAAAGGAAGCTAACATACTGTATACACTTGACACACATCATATAATTGTGTACGTGCGCTAGGGTTCCATGAGGAACGATGGACAGTGGGCACATATGCCTGAGCTAGGCGATCGAGTTTGTTTTCCAGTGAGCTAAATATGTAGGCCACACTGTTTCCAATGTCACCGTCGCATGGAGCTAAGCTCGCAGTCATGGTCCTCACATATATCATGCACACTGCTGCCATCCATCTCGGTACGTACCAGGCGTTCGCCAGGGAGCAGCACGGAACGGCACGGCGCTGACCGGCCGATCGACGGCGCTGGCCGGATCCGGCCGCTAGCTGCTCGAAAACGTCTTCACGTGTGGCGCCCCAGCCACCGGCGCCACACATGTATGTGTGGCGCCCCCGGCTCCGGCGCTACTTAACCGGGCTGGGGCCCGCCTTGCCACGCTGGCAGATGTGTGGCTCCCCAGCCTGGGGCGTTGCACCTTCACGTGTGGCGCCCCCGGTGCGGGAGCCACACAAAAGGGTTAGTTTTAATTTTTTTTTGAAAAAAAGATTATTTTTGGTTGAAGTTTGGCTAAAGGGTTAATTTTGTCAAATTTCACTCAAAATAAACATGCGTCTAGGCTCCAGATCACGAGGCCTAGTGCAGGATGACCCAGATGGGAGAAACGGGCCGCAGGGCCCGTGAACGTGCTGCTATAGTTCTGACTGCTGATTTTCGAATTTCTTTATGTTCTGCACATACACTTTTTTTTTGGAAACTCAATTACATAGGAGAACATGTTTGTAGAGTTACATTTACTGAATTTTTCGATTTGGAAAAATCTCATAGCAAGGCCGGGGGTCATACTTGTTTTCTCAATTTTTTTTTTTTTTTTTTTGCATATGTGCAATGCTCTTGCTTACTATCCCCCTCCATCTAACTGACGTGAGCTCGCTCAATTGCTCGTGGAAAAAAACCCACATGAACACAACAAAACCAACATTTTTTGTTGAGAAAACAACAAAAAAAATTAAGAATTTTGAAAAAAAAACTTAATGAAAACTGGATTCCCACATGGTACGCTCTTCTAAGTGACACACTTCAGCCCGAGGAGTGCCCGTGTGACCGCGACTGATCCTCGTGAAGGGCGAATTTTCCCTAGTTTGGAGTGTTATGAGAGAGCCCTTATTTTCCTATTTCAGCGTGCAATTGGGATGCTCCGCCTCAAGATCTCGTAACATTGGCCACATTTCAAGGGCCCAAAGAATATCTAGGTTTTTTAAATAGTGAATATGTATAAAAAAACATTTGTAGCCCGAGCTACATGTATCTCTATATTTTAAATTTTTGAACCCAATATTTTGAAGTTTCCAATTTTTAAAAAAAATCTAGATGTTGCCAATACCATATCCTACAACTGTGCAAATTTTCAATCCAAATTCTTTTGTATTTTGGTCTACGCCAAAAAGACAAATTCTGACAAGATTTGGAGGGGTACTATTCACACACCATATGAATAATTTTATCTTTTTTGTGTAGCCTAGAATTCAGTTTATTTCGGATTAAAATTTTGCACACTTGTAGGATATATCCATAACCACATGTACATATTTTTCCATATTTTGTTAAACGTTTAAAATTTGTATTTCGAATGTTTGAAATAAAGGGCTACATGCAACCCGGGCTACAAAACACCACACTCGAATATATATAATTTAATCATTTTTGTGATGAAAAAGTGGAAACATGTTTTAAATATCTTTAGCTCAAGAAATGTGGAAATCCAAAATTATGTTCATGTAATTTATTTGAAAATAAGCATATACATAAAACAATATATTCATATACTAAAAACATCATGTATTTATGCAAAAAGTAAAAGGAAAAAGTGCATGTATTACTGGGAAAGAAAAATGTCATGTAATTTCAAAAACTCCTAATTTTTTATGAGAAATAAAAATTAAATTATACCAGAAGTCTAATAGAGAAAAGAAAAAGAACAGAATCAAATGGAAAATAACAAAAAAAAACTGCGCTTCGTTCGGCCAGCCTAATTCTGTGTTCTCCACTTCTCTTAAGTGTGGTGCTTGGTAATTTTGCTCGGTCTAGGCTCCAGTTCAGAACACCAGGCGTAGTGAAGGTTGACCCAGAGACGCGATCCGCAGGGGCCGTGAAAGGTGCTTCTATAGTGCTGATTTTCGAATTTCCTTGTGTTTTAGATATTTTTTGGTAACTCTTTTTTTCGAAACACAGTACAAACATAGACGTATACACATGCATACACTCATTTGTACAAACGCATGAACACACACCGCTACCCATACTAGTACCTCCAAAAAACTGAGCCGGTGGGACGGCTTTTGAGATTGACGAAGTCACCACAGACGTCTCGATGTCGACGGGAACATCACCTCACACTGAAAACATATTCCACAATAATAAGAAACAACATTGTCAAATCTAGGATTTGAATTCTAATGAACTGGGTGTACAATCATCCTCCTAACTATCCAACCACAAGTTGGCTCTTATTTTTTATTAGAAACTCAACTAGCACAGGGGCCCTTGCAAATGTGAGGGCACCACTTGTAGTTCATCGAAAGTTTCGATTATATAATTTGGTGTTATAAAAATATTTTTTTGCTCATGTTTACCTTATTTTTTATAAATACGCACCATTCATATATGGATGCTATGTTTAAGGCATGAAGTTTACATTTTATTGTGCCAGTGGTTATATTGCAAAGAAATGAGATTAAAGAGTCACCGCCTGTAGTTTGTTTAAAGATAGTTTTAACACTTTTTTATCGATATCTTATTTATACATTTAGAGGTGAGGTTTCGAGGACAGCAACTGAACTAATTTGTGCATGCTCACTAGATCAATTTTGGCCTTTGCTTGAAGCTTAACCAACTCATACTGAAAACATGGTTTCGGAATTTTTATTGTTGCTGGAAAAGATTTTCAGTAGTTTTAAAATAAAATAAATATAATTTAACAAAAAACAAAGTTTTTGAACACATGTAAATTTTGTAAACATAATATGTTTTTGTATTTATTTCCTATTGATCTATGGGTGCATATCTAGAATCAAAGTGAATGAATCGATAGTTACTACCCTTGATTTTTGAATGAAATTAATAGCAGGGTTCCTTTATCGTCTGATCTATTTATTTCAGCCTCTTTATGTTATATTGCTCTATTATTGGCTATGCCTGGGTATGACTTCCCAAACCATGTTTAGTATAGAACACACTGAACCCTATCTTTACCCATTATGGAGTGTTAGACTTGCGACCAAAACAAATATGGAGAAGACAATCAAATCCTATAAAACATAAAGTGCACTAAAAAGACCTTAATTTGGTCACAAACATTATCAATTTTTGTCTATACACTATTTTTAGTGTTTCTTTCTCCCTAATTTTTGTGTCTGTAAATTTTCTCGCTTAAATTATTTCTCATTGGTTAACTTAAACCCCCGAATCGAGATTATTGTTGAAGCAATAGTGGGATTTTTTCTCAAACCAACAAATTGTTGGCGGAGACCCACCTAGATAGATTGATTCTTGGAAGAAAATGGAGGTCATAGTCCTCGGTCCTGCCAAACAGAGAGTTGTCTCCATTTCTAGATGTCTAATCATGTTATTAGATGCCCTGTAGGTACAGTAACCCTTCGACATCCACACTATTTTTATTTTAGAAGAGGTTGGGTAAACCAATAAAAAACTTAACGGAAGATAGTATGATGAGAAAGTTTTTGGGGAAATAGGAACTGGAGGTGTGCTACCACGTGAAAATACAGACCTGTGATATTATCCTCGTAAATCTTACCCTCGTCACAAACTTAGTTCCAATGACAAAATTGCTAAGAAAATACGTCACGTGTCTCAGAATAGATAATATTCAGGTTTTGAAGTTTCAGGTACATGCATAAAAATAGCAGGGATATTTTTGCAAAGTATTTAATGACGAATCTAATGCATCTATTTGTTTAAAAAAATGATAATTCTAAATCATTTATTATGAGATAGCAATCACAAATAGAGAAGCTTGACATCACAATTTCTAGAAAGTGTTGTAGTTTGGAAAAAAGTTTCTACGAGTTAAGATTTATATTCAGCATTCAATCAATATAATTCTTACACACGGTCAGAAAAATCTATCACTTTGTATATGTACGTAACGTGCTGGGAAGTGCTTATTGAATTCTGATTGCTGAATGCAGGAGTCCATGTCCAATGATTATCTTCTCAGCATTAGCCGTGACTAATATTTCTGTTAAATTTGAACCATACATTTTAGATCCAAATATCACGATAATTTAAATGACGTGGCTCAATGTGGTGGCTCAATTAGGAACCCAATAAATTAAGGCCTCAAACATATTTGGAGCTTTGCACATCCTATTGGATTTAATCTCGAACGACACTTTTCCTTCTCTACATGATCCCATGTAAAATTATTTGCTCATGTGTAAATCCCAATTTTCTCGACTTTTAAAAACTTCTACAAAATACAAAACCTTTTGAGAAATGTTTCCTATTCCATGAAATTAATAAGCCTAATATAATATTTTCTAAATTATTAGATAAATCAGACTTGAATTATATATTTGGTTTTAGATTCTAGGAGAGTAGTCCACACTCAAAATATTTCTTTGTATTTTCACGCGGAGAAAATAATTTCTGAAAAGTCAATTCTATGTTTTCTAAACATACAACTTTTCTTTAATTCCTACTCGGATGGGCCAAATTCTCAAGCCCATCCTACTTTTTTCGTTTTCTTTGTTTCAGGGCCAAATTCGTTGGTCCAATTTCTCCTCCTCTCTTCTCTTCCCCGGGCCGGCCCAGCAAGGCCAGCAGCGACCCATCGCTGAGTGATCGGTTCAATGATCCAATCCTTTCCAGGAAACGTCCTGTTTCCGGGACGCGAGGGACGTGTTTCGTTGTATGTGTTGAAAATGATTTATTTGTAACTATTTAATGATATATGTAATTTTTATCTTTTAATCTCAACCATCATAATCAAAACTAATGGATTATATATTTCTAACGTATGTGGATTAACGTGGTATCTCCGTTAAAGTTCCGTATATTGCTTTTATTGTATAATAATAGATAGATTGCACATGGGAGTACATCCTGGAGTAATGGAGTTGCATATTACTGAAGTTGTCGTTTTGGTAAAACCTCATGGCGTGGTTGGGCCGTCAGGTGGTCATCCTTGTTTTCTCAAAAAGGTTGTGCTTCGGTGTACCCCCTATTCAAAACTATACGCCCCCTAGTTACATCAACGGTGGATATTAGAACATACCCCTTCATATTAGAGGGCATGATGGTCAAATTACTTTGTATTATGTACCGTATTATATGTATGACCTATTCAGATAACACTTTTCTCGTATAGTACTCCCCATTCTCACATCAACACACAAGAACCGGAGGCGCAAGCCGTCTTCTTTTTCAATGTCGGCGAGGACGAGGGCCGAGCAGATGAACACGAGATGCGACACGATTCAAGCGTACATGTGGTGCCTGGCCGCAGGAGTCGGCCGCCTCCTAGCGCGCCGGGCACAAGTCCCAACTATGGAACATGCAATTCGTTTTTGTTGTCGCTCGGCGGCGGCGACGTAAGGTCGTTGTCGGACGAGCAACTCATAGATCATAGTCCCAGAGCAGCATGGCTATGTCAGCTTCCACTTCCGAATAAGCGGATATATTGCAATTAGCATGAACACATTCGACTTTTCTTGAGGTATCAATGTCGCCAATCCCACCATCCATTAGGCTGCTCACAGTGGGGACTAACATAGAGTAGTAACATGCTGATGTTACTAGTCTATGTTACTACCTCCACAATGAGGAGTAACATATGTGTGGTGTCATACAAGGCTTTATTTATTAGGCTATATACTCATTTTGTCTTAATAAGTGTGATGTTACAGCTGTAACTAGTTAAGTTATCACAAACACCTCTCTCCTCATTAACTACGTGCCACATAAACAAACTTGTCTTGAAATGTGTGATATTGCCACCTAAGTTACTCCCACTGTAACCAGCCTTAAAGCAGCTCGAGACTTGTCATTGGCCCAAGAGAAGAAATCGGTGATGGATATCTCCAGTTACGTCATCCGTAATAAATCCGATAACTTCACTTGGAGTCTTGTCGCCGTGTATGGGCCAGCTCAGGAAGTGGCTAAGACCTCTTTTCTCAGTGATATGGTAAACTTGGCAAAAGATAACCTGTACCCTTTGCTCATTGGTGGGGATTTCAATATGCTACTGTTTCCATTCGAGAAAAGTAAGGGTCGGTTCGACAACCATTGGTCTCTTTTGTTCAACGCAGTCATTGACAGCTTGAACTTAAGAGAGATAACGATGGTGGGGAGACAGTTCACTTGGGCTAATTTCCTACCTGAACCCACATACGAGAAACTAGACCATGTACTGATGGATTATGAATGGGAAGATAGGTTCCCATTGGTGTCGGTACGGGCTCTAGAACGTATTGAGGGTTTGTCGGACCATGCTCCATTCTATTGACCACTGGAGTGCCTAGATTGCAGTGTAAACCACGGTTCAAGTTTGAGCTTGGTTGGTTACACCGTGAGGGATTCCATGAGATGGTTAAAAGAATCTGGGAATTACCGGTAGCGGGTGATACGCCTATCCTGTGGTGGAATAACAAGATACATGCTTTACGTACTCACCTCGTTGGTTGGGCTCGTCATACTACAGTTTACTTAAAAAAGAAAAGTACGACTTTCCTCGATAATCGATGCTCTAGAAGCATTAGCAGAAGTTCGGTTACTGTCCGCGCAAGAAATTGAGCTAAAGAGCCAATCTAATGCACAGATAGTGGAACTACTGCGCGAGAAGGAGTTAAAATGGTATCAACGTTCCAAGGCCCAATTCATTCTAGAAGGAGACTCGAATACTCGCTATTTCCATAGTATTGCCAATGGCAGACACAGGAAAAAGCGTATTCATTCTCTGATCCAGGATGAAGGAACGATTGAGGGCCATGAACAGCTAAAGTCGTACATTACAAATTACTATAAAGGCCTGTTCGGTGCTCCAGAGGAAGGAAATTTCTCCTTGGATGAGTCCCGAACAGCGGACATACCCCAGGTTTCAGAAGAGGAAAATAGCCTTCTTACTAAACCCTATTCTGAGGAGGAAGTGAGAAAGACGGTTTTCCAAATGAAACATAATACATCTCCTGGTCCTGATGGCTTTCCGGCCGAGTTTTATCAGAACTTTTGGGATGTTATCAAGGCCGATTTGCTCCAATTGTTCGTTTGTCTTCACAAAGGACAATTAGAGTTGTTTCGTCTCAATTTTGGTGAAATAATTTTGTTACCTAAGTTTAACGAGGCAGAAAGGATCCAACAGTTTAGACCTATATGCCTCCTTAACGTTAGTTTTAAAATATTCACCAAAGCGGCGACGATTCGACTGAACACTGTGGCAGATCATGTGGTTCATCCGTCTCAGACAGCTTTTATGAAAGGTCGCAACATTCTTGATGGAGTCGCGGTCCTACATGAAACGGTCCATGAACTGCATAGGAAAAAGTTGAACGGGGTAATTCTTAAAATTGATTTTGAGAAAACTTATGATAAAGTTAAGTGGTCTTTCATCCAGCAGACCCTCAGGATGAAAGGTTTCTCTTCAGAGTGGCGCGCGTTAATTAATTCCTTTGTTTCCGGAGGAAGTGTAGCCATTAAGGTCAATGATGACACTGGCAAATACTTCCAAACGAAAAAAGGCCTCAGACAGGGTGACCCGCTTTCGCCAATACTATTTAATATAGTGGCGGATATGTTGGCTATCTTGATTGAACGCGCTAAAACTGAGGGTCACATTGAAGGAGTGATTCCCCATCTTGTCGATGGTGGATTATCGATTCTTCAATATGCCGACGATACAATTATTTTTATGGAGCATGACAACGAAAAAGCTCGTAACCTCAAGTTGATTTTGTCAGCTTTCGAGCAACTTTCGGGTCTTAAGATTAACTTCCATAAAAGTGAATTGTTTTGCTTTGGTGAGGCCTGTGAAAACGCCGCCTTGTATGCTGAGCTTTTTGGCTGTGAGCAAGGACAATTTCCTATCAACTATTTGGGTATTCCGATTCATTATCGGAGACTTACAAATGCTGAATGGAAAAAGGTGGAGGAAAGGGTTCAATTACGTTTAAATAGCTGGAAAGGAAAACTCCTATCTCTGGGTGGAAGATTGGTTCTCATAAACTCGGTACTAACGAACATGGTACTGTATATGATCTCATTCTTCCAACTGCCTAAAGGTGTCTTAAAACGATTGGATTATTTTCGATCTAGATTCTTTTGGCAAGGAGATTGTGAGAAGAAAAAATATCGACTGACTAAATGGAGTGTGGTTTGCTGCCCTAAAGACCAAGGAGGGCTAGGTGTTCATGATCTTGAGGTCAAGAACAGAGCCTTGCTAGGTAAATGGCTATTTAAACTTCTTTCTGAAGATGGAGTTTGGCAAACCGTCCTTGGGAGAAAATATGTTGGAGATCAAGCTGTCTCTCAGGTTCTTTGGAAGCCTGGCGATTCACACTTCTGGGCAGGCCTTATGGCTACAAAGAAGTTCTTTTTTCCATATGGATCTTTCTCAATTAGGGATGGATCGGAAATTCGTTTCTGGGAGGATATTTGGCTAAGCCAATCATCACTCAAAGAACAATACCCGGCTCTATATTCTATTGTACGAAACAAAAGTGACACAATCACGAAGGTGCTAGGTACTTACCCATCAGATGTTCCGTTCAGAAGAAGTTTACTTCGAACTAGACAAGCATCTTGGGATGCTTTGCTTGTGCGCTTGGATTCAATCCAACTGACGGAAGGTCCAGATAAATTTCAATGGAATCTTACGAAGAATGGTAAATTCTCGGTTGATTCTATGTATAGGGCACTAATCCTACCTAAAGTTCCAGTCGATAGCAAGAATAATAACAAACTTTGGAAGATGAAGATACCACTAAAAACAAAGGTGTTTGCGTGGTATCTACGTCGAGGAGTAATCCTTACCAAAGATAACCTTGCCAAACGCAATTGGCATGGAAGTAAAAAGTGTGTCTTCTGTCAACACGACGAGACCATTACACACTTATTCTTTCAGTGCGAGTTCGCCAGGCCTATATGGTCAGCCATCCAGATAGGTTCTACCTTACATCCACCAAGTACTGTTGCTAACATTTTTGGCAATTGGTTAAACGGAGTGGATCCTAGGTTTAAACTTTTCAGTAGCGTGAGCGCGATTGCTGTTATTTGGTCGCTATGGCTATGTAGAAATGACAAGGTTTTTAATACTAAAAATGCTTCTCTTATGCAGGTTATTTACCGGTGCACAGCGACGTTTCGAGCATGGTCGAACCTGCAGCGTGTGGAGCACCGAGACTTATTTTTGGAGGTGGCGTCGAGACTGGAGGCTGTGGCCAGGGAGTTATTCTCCCGGCATGGGTGGCAATATAAACTCCGGATGGACCTACCAGCATCTTAGGCGGATCTACAATTTCTCATTTTGATATGTAATTCGCCTTTTGTTTTTTAGTTTCTGGATACCGCTTTGAGTACTGGTGAACTGTTGGCTGTGTGCATCTTAACTATGCAGAGGCCAGGTGTAATGCTTAAACCTTTTAAGTAATAAAAACACTTTATCTAAAAAAAATCTCCAGTCACGTTTGAATGCATCGGCCTAGCAAGAACCAACGACCAAACATCTTTGACGTTATGTACATCCACCTAATTAGCAAATTCCGGTTGCCTTATACTTATGTGATTGATGTACAGACTCAACGCTATACACGGAAGACACATACATCACCAACTAATTCTCAGTCTAAAAGATAAAAAATACCCGTTTAAATTTTGGAGAGGGGTACACCGAAGCACATCCCTCTAAAAAAAGCATTGCATATGCGCAATGCTCTTGTTTACTATCCACCTCCAGCTAACTAACATGAGGTCGAATTGAACTAATTAGTTTATATAGCTTTGATTTGAAAAGCGTCCAACTCATATATTTTTTTTGGATGAAGGGCTTTATTACTTAAAAGAGGTTTAAACATTACACCCGCTCTCTGCATAACAACTAACAAGAATGCACGCAGCCGCAAGTTCGAAACAAATAAAATAAAAGGTAGCACTTGACGGGTTACTCATGTAAAGGTAAAACGTCAAAGTCTATGGAGGACCAATCCGACGATAGTGGCGGAGCCAGGATTTTGTTGTTGGGTATGCGAAGTTATGAGATGAAAATCTCATGTATGGTTCTGAAAAGGGGCAATAAGGCTGACTTATGTGTTGGCTTTTCTAATACCAACCCCAAAAAATCCAACTTTGCCTTACGTAAAGTTGCCAGAGTAGGATTAACCTCTGGATTTGAATTTTTTTTCAACACAATAATATAGGATACCAAAGTCCACACTACATCAATGGAACAACAACTTATTCATAGTCGCAACAAGGTATCCAGCTATATAGTATTGCAATAAAAAGGAAAAAAACAATTTAACTTTTCATACTTCATAATTAAAATCAACAATAGACATTAAAAATTTGATGCTAAAATTTCATATTGTATAGTATGGCACGCAAATGCCTCTCGTTAGGAGCAGCTAATGAGGCAACGTTCGTTCTATGCACTTGGGCTGGCCTATTTTCGAAATGGAATCTGGAAGTTGTAACTGTGAAAGCAGGCCAAAGTAGTCAGGCAGAGCTCGGGACGTGGGAGGGTGGTGTGGTCTGTCCGTTTCGAGTTTTGCTGTGTTATACGAGTAAAAAAGCTACCAATACACATATACAGGTGTATATGAGCTTATATAGTGATTTATTTTCGCAAACTTTATTGGGTATTCATTGCATACCCATGAATTAGTCTAGCTCCGCCCCTGTCCGACGATCAAGCGACCATCCATGTTGGATAAAAATATCCCTTGCCATTTTTCCAGTCGTGCACAAGCCTTCGTAAAGTGGTCTCAAAACCCCAGTCATTGTAATGTGGACCACGAACGGAGAATACCTGTGCAACGGTAGAGTACCTGCAAACGAGCGAAATTTTTATCATTGAAAATCTTGTCATTCCTACATAGTCAAAGCGACCATATTATGGATTCCATGTAACCAATTGCCAAATATATTAGCAACAGAATTGGGCGGATACAAGTTAGAAACTATTTAGATAGCTGCATGCAAATCTAATAAGGGTTTTCCCTTGTGGTACAAATGGCATCGTTCGCGAAACATAGGAACATCATGTGGCTCGTTCAGTTGCTCGTAGAATGGGACAGGCACATGCAAACACAGTCTAGTAAACGCGAAGATCAATGCATCTCTCACACTAACCTATAAGTACCTAACCGATCCCGTGGGTCAAAGATGAAAGATCTGATTCTGTTCCTCCTGTTGCACCGACCGATCGTTTCGGCTTGCAAGCGACACGCCTTTCCCGGCGTCGATCACAATCCGTCTACCTTATTCATTCATGCATTGCTGATGTGTATACAATGCACCGGCACCAAACCTAAGAGCATCTCCAGTCGGGGCGTCCAAACGGCCGCCCAAAGCCGTTTGGGGCGTGCCGGACACAAAATCGCGCCCACTCACGGCGCCCAAACGCGAATTCGGTCTGGCGCGGCCCAGTTTTGTGTCCCCACGCTGGAGTGGCCCAGTTTTGTGTCCCCACGCTGGAGTGGCCCAGTTTTGTGTCCCCACGCTGGAGTGGCCCCACGCTCCGCCTCCGGCGCCGCCAGCCAACGTGTGGGCACCGCGCACGTCGTCCTCGCGCTCGACAGGGTCATCGTCGCGGGCGTCGTCGTCGCGGGCGTCGTCCTCGCGAGCGTCTTCATCGCGCTCCTCTTCCTCCATCTCCCGCGTTCTGCTCTCGCCGAAGCCGGAGCCGATGAAGGTGAAGGCGGAGTCGACGACGCTCTACGCCGAGCTCCTGGCGGCGCAGGCGGCCAAGGACGAGGACGAGCTCCTGCGGGCCGCGGAGGCCGCGTCCATGGAGGACGTGCCGCCTATGGACGGGCCATCTGCCTGCGTCTGGTCGGCGTACATGCACGCCATTGAAACTGGCGTGCCGTTCGTCGACTTCACCGGCGACGACGACGCCGGCCCTAGCCGCGTCAAGAAGGAAGACGACGACGCAGGAACAAGCGGCGTGAAGAAGGAGGAGGAGGACGATGACCCCTACTACGCCTTCCGCCGCCGCTACCGGGGCCGCCAGTAGATTTAGGTTTAGGTTTTTTAAATTTCATTCAAATCTGTGAAATTTTCTAAAATTTGAATGAAATTCGTCGAAGTTTAAATTTAATTTTTTTTAGTTTGGACGCCGCGAGTGGGGATCGACGGCGCCCAAATGGGTAAGGTAGTCCGGACGGCGCCCAAAGGGCCTGTCCGGAAGGCACTTGGGCGGCCATTTAGGCGCCGCGACTGGAGATGCTCTAACGGCCTCTTTCCGTTCCTTTAGTTGTGTTCCTCTGGCTTTCAGATCGCATAAGATCTTTAATTACCTGAATACTGAGGGACGATCGGCCTTTTGGTCTGATGCACACAAGTGGGCGGTATCCTACTACTCTTCTTGGACATGCTTCAAGCTTTACAGCTAGCCAACATGTGGGAAATGCTCGATCGATCAAGCCCGGCCAATTAGTCGTCCAAGAAAGAAAACCAGTAAGTACAAGTGCATGCAGCCAACAAGTTTCATACTTTCATTAACTAGTCCAGTCTTGAATTCTCGCACACAGTCATGGATGCATTCGTTTTTCAGCTGTCCTCGGCGCCGTGGGACGGACCACTTACTAAACTAAGAAGATCGAACTGGCGATCATGGAGTTGATGGTCAAAGCAAGCAACTAAGCAAGCATGCAGGTAGCTGATCCATGGACGTTTCCTGAAGAAAGATGCTGCCTGCAAGCAACTTTCGGGCATGCTGCTGCATCTGTGACTCCAAAGATTCCAAGCTAGCCTTGGGGCTAAGCAAGGAACTGCGTCAACTTTACAGCATGCTTTCTCCGCTCAAAAACAAAAAAAAAACCTTACAGCATGCTTACTTGTTACTGGAAATGGTTCTGGAATAAAGTGCAGGGAGGAAATCAAGGGCCTAACTGCGACATTATGTGCAGTTCAACTGTGACTGGTTAATTAAGAACAGAATAGTCAAGTCGACTGTCAAATCAAGCAGGCCTCATCGATGGCCAGATCGATGTTTCCTGAAGAAACTTGCATTGCACTTGCACGCCTGCAACTTCAGGCACAATGCGATTGAGTTAGGTTCGCGTGCCTGGATCTGCATATATACAACTTTATATCATGCTTGATTACTGCTTCTACTGGAAAATGCTTCTAGAATAAAGTGGGCGCAGGAAATCAGAGCGATGGCGCTAGTGCTGTTCAATTTGGTCAGCCAGAGGCAGCTCGACTTCTCCTCTGCAGGTATATGCGCCGAACTTGGCCGGTCAGGTCAAGAGATTCTGCAGTTTGCACGAGTCACCCAGAGAACAATTCATGTCGCTGTCAGTTGGTCATACTGAATGAAGCCATGTGTAATGAATAGTTGAATACCCTCGAATGAATCACGCGACCATTAGTTTTATTTTCATCAAGGTTCCCTCGATCGATCGACCGGTTGTTCGTGTGAAGGATCTTGCTGTGTTCCCATTACTTTCTGCTCTACTGTACCAAACATGCGTGAACTGAAATTGCAACACTTTTATGCTCCTCATTAGCATTAGCAAAACGTTTTACTAACCTCTGATTGATGTCTCATAGTCATAATTAACCATTCACTAACCTCTGATTAATTTATAATCTGAATGTCTGATGCTATATATCTATGTTTGGTGAAGAGGACATGAGTATTGTGGTTGTAGAGTTGTCACGTCTTTTCAGGGCACAGAGGTACGAGATATGAATGCTAGCATGTAAGTACATAATATACTGAATGGTAATGACAATGTTGAAGAGACACGCAGGGTTATTTAGTTTCTATGCTGCATAAGCACTAGTATAATCCATGGTCAAAAGTTTTAGTTCAAGAGCACGTTCACGGCAGTGTTATGTTTATTAGCTAGCTAGACCCGGGACCATTTTGACGACGGGCCCTGCATTGTGTCTTTGTGAACGAGATGTACATAGCCATATAAATAGTTCACAACTCCTCTCACATGCGTGATGTAGTTTATCTACTAGGGTGAGTAGCATGTGGAGTGCATGGAAGATCTAATAAAAATGCTACACAAATTTGAAGTAAAAACTAGCTTGTTGATCAAATGTGAAGAATTGATATATACGTCACAAAAAAGGAGAGAGATTAATTGTATGCATCAGATTCTAGGACATGAAAAACATAACCATTTCAGTATGATCATTGAGTACCTGTTACAACAAAAACAACAAAGTTTCCGTACCAAACTGCTATCAATGCCTCGAATTTGAAAACATAGCAGTATTACAGTAACATTCATCGTGTTCTGATTAAGGCCACCGTGCGCGTTCCTCATGCAATTGCATAATAGTATTTGTTTTCAGTACAGATATGCTTTTATCATTCATTTACCTGTAAAATCGTAAATTCATTTTCGCACATTAGGTTTATGCCAATTTTCTTGATTCACCCCAAGAAAAACTCCATATACACTGGCTTCCGTAAAGTAGAACCTGTAGGTTCCCGATCTAACTGACCGGGCAGTATTTGTCCTACTCAAAAGAGTAAGGCTATACCGATGGCTAAGAGTTCTCGATGGGTCCATGCTGTATTGCTAATTAACAGTCATTAAAATCAAAAGGCTATTATAGTGAATTGATGAATATAATGACGAAATCGAGTGACGAAAATGGTGCCACAAAAAGCAAATTGTTCCAAGCATCCTAATGATAGTTTATGATGCCTATGGATGGGAAAATCAAGAAGAATATAGGCATCAATATTGTCTTTAGAGAAAACTGAAGTAGCATAACCTCGTGCCTAACATATAGAATTTGATGACCGGAAACTACTTTTTCTGTAAAATTGAGCAGCTTATTTAAAATAATAAGAGCAGGTGACGGTGAAGTTTCTTAGTTGCTGCATTGTACAAATATATTTCAAAAGGCTATAATTAGATTCACAGATTTTTAAATCAAAACATTAAGGTAAAAAAATAACAAAGTTTAATATTTAAGCATTTAGATTTAGCGGTTGTTTTGTGGGGAGTTGAAAACAGCAATTTACCACCACTTAACACATGACTAATCTATACGATTTCAAACTTATCATCCAAGTACAAAGTTACAAATTTAAGAGTTTCTCGAGCACAATTTAATATTAGAATTATTTCCATATCTAAATGTAAAGTACCATGTTTGTTTTGTCCGCATGCATGACCGACGAATCTTAACTTTTATGGTGGATTCCATCATATGGACATATCATGCAAAATGCCATGTAATCATAAGATACTGACAGTATATAGTGCTGAAAGTAAATCATTTATGCACGACATGACAGAAAGAATAAAAATTTAAACCAACTATAAGAAGGTATCTACATTATTTTGGGGTGAATGGTATTTACATTTATTTACACTAGGATGCTCCGAAAAGGGTAAAAGCTTCTTTGGGTAGAATATCATTTTGTGAGTATGTTAAGAACATTCATATGACAATCTTGTTCCAATTATTTCCCGGCATGAATAGATTTGCTATATGCAGCATATATGTTTCTTTTATAAGCAAGGAAATCAATAAACATATATACAAATCCCCTGTCTTTTTTTCAAGAACAACCCTCTCCTCTCCCGACTTATACATAGAGTAGAGAAACACCAGTAAGTCTTATATATTAATAAATACATATATTGGTGAAGCTATTCTAATTTCATGTACAATGATAACACACCATCTACCACTTAAAAAAAACCCTGAGAGTGCGACACATAGGACACGAAACAAGAGGTTTGGACCCCTGTGAGCCGGATACATCGACCTTCATTGGTTGCCTGGCCGAATATTGCTTCTCATTCTCTAGCTAGTTTTTAGCAATAAAGAAACTTAATTAAGTTGAAGTAAAGATAGTATAATCAAACAGATTCGTAAAGCACATTAATAATTTGGAAAACTAATTTATTCATTAAATCATGCAAGTATCAAATAGCAATAGTAGTGTGTGGTGCTCCTTCTTTTACATCCTTATTCGAAGTAATTTCTTTCCAAATCATTGATACTTAGTGGCTTATCTAGTACCCTTTTGTGTTGGAACTACACTTCTGAAACGGTCAAATGTTGGCCCACTTTCTCGCGTGCAAAGATTACATAGAAGTTTCGGTGTGGCTCCTAAGATCACCCACCATAGTGGGGAGTAATAATACATACATGTATCATGCATATGAAGCCTCTGTAGTACATGGTAGTATTTTATATTTTTTATTAATTATTTTGTATAACTTACAGTACTAAAACTTTCACTTGGAATGGGCTATGTTAATTACCATAATACCTTACCACAATCCTCTATTTTCTATATAATACTATGCCATGCTCATATGCCTAGTTGGCATTGCATGCAGGTGTATGTTGCTATCTATGTTACCCCCATTATGGGAGTCATTGCATATAGGTTACAGTATTGTTGTGCACTCATAGGCTCCGTTTAATATGCTCGCAAAGAATAAATGTTGTTCCATAATCATGTAGATACTACAGTAGTACTTGCAATTATTTAAAATAACAGTAATGCGCGATCAAGAAATTTACAAAATAGCACCTCACCTTTGTCAAATACATTGTGCGCATTTAATTATGACTGTATTGACTCTTTGGCTCTTAAAATTCAAATAGCAAAGTAATGAGAAAAATAGGAATATAATTTCATGCTGACATGAAGAAGCCCACAACAAGAAAAAACATAAGAATAACAAATGGAAGATTGACAGGTAAACCATATAGTTTTTAAACTCTCAACACATACATAAGTCCATGAGGATAGATTGAATCTTATTTCTCTCTCGAAAATTGCACTCAAAGTAGAGCATATGAAATTTTACTATGGTTTTCATTCTTGCAAATGAGACATACATTCTATATATAGTAAAAAATGCCTAACTAATTGAATCCTCTCATGTTCCTATTTAATTTCTTGATTAAAAAAGAACCTAACGATTGAGTTTAATGAATTCTTTCGATTGTAAGATTTGTATAGGAACTTTGGAGGATTTCGATCACTTTTTAGAAAAGGGAATTTTATTAATCCCAGCCTCTGCATCGAGTGATGCACACAGCCGATTATTACAAAGTTTGATCGTACGTTATTCAAGTTTACATCTCAAGAATCACAAAAGATTGAGACACACCTCAACCGACACTGACAATTTAAAGCACAACTACAAAAGTCAACTAATATGTCACCACGTATGCCAGGAGAAAAAATCCTGTGCCACCCGTAGTAGCCGTGTGCACCCAGCCACCATAAGTTCCCGCTGGTCCGAAGGTAGCAGGAAAGCCCATAACTGGATCCAGTGCACCGCCGTATGGATAACCTGTAAGACATGAAAAGTATCCTTCCTGTTAAAAACAAGGTTGTTCCTACAATTCCAAATAGACCAACAAATAGCTGAAACGCCGATACGAATCCTAGCCTTGGTCTTTTTATCTACCCCATTTAACCAATTCCCAAACATATTTGAAACATTGGTTGGAGGAGGAATATTGTAGGTACAAAACACAACATGCCAGACAAGTTTTGCGAACGGGCATTCCAAAAACAAATTTTCTACGGTTTTATTGCACCCACAAAAGGCACACTTTTTGCACCCTTGCCAATTCCTTTTTGCAAGGTTATCCTTTGTAAGCAAGACTTTTCTATCAAGGAACCACATGAATTTTTTTATTTTAAGCGGTATTTTTAGCCGCCATAAGTAGGTGCGTAAGAACCTAGTATGGCCATTCATCAAATCCTCATACATTGATTTAACAGTAAACAGACCATTTTGAGTAAGTTTCCAATGAAAAGAGTCAGGAACATCATTTAAAGTAATACCCATTAATCTATATACTAAATGTGACCACATGTCCCATTTATTGCCAGAGAGTGTCCGCCTAAAACTCAAATTCATAGGTGGCGCCCCATGCAAGACATGATGAACCGAAACATCCTTTTGTTGCACAATATTATAGAGTAATGGATATTGGTCCTTTAAAGGAGAGTTACCCAACCAGGTATCCTCCCAGAATCTAGTGGATTCCCCATTGCCAAGTTTAAAATAACCTCTAGCAAAGAAATCCCCTTTGACCCTCATAAGACCCTTCCAAAAGGGCGAGTCTGTTGGTTGTGCTTCTACCTGAGCTAACGTTTTATTAGAGAGGTACTTATTATGCAGAAGCTCCTGCCATACCCCTTCCTCATTTAAAAGTTTAAACAACCACTTGCTGAGTAAACATTTATTTTTTAACTCCAGCACCTCCACTCCCAAACCGCCCTGGTCTTTAGGTCGACAAATGATATTCCATTTAGTTAATCTATATTTCCGTTTATTCTCATCACTCTGCCAAAAGAATCGTGATCGATAAAAATCTAGTCTTTTCCGTACCCCCTTAGGTATCTCCAAAAAAGACAACATAAACATCGGTAAACTTGTTAAGACCGCATTAAACAAAACTAAGCGATCACCGTAGGACAGCATCTTGCCTCTCCAGCATCCAAGTTTGCCTTCGAAACGGCTCTCAACTGGATACCACTCAGAGTTTCGGAGTTTCCGATAATGGATCGGCACTCCAAGATATTTAAAAGGTAGAGACCCAGATTCACAACCGAAGATTTGTTTATACTGTGCCTCCTCCTCTTTTGCCCTCCCAAAGCAAAATATCTCACTCTTATGAAAATTAATTTTGAGGCCCGATAATTGTTCGAAGATGCAGAGTATGAGTTTCATATTTACCGCTTTTGCTATATCATGTTCCATAAATAAGATCGTATCATCAGCATATTGTAGTATGGATAATCCCCCCTCTACCAAATGAGGAATGAGACCCCCAATTTGGCCATCCTCCTTCGCTCTAGCGATAAGAATGACCAACATATCTGCTACAATATTGAATAACATTGGAGACAAAGGATCCCCCTGTCTTGGACCTTTTTTTGTTTGAAAATAATGACCGATATCATAATTTACTCTTATGCCGACACTCCCTCCCTTAACAAATTGCATAATCCAATTGCACCATTGTTGTACAAAACCTTTCATACGCAATGCTTGTTGGAGGATTTCGATCACTAGGAACTTTTTTTCTTCCATATGAGGCATTAAGCGGTAATGTGCTATGCTTCCAATTTCAACAAACCTTGATTAACTGGGATCATACGTAGCCCATAACAAGCAGTTGTCATCATTTGTGCCTTTAAGGTTGTGCAAAAAAAAAAAGAGATTGTGCAAACAGATCATCAAGTCAAGTGACAAAAGGTAAAGAGGATAGAAAGTACACGGGCTTTGCCAACAAATCGCCCTGCCTTTCCATATCACCCAGGCACAGATTCTAGTCACCTCCCATTACATCCTGCGCTCGATGCATCCAACCCGTACGTCTTTCTATCCCTTCTCCTTTCTATCCCTTGTGTAATCTCTCACCTTATCCTACTGCGAGCTAGCTTAACACCCGAGCTGACACTGGTGCTCCTCCCACCCCACGTACAGTACATATATACGTGCCTTGCTTGGTAGCTGGCTAGCTCCAAATAGCAACCACGAGGAATGCAACACGCGTGCCTTTGGCTTTTGGCGCTACACTCCGACATTCTTAAGTCGTCGCCACTCGCCAGCATCAAATCGACATATATCACTGGATCGATCTGGGTTGCTTTTTCCAGGTGGCTGCGTCTGCGTGGCGTGCGCGTCGAAGAAAAGACCTAACGACACTCGGCTTACTTTTGACCTAGCTTGGAGACGACCAGAGCAGCCGTATTGCCGTAATGCGTTAGTGACTGGTGCTAACAAGCACTGTGCTCCGGCGGAAGCTTCCGTCTAGCATATATGCATATATATGTGCCTGCATTTTAAACTCCTTTATGTTTAGATATCCCGCGCGCGTTGCATGCAGGAGAAGAGTAAGATTGTGAGGAATTAAAAAACGAGAGTTGAAACTTGGAAGAAATTACGGGTACGTACTAGAGTACTGAAGTACGTCGGGATTATCGATCGGTGGACGACACGCGTGATTGACTGATGAGCAGACAGCTACCTGCAGGTGTTAGTTTAACTCCACGTCGCCGTCATCTTCCTCAATGCGACGGTTAAGTGTCCGCTGATGAGCGAGACAGACTCCGCGGTCACCGTGGGCCCATCGACGAAGGGACTGTCCACTAGGAGCGTAACACGTCGTTGCATAAACAAAATACGTAAGCTGCTGGGTAATAGGTCAACCACCGACCGCTAGGCCCGTCGGCGACGGCGACATCCACGCCGGCCGCGTGCGGCGCCGTGCACAGTGGCTTTCAGCGTATGGGCTCGAACTCTTCCTCCTCCGATCGATCGACGTGCATGTGTGCGAGCCACCCGCTGCCGCATTTTGTGCACATGCATCTATATGTCACTCGTCAAGGTAAAATATACTTTTAGCCATTTTTTTTGCGGGGTCTACTTTTAGCCATTATTAATCACAGAAGTGCATAGGGCTCACAAATTCTCAAGAGTCGAGGTAGACCTCGGGTGTGTTGCACTTGAGATGTGCATAGCGTTCATGTAAGTGTGACAGCTGGTAGTCAGCATGATGCTTTTTTTCGTCATGTTTGTCCCGGCGAGAACACGCTACTTGTTTCTCTATCTTCTTAATAAACAGACCACATGCTTCTGGCTGTTTTTTTTTGTTTGTTTGTTATGTAAGCTCTAGTGTATACCATTGACTTAGAAGTGGTTGCTATAGTAGCCACGAGGTTATTCTAAGATTCATCAACTTTTCCCCACATATAGTTGGTTCAAATGTCAGCTAATCAATGACACTCCAAAGACACCGCTCACTGCAAAAGGGCTAAATAAAGACGACTTCTTTCATAAAGAGGGGATTTAATTAGGAGCTACTACCTAATATGCTCCCAACAAGAGTAGACCATCACTTCTGCTTCAAGCATAGTTATCACGCCGCTCAAACCCGATTTCAGTTCAGGGAGTTTTCGAGTATGGCAAGTTTCAGGTTTAATTTTGAGCAGTTTTAGCAAGAAGTTACATAAGAAATGTGGTATTTTGCTATACTAGGGCAAAGTTTGAGGTTTTTTTTGTTAATATGGCTTGAGCTAAAATTTCCATATTACTACCTATACTACTTAATGTCATTTTTTACATTGTAACATATATTTTATTTTAATTAGCGTACTCCTATTATTCTTAGTTATTAATACAATAGTGTCGGGGATATTCTCCCCGGGCAACCGCAAATACAGGGAATCTTCCGGGTTCCCCCTCCGAGCCGGTCGTCCAGATCCGGCTGCCGGCCGCTGGCCTCGCTGGCACCTTGGATCCCCTTCGTAGGCGTCCAAGGACTAGAAGACAAAAGAAGCGTAGACCCAGTACTGCCCCAAGCCCCTGAAGTCAAAGATGACGTCGGCTGCCGTGGGCCGTACCGCGCGGCCTGCGATCGACAAGACGGGGAGGACAGACCATCATCACGCATGCTGGCACAGCCTCCCACCCTGGCCATGTCCTCACCGGCGGCCCGTCTCCGCTACCCGACCGCCGGGTAGCCGCCTCTGTAACCGGCTGCTCTGCCTATATAAGGAGAGCCGGATCCCACATAGCAAGGGTTGGATCCCAGTTCACCCCAGAAGCTCATCTCATCCCCTAGGAGGAAGAGAGCACCCGATACAGCTCAAGGAGCACCATTGTAACACCTTGTGACCACGATATACCACAGCTAGGCAGGAGTAGGGGTGTTACCTCCTCACCCCGAACCTGGGTACGTCTCGGTGTTCACCTTGCTCGTATCCAATCCCGCGCACACGCCGTCACACGCCACCTGTGTCCCCACGCAAGAAGTCACCCTTCGTGACATATGCCGTGCACAATACCACGACAATTAGCATTATTAGTACGTATATACAACAAAGAACTTGAAAGCTTGGAAGAATAGACCAAGTTTTGAGAATTGACACGTTCTTCCGTATGTGAAGTAGATTCTAGTGAATATTTGAAATTTGTATTATTATGAAGATGTTTTTCATGGGATTCTAATAATTACAAAACTAAATAACTTTATTTATAAGTCAAAACCGAAAAAGTTTTATTATGCTTTCATGAATAACACACCTAGTTAGTTTAATAGTCAAGTACTCCCTCTATTTCAAATAAGTACTACTAGAAGTAAGGATAGTGCCATGGGGCCTTTATTTTCATGATACTTTCACCTCAACTTTTTGCGTAAAAGGGTCAGAAGGGAGGCTAGTCCTTTAGACTGCTCCCAGACTCTACAAGGGACACCGCCAATCCTTAACTGAACTCTTGGCAGCCCATAGATGAATCAGGATGTCCTCTACGCCAACCCAAGAAAGAATGGAGGTCCACACAGAGACGATGAATCAGTATTCTAAGAAAAGCATGCAGCCATCCCATGATGACCTATGGACAGCTGGCACAAAGCACAATTTGGCCAACCTCGCCGCTCAAGGCGGTGTGTCGTTCAAACGATATTATCCATAATAAGGCCAAGGAAGAACTTGAATTTGGGGTAAAGAGGGGAGGGGGCGCGTGGTGGTAACTGTGCTATTAGAGGGATCGAAAGCTCAAATTGCGAGGTAAAAAAATAAATGTCATAGGACCAACCCCACTTAGTATTTGAAATTAAACCAACTTGATCTATGGCTTTCTAGAGTTAGATTCACACTTTTACCTTTTCCCGTTGCATGAAGAACTTCTGGATTGCCTGCAGAGATAGTCTCAAAGCCTGGTCACCCCAATTAGAGGGATCAGAAGTATTTGGCTAAAAAGAGTGAAGATGTCATGGGCCATTTTCATATCTAGGTGATTCCTAGAACTCGGACTTCTCGACGTTCTTTCAATAGTCACGGTAGTAGTGATGTCGTGAATCACACGTTCCTTCGGGGACCCTAAGAGGAAGGTATGATGCAGCGTAGCGGCAATTTTCCCTTGATACAAAACCAAGATTATCGAACCAGTAGGACTTGGAGAAGGCTTCAACAAGGTGTCTCCCTCCCCTGGCGCAAGGAGGTTAACGCGGACCTGCACACAATCACAAATAAACAACTTTGCGCCAACGAACAGAGAGGTTGTCAATCTCTCCGGCTTCTTGAACACAAAGAATTAAACTTATGTGTGGAAAATATTATGAAAGCAAAAATGACCAGCGAGCAAATGACTAGGAAAAGCTATGAAAACGGTTGTAAACAATGTAGCAAAATAGGACCGGGGTCCACGGTTCACTAGTGCTGTCTCTCCGAAAGATAAACATGTTGGGTAAACAAATTACAGCTAGGCAATTGACAAAGCATGGGCGCATAGCAATACTACCATGACACAATATAGTTCACCGTTTCATTTAATATGGGCATTACGTCAAAATACATAGACTGTCATCTAACTGCATCTATGACTAATAATCCACCTCGGGATCGCTATCCAGCGTGTCACCCGAAAGTATTAAGTTGCAAGCAACGAATAATTGCAATAAGCATGGTGCATAATGTAAGCAATGAAAACAACATAAAGAAGTAAACACCATTGTTTTACCCCTAGTAGCAACAACACATCTCTTGTCGTAATCGTTTATGTCTACTCGAACTCAGACAAAGAGAGGCATGAACCTACTATCGAGCATAAATACTCCCTCTAAAGATACTAGCAATTACTTCGGCCAAAGCATACACAAGCATCGGAGAGCGTGCAAGATCATAAATAAAACATATCATAGATAAACTGAACAAGAGTGTCATGATTCCACAATTCATCGGATCACAACAAACACAACATGTAGCATTACATAAAAATGATCTTGATTAGGTTAGACAGCTCACAAGATCTAAACAATTGAGTACAAGGTGAAGAGACAACCATCTAGGTACTGCCATAGACCCGTAGTCCCATGGTGGACTACTCACACATCACTCCGGAGGCAGGCATGGTGGTGTAGATGCCTTCGGTGACGATCTCCCCCTTCGGCAGGGTGCTGGGAAGAGCTTCAGAACCCTCCGATCTAGGGTTGGCGATGACAGCGGCCTCGGACGTATTTCTGGAAAAGTGTTTGGGTCCCGAGGGTTTTTGAAGGAAATAACATTTATAGGCGAAAGGGGCGACTCGAGAAGGTTCTGGAGGCGCCCAGGTGGATCCCAACCGCGGCCAGGTGGCGTTATGCCCCTGTGGGGCCCCCCAGCAGGTGTCCTCCTAGCGCAGTCTTTGTTTCCATGTAAAAATAATTCACGTAAATTTTCAGGCGATTCCGAGAAACTTTCCCGACTAGATTTTCTGAAACAAAAAGATAGCAGAAAACAGGAACTGGCACTGGGCATCTTGTTAATAGCTTAGTTCTAGAAAATATGCCAAAATGATATAAAAACATTATAAAACATGTGGCAATGATATATAACTAGCATGGAACAACAAAAAATTATAGATACGTTTGAGACATATTAGCATCCCAAGCTTAATTCCTGCTCGTCCTCGAGTAGGTAAATGCTAACAAAATAATTTTTGTAGTGACATGCTACTAACACAACCTTGATCAAATAATAATGTAAAGCACATGAACTGAATGAAGTGATCCAAGACAATGGTCTATAGTTGACATAAAGTAAACAATGATTAACCATGTGTAACATCTAAGCAAGAATTTTTCATGAATAGTACTTTGGAGGCTTGAAAATTATAGAACTCGTCATGCTTGATAGCTCACAAAGCAACATTCTTTTGTCAAAGGTGTTTAACCATCACAAAGGAAGATTTAAGTTTTCAGCAAAAGTTTCAACTTGTAACATTCATATCACATGATAATGTCAACATAAAGTTTTCATGGTTAGACGTAAAGATAAAATGTAGTAGACTTGTACCAAAATTGATACTATGCGTTTGCTTGAGAGATAAAGATTGGAAAGGAGAACTGACTCAACATAAAAGTCAATGAAAGGCCCTTCGTTGAGGGAAGCAGAGATTAATCGTGTGCTGGAGCTTTTAAGTTTTTGAAAACATACAGAGACATAAAAATAAATTTTTGAGATGCGTTTGTCCTCGTCAACGACTAGCAATAGCGGTCTTAACATCTTCCATACCAAATAAGTTTTAAGAGCGGTTCCGAGATATCATACTTTTATATATTATTTTTTTGACACTCCTCCCCACCTTTTCTTACAAAAGCCATGGCTAACCGAATCCTCGGGTGCCTTCCATCAATCACATATCCACGGAGGAGTGTCTATTTTTTTATTTCTGATATTGGACTAACCAGCAATGTGCAATTTTGTTGACGAGCAGATGAAGCATGCAAGTCAAAATAAACATTATTTGGCATGGAAGATGATAAACCCAACTACTACGTCCTCATGAGCTGAAAACAGTGGCACAAAACAGGAATAGTAACATTTTGAATATTTAAAGGTAGTACACGAAAAATTTACTTGGAGTGGCAAGGAAATACCACATGTAGGTAGGTATGATGGACAGAAATGGCATGGTTATTTGGCTCAAGGATTTGGATGCATGAGAAGCATTCCCTCTCAGTACAGAGTTTTTGGCTTAGCAAGGTGTCAAGCAAACACATATCATTAACCCAATACACGAATGACCATAAGATATACATTAAGCATAACAATTAGACCCCATACTGTCTTCCTTGTTAACCAAACATACCTTTGCAAAAGAATATCTAGACTTTGGGAAATACCAATCAAAACAAGTGTCATAATTTAATCTTTATGTATTTCTCCACTAATCCGTTCTTAAGTAAATGATCCACAAGTTTAAGCATTAATCTACTTCATCTCTCAAAACAATTGACAAGTATCAAGTTATTCAAGACAATGATCTACAAGATTATGTAAGCTTCTTTATTTTACCACTTCCTACATGATATTTCCCTTTCAACCAAACACTAATCAACTTATTTGAACAAAACTATCTAAGTAAGTACGTATGAAACACAAGAGAGTACTTCCTAACTACAAAAACTAATAGCTCTGAACAAGAGATACATGAAAAACAAGAGCTAGAAGCTAAAAATAAAGTAAACCGAAACAATCAACACATATAAGTGAAGAACATGAGTGTTTTATGAAAAAGCGGAGCGTGTCTCTCTCCCAAACAAGAATGCTAGGATCCAACATTGCAAAGACCAGCAAACAAAACAAAACTAAACTGAAAGCAAAACACAATGACGCTCCAAGAACAACACATATTATGTAAAGGAATAAAATATAGTGTCATGGGATCGACCTGGTAATTTGTTGTTGAAGAAGGGGATGCCTTGGCATCCCCAAGCTTAGACGCTTGTGACTTCTTGAATATTTGGTGGAGTGATGGCGTGGAATAGCACGCTCGTTGGGAGACCCCAAGTGTAAGGTGTGATGTAATTTAGCAGCAAGTTTTCACTTGATTATAAAACCAAGTTATTCAATCCAGTACGATTTGGAGAAGGCTTTAGAGAGGTGTCAACGACGCCGTTTACGATAATTGACGTGAACCTGCGCACACACGAACAAACTACTTTGTCCCAACGAAACAGAGAGGTTGTCAATCTCTCCGGCTTGCTGAACACAAAGGATTAAATGTATGTGTGTAAATAATATAATAGCAAAAATGACCAGCGAGCAAATGACTAGTAAAAGCTATTAGAACGGTTGTAAACAATATAGGAAAATAGGACCGGGATCCACAGTTCACTAGTGGCGTCTCTCCAAAAGATAAACATATTGGGTAAACAAATTACAGCGAGGCAATTGACAAACATGGACGCAACACAATACTATCATGACACAAAGTTCACCGTTTCATTTAATATGGGCATTACGACAAAATACATAGACCGTTATCGAACTGCATCTATGACTAATAATCCACCCCGGGATCGCTATCCAGCCTGTCACCCCGAAAGTATTAAGTTGCAAGCAACAGATAATTGCAATAAGCATGGTGTGTAATGTAAGCAATGTAAACAACATAAAGCAATAAACACCGCTGTTTTATCCCTAGTAGCAACAACACATCTCAAGTCTTAATCGTTTCTGTCAACTCGAGCTCAGACAAGAGAGGCATGAACCCACTATCTAGCATAAATACCCTCTCTAAGATACAAGCAATTACTTCGGCCAAAGAATCCACAGGCATCGGAGAGCATGCAAGATCATAAATAAAACATATGAATAAACAATCTAAACAATAATGTCATGACTCCATAATTCATCGGATCCCCGCAAACACAACATGCAGCATTACATAAAGATGATCTTAATCATGTAGGCAGCTCATAAGATCTAAACAACGGCGCACAAAGGAGAAGAGACAACCATCTAGCTACTGCCATGGATCCGTAGTCCCGTGGTGGACTACTCACGCATCACTCCGGAGGCAGGCATGGTGGTGTAGATGCCTCCGGTGACGATCTCCCCCTCCGGCAGGGTGCCGGAAGAGCTTCAGAACCCTCCCGATCTAGGGTTGGCGACGGCGGCGGCCTCGGAACTTTTCTGGAAAATATGATCGGGTACCGAGGTTTTCGGGAGGAATATAATTTATTGGCCAAAGGGCAACTCGGGGAACGCCCGTGGCGCCCAGGTGGGGCCCAGCCGCGGCCCACCCCTGGGCCACGCCTGGGTGGCTTCTGGCGCCTATGGGTCCCCCTGCAGGTGTCCTTCGGGCGTAGTCTTTGATTCCATGTAAAAAGAATTCCCGTAAATTTTTAGGCGATTCGGAGAAACTTCCCGACTAGCTTATCTGAAACAAAAAGACAGCAAAAACAGGAACTGGCACTGGGCATCTTGTCAATAGGTTAGTTCCACAAATCATGCCAAAAATGATATAAAAACATTGTAAAAACATGTGGCAATGTTATATAACAAGCATGGAACAATCAAAAATTATAAATACGTTTGAGATGTATCATGGAGGTCCAGGGGAGCGTCCCCAAGCTTGAGCTTTAATCCCTTCTTGATCTTCTTTCATCACCTCGTTCTCTCAACACTTGAAAACTTCTTCACAGAAAACTTCTCACAAACTCATTAGAGGGGTTAGTTCTCAAACCAAATAATCCACCTTCAGTTCTCACTTAACAAATTGCATGAAATTATTTTAACATTAGCTACTGTCACAAAGATCTAAGTGATGCTCTTGGATAAAAAAACTCCACTTGGTTCGTAAAAGACGCAATGCAAAACTAAGACAGAATCTGTAAAAAACAGAACATAATGTAAATATGATTTTTTTCGGGATACTAGGACACCTCGAATCAGAAAACTCAAAACTAATGAAAGGTAGACAAAAGCCTGATGCTTACTGTATAAAATTTGCAGACCCAGATCACGTTCTGTGATGTTTTTGATTTTCGTACGGTGACGGACAAAATCTGTTTCTGGACAGCAACTTAAAAATTTAACTTTCCTCTCATTAGAGGCTATTCTTGGCACAAAAACCAAAACAAAAAGGATACAAGGGAGTTTCTACAGAGGTAACAACACCCAAACACTAAGAAAACAAAAATTAAACCGAAAGCAAAAATAAATGGGTTCCCTCCCATAAGAGCTTTTCTTTAACGCCTTTTAGCTAGGCACAATGGTTTTGATGATGCTCTCATAAGAATAAGAGTTGAACATATAAAAGAGCATCAAGAAGCAAATATGAAACACATTTAAGTCTAACCCACTTCCTACGCAGAGGAATCTTGTGAACAAATAAATCCCTGAAGAACATAGTGACAAGCATAGGAAGATTAAACAAGAGCAATTTCAAAACTTTCAACATAAAGAGAGGTGTTTTAGTGACATGAAATTTTTTATAACCATATTTCCCTCTCTCATAGTAATTTCCAGTAGCATCATGAACAAACTCAACAATATAACTATCACATAAAGCATGCTTTTCATGATCTACAAACACATAATTTTCATCACTCTCCAAAATAGGTGGGTCAAAATTATTTAAAATCATGACGTCTCCAAACCCACATTTGACAATATTATAACAAGATGATTGATCAATCTCAAAAGGTATGTGACTCCTTTTAACTAAATTTAATACCTCTCCAATCACATTTTCAATAGTAGCATAATTAATATCATCAAGCAACATAGGACCATCATCTAGAGCTTTATCATAGAAAATTTCTAGGCAAAACTCCTTATTACCATGCATTTCGATAATAGACACAAATAGAGGATTATCTTAAGATTTATCAAAATAGCATGGATTATCATAAATAATAGTAGCATAATCATTTTCACAAGTTTCAATCATAGGGGCCTCATGTCCATAAGCAATACAAGCATCAGTTTCATCAAAAAGGGATATTTTAGAAGAATCCATAGGAACATAGCATTCATCCTCCTTTGGTAAGCATGGAGGGTAATCATATAATGTAAGAGTTAAAGAGTTACTCTCATTAAAAGGTAGGCATGTGTAGCTAATCCATTCTTCCTCCTTTTGTTCATCACTCTCTCCCTCTTTTTCATCCAATGAGCTTTCAGCTTCAGCAATTTCTTCTTTCACAGGTTCATGCAAGGCAACGGTTTATTCTTTTGGAGGATAAGTTCTCTCAAGATATTCAATAATATAAGGATTATCATTGTAATACTCAAGGCAATATCCAAGTATAACAAAATTCTCAGATTTATTAGGAGCATCATCAATATTCTTAAGAGAAGCAGCAATTTCATAAGCACCCATAAAAGCAACAAATTCTTCAATTTGTTCAAGATTACCAAGGTCATAGTTTCCTTTAGCATAAGCAACCAAGGTTTCATTATCATTATAATCACATTGGAAAGGAAGGTGTTTATGCCTTCTACAACAAAAAGATTCATTAAAGCACCAGGATTCATCATATGTTGAGCACAAGTTTCTAGCAAAACCATTCAATTTATTTATTGTACCCATAAGTCTATCCCTTTTTGAGACAAGCGGTATTCCTTATAATATTTTAGTTGTTCCTTCGTGAACCCACCTTGCCAATAAGATCTAGTCTCAAAGAAAGTAACAATTGATAACAAGTAAAGAACTAGACATAATAACTAGGCTAACGATAAAAAACTACTTCCTGGATTTTGTTGTTGTGTTTTTGAGTTTTAAGGCAAACGAAAAGCAAAACAAGACTAACAAAAAATATACTAAGCAAAACAATAACAAAACAGAGTGTAAGGATGTGCAAAACTCCCCTCGCTGAAGCTTCCAAGTCCCCGGCAACGGCGCCAGAAAAGAGCTTGATGGCGTGAATCACACGTTCGTTGGGGGACCCCAAAGGAAGGTATGATGCAGCGTAGCGGCAATTTTTACTTAATACAAAACCAAGGTTATCAAACCAGTAGGACTTGGAGAAGGCTCCAACAAGGTGTCTCCCTCCTGTGGCACTAGGAGGTTAACGCGGACGTGCACACAATCACAAAAAACCACTTTGCCCCAACAAAACAGAGAGGTTGTCAATCTCTCCAGCTTGCTGAACACAAATAATTAAACTTATGTGTGGAAAATAATATGAAAGCAAAAATGACCAGCGAGCAAATGACTAGGAAAAGCTATGAAAACGGTTGTAAACAATATAGCAAAATAGGACCGGGGTCCACAGTTCACTAGTGGTGTCTCTCCGAAAAATAAACATGTTGGGTAAACAAATTACAGCTAGGCAATTGACAAAGCATGGGCGCATAACAATACTACCATGACACAATATAGTTCACCGTTTCATTTAATATGGGCATTACGTCAAAATACATAGACCATCATCCAACTACATCTATGACAAATAATCCACCTCGGGATCTCTATCCTGCGTGTCACCCGAAATTATTAAGTTGCAAGCAACGGATAATTGCAATAAGCATGGTGCATAATGTAAGCAATAAAAACAACATAAAGAAATAAACACCGCTGTTTTACACCTAGTAGCAACAACACATCTATAGTCTTAATCGTTTATGTCTACTCGAACTCAGACAAAGAGAGGCATGAACCAACTATCTAGCATAAATACTCTCTCTAAAGATACTAGCAAATACTTCGGCCAAAGCATACACAAGCATTGGATAGCATGCAAGATCATAAATAAAACATATCATAGATAAACTGAACAAGAGTGTCATGAATCCACAAGTCATCGGATCTCAGCAAACACAACATGTAGCATTACATAAAGATGATCTTGATCATGTTAGGCAGCTCACAAGATCTAAACAATTGAGTACAAGGATAAGAGACAACCATCTAGCTACTGCCATGGACCCGTAGTCCCGTGGTGGACTACTCACACATCACTCCGGAGGCAGGCATGGTGGTGTAGATGCCTCCGGTGACGATCTCCCTGTCCGTCAGGGTGCCGGGAAGAGGTTTAGAACCCTCCCGATCTAGGATTGGCGATGGTGGCGGCCTCGAACGTATTTCTGGAAAAGTGTTCAGGCCCGAGGATTTTCGGAGGAAATAGAATTGATAGGCGAAAGGGCGACTCGAGAAGGTTCCGGACTCACCCAGGTGGGTCCCAGCCGTGGCCAGGTGGCGCCTGGCCCCTGTGGGGCCCCCCTGCAGGTGTCCTCCTGGCGCAGTCTTTGTTTCCATGTAAAAATAATTCACGTAAATTTTCAGGCGATTCCGAGAAACTGTCCTGACTAGCTTTTCTGAAACAAAAAGACAGCAGAAAGCAGGGACTGGCACTGGGCATCTTGTTAATAGGTTAGTTCCAGAAAATATGCCAAAATGATATAAAAACATTATAAAAACATGTGACAATGTTATATATAACTAGCATGGAACAACCGAAAATTATAGATACGTTTGAGACGTATCAATTAGGTGATGCAACAAGATAACGATAGTGTTCTCATCACAAATTCATTGTAGATGAAGCGCATACATGAACTTTTGAAGATTCAGTATGCCCAAGTCACCTTATATATATTTTGCAATCCAAAGCCTTGAGCATATTTTGCAACTTTTCCCTTGAGGTGCTGAAATTCCACCCTCTGAAGTGTAAAAGTCGACCGTGGGAGGCCAATATAGCGCATGGAGGAAGGCGTATTTTTGGTGAACTAGAGAAAGTCGTCCCGATGTTCACATTATTTACAAGAAACAATATTTCTTTTATGGAAATGAATTCAACTTGACCGACATATTCCACGCCTCACACGAACCCCTCCACCCACTACTTGTTTTTGCCATTTGCTGGTTGCCAAAAAACTTCCGGGCTCGAATTGCGCATGTCAGTGCCGGCATGCTGCAACCCCGAGCCATGTTGCTTCAAGAAGCTTCTTTGTGCTGCGAGCGGTGGACGGTGAAGAAGGAAGGACCGCCGGCCACGATGTGAACGGTGTGCGGCGGAGGTTGATAAGTCGCAAATGTATCAATGAATATACCAGACATTTGCATCAAATCATGAGTTAAAATCGTTTTTAATGTCTTATAGAATTTTCCATGAAATGTCGTTCTTTGGTATCTAACTCTGGAAAACAGGAAAACCCTATTTTTTATATTATTGAGTTTCAGTAACCTTCTGGACCTCAAACACACTTGGGATTTTTTTCACGTAAATTTATGGAAGAAGAAGATTTTAACAGGAAGATGAAGATGGAGCTCGAACTGGTTTCTAGATCGAAGGACATTTCATGATCGTAAACTCAAATGTAATTTCGAGCTTGCTTTCTTTCTGCGTTGTATATGATCAAATTTAAATGTTTAAATTACCGTAGCGAGAAATTTTATTGGCATTACTATGTACATGTACATATTGAATCTTGAATCATAAAAATAATTTCTGGAATCACTAGGGTAACTAAGGGAAATGCCTACATAAGATAAACATAAATATTTAATAATTTCAACACGGTGAAAATGACGCCCTCGCATTTGCGACGGCCACTATGCTAGTTATACAAACAACCAAAAGCCCTAACAACTTCTAAGCATGTCCTTTAACTGTTTCTCGTTTAATAGTTCATTCCAAATGCGGTTGCACTGAAATTCGAAATAAACTTACGACATTGCGCAATTACCCCCCTGCACAGTTTTGTTATCATATACGCGTGTACCTTACAGAATTGTCCAAGTGTACATAGCGTGGACATAGAGAACACATGACAGAGAAAAATGAGCTCGGTCGGTTTGGCTTGTAGTAATTAGTCATTAGCAATGTCATTAGAGACTTTGACCTCTGGGGAGTAGTAATTAAGAAGGGTTGTGGATCCGAATGTGAATCTTTATACGCGAAACAAACCTTTCACGTTCCCGTGCATCGACCTGCGTGCTGCTTGGAATCTTCTGGCACAGAATTTGACTGTCCACTCCACAACTTGAAGATCCTCTTTTCCGGGGCATATAATACATAAGTCTATGCCGGAGTTTGATCGGAGACTCCACGGTCAATGCCCCACGGCGCCATATGCATGTCGCGCCCAGCCGTCCACGTGCTGGATCCGGTGGACACTTCCAGGCCGTCGAGAAGAGAGGAGCGGGAGACGACCGGACGAGCAGCGGAACATCCGAGGTGGTGGCGCGGCGCGGCGCGGCGAGAAGGATGGATGCCGGCGGCGATGGCCGGGAAACAGAGTCATACCCGAACAGAGTATGGGTAGGAACTGCCGTGTGATCATGTAGTAATTTCCGAGGAGTATCCTGTTGACGAGACGGCCAGAAGCAACATTTGCTGATATATTCCCAAGTACCAGAACATGGGCGGGCGTATCTCGGACACAAGAGGAGCAGGAAGGAAGAAGCATGGCAGCTTCTTCTTCCACTGATTCTGTCTTGTATTGTTTGTTGTGTGACCCGTGAATCCGTGATTGATTCCTATATACGCGTCCATGCATGGAGTCATCAGTCATGGGATTCGTCAGCCTGTCCCAAGAGTCAAAGTAATGTCGACGGCCGTAGACTTGACTCCCAAGTTGGAGCGCAACAACCCAAGAAAAAACAGAAAAAGAGCAGAGAATCCCACAGTAGAATACTGCTCGTACAGAGCTTAGGAATAATTAATTTAGTGTGCACTAGAATATATACCCAACACAAGTCTAAAGTTTTGCCGCCACTGGGCATCTACATGTGTGTACAATTATGCGTGCATACATGCAAGTAATTGAGGCTAATTATGTTCGAGGTAGCGTGAGAGTGGCCTTGAAACGAAAACGGATTTTCTACAGCTCATATGGCGCACAACCCGTATCTCGACCGTCCGTTCGTGCGATTGAACGGCCGAGATTTGGCGTTGAATGCGTTGAACATCAACGCTAAATCTCGGTCGTTCAATCGTGGGAACGGACGGCCAGAGATAAGGGTTGTGCGCCATATGAGTTGTGGAAGCTCATTACCGCCTTGAAACTACGACTTTAACGAGATTGGGGAATCGTTCGGACGAGTACTTCGCGCGCGAGATGCTTGTGAAACTTCTACGTACATACATGAGGATATGTTAATTAATTTGTAGTTTGTGCAAGGTTTCAATTTGTTTTTTGTTGTTGTCTTTTTTGTAGGAAAAGGCGAAACAGCCCATTGACACGCTTGTTTTGCGATGTGCGCTGGTTAGGTTTGGGTTGTGGACTATGCAAATTAACCTTCTATGACAAGGACATGAAACGGTAATACAAACCTCTCTGTTATCACATTTGTAAGTTGATGAAAGGGCAATTTTAGTTCGCAAGTTTGAGTATATACTTGGTGAATATACATTAATTCACATTTGCAAGCAATATTCAAGGAAATCCGTGGTTCGCCATTACAGTTATGAACTACTCCCACCAGCAAGACACACGTCAATTGTCATGGATTCCTTAGAATGTATTCAAGAACGAAAACTACACCCATGATGTCACCATTGTAGTGCTTTCACTGGAAACCTCATCTTCCCTAAATATGAGCTTTCTCCCGAAATAAGCTCCACAGATGCGACCTTCCGACGACACCGTGCCACATGCTTCAATGGTAGGTGTAGGAATTCCATGCAATACCTTTAATAAGGGGAGAACCGCATGTCACCGCCGCAAAGGGGAATGGCCATGTCGGCTTCCTTGAGCTAGCTGATGGCATAACTCACGCCCTATAGGAAAGGGTGTGACGCGCAATGTTGGGGGGGGGGGGGGGGGGGGGGGGGGGTAGTTGCACAGGTGCTGACGAGGAGCAAGGTGCGCCGTCGCACTGCTGGGGTACTTCCTTACTGTCGGTGTCGTCGAAGGCATATGAACAATGCACCGAGTTGGCTAGATAAAAATACCAGCGTCAAGATCCATGTGCCACCATGATAGGCTAGGGAGAGACTCCAAGCGGAGCAAAGGTCGAAGGAAGTGGGAACGTCATGTCTTCGTCGTCCCTTGTTTGACAACATTATCCCTCAACGTATCGAGGAAGCCTTTGTGTGTGTGTGTGTGTGTGTGTGTGTGTGTGTGTGTGTGTGTGTGTGTGTGTGTGTGTGTGTGTGTGTGTGTGTGTGTGTTTGTGTTGTGTGTGTGGGGGGTGGGGAGTCTCCTGATTCCAAAAATCTACCTTTTACGATGTTTACAACATTGTGGATTGGTGGTGGCTAGTCAATGGGTTTATATTGCAGGTTCCACGAACATGTGTGCACAAAGTTGTGCTCAACAGAGGCCCAACACTAGTAGGCCAATTGCACCCACATAGACGAAAATAAAATTGTGTAACACCGGCTCCCATTCAACGTGTAAGGTCCATGAGAACATACACGTTTGACTACAGTTATCAGCGGAGTCAGGAATCTTGACCTTTAGTGTGCTATCTTGAACGGTTGATCTGTTTGATGCGACACATCTGTATATAAACACTATATTTAATGAATATCAGCCCACACTCTCGCTCAGATATATTTGTTGAGAAACATGTTATTGTGGTTTCACACGAGTTTCATAATTGATATGGCGACAAAGGTTTCGTCGAAATGAAACATTTTATTCATCGAGAATTCATACTTTAAAAGAAAAACTTCACTGCAAAATGAAACACAAAATATATACCAGAATTTTGAAGAGACCGATTATCTGATTTTTAAACTCTTAATGACCTCTTTGGATTGCATGATGATGAAGGAATAGGCATAACACATGATTAAGATGCCATGTATTGCAGATTGCTATAATATTTTAAAACGCAGGAAATGTGTAAGAGATGTTTTTAGATGGTGCACAGGAAAAAAACTAACGAATTTTGCCGGACTGAGAGAGACTAGAGAGAGATATAGTGTAAGTGGATTAAACTTCTCAAAGGAAAAAATAAAATAAGGTTTAACCTCAACCTCATGTTGAGATTTTTATGGAATAGAGGCATATAAATGGATTACTTAGAAATTTGATGACTACAATTCTTCAACCCAAGCTTTTAAAGGGAAAAATTCTATGAACTGGAATTCCCCAAAAACCCCTATGAATAATTTCAATCTAAAGTTCTTCTAAACATTTTATACATGCCTACCTACCTACCAAGTCTACCCAGCAGTTGCATGCATCTTCCCGTTTGTTATTTCAGTTGGTTTCCTATCTGACCTCTTGTCCTCTCTCGGCCATTAGGGTGTCAGTTGCAAACGTTGACTAATGGACTACACATCAACCATGTACTCCGGTGGGTGTATACTGCTACGCAAAACAATGTTAGTAATTTATAGAAGAGCTTTGTTGCTTGGCTCGGTATCATATATACAAACATATATTCCAAAGTCAAAATCATTTTTATTCGCAAAAAAAAAAGTCAAAATCATTTTCATCTCCTCCAATGTATAGTAACGATCACATTACACCCAACTAATAATAGAAGCTTAGAGTAACTGTGAAACATCATGATGAGTTTTTCTTGACCATATCATTCTTGTGTAGCTAAGTAGACCAAATTATGACCATGTTATGTAATGAAATTTGGCTTTTTTTTTAATCTTTGATATAACTGTATATTGCTCACTGCGATAAAACCTAACAAAATATATGCTAAGTAGCAGGTGAATGTATATTGAACTCCAAATGCACTAAACTCAAAACAATTCACGCAATTATGCACTAAAATAAATAAATGACGAACTCTCGTTTGCTATATGAAAAGCAATAACGAGTGTCATTCATTAATGTCACTTAGCCAAACTAACATTAGTAAATATAACACTCTGATGTTAGTCTATAGGACGATTTCATTTTCAATGGGGCTTTAAGATTTGATAGACGTTTCGTGCATAACCCAACATGTTGTTATACACGCAAGTAATAAACGATGAAAAAAAGTAAGATCAAACACAGGGGACACGAGATTTTAACGTAGAAACCCCGCCACTAAGAAGGAAAAAAAAACACGGGCACCAATCAGCAAATTTCAATATTTTGGGCAAGGTTTGTTCGACTTATCCCGTGCAGCGGTTTACAGGAGTATATATATAAAAGGCTGCTCAGCCCAAGCCTCCCGGCAACGGGGCTCCTTTGCTCCGGCAAATTTAACCTTTATATGAATTTGGATCACCACAAAATAACACATGTGTGGATTTTAGAGCTGAGTTCATTGGCTCAATATAAAAAAGGCACGAGGTTTTGTTTAGAAAGTGTATGAAAAAATTGGCATTCGGCGGTATCAATGCTAAAGCAGATACCACAATAGCATGCTTACCACGTAAGTACAAATGTTAAAAATTCTCGTACTATTTTTTTTGAAGCTAGGGATATATGATCGATGTGTACATACGCACCTAGGTGATGAACCGATGATTTTTTGATTTTGGGAAGTATACTTAATCAGAGAAGAGTGGAAAAAGAAGCGCAGCCCAGCCCATGCGTGGCACTAGCTAGCTAGGTAGGAAAATTAAACTAAATCCGCTAAAAGAAGAGTAGGAAAATAAAATCTCGATTTCATGTCGTTGTCTCGTACGCCCATACGTACCAACTAGAAAATGAAGGCAAGGAAAAAGGAGTAATTGCCTCGTACGCGAGAGAAAAGAGCCGCGTCGAGCTCGGGTGAATAGGTGATATGTCTCGCTTCGGTGGTGTCAAGGAGGGATAGCGCTGTTTTTTTTTTGCATAGGTTTATCCTATCTTTTCAGTTTTGTAAGATCGATGTGTACGTGCCTTATAACTTGATATTTATTTATAATGAGACACATATTACCATGCAAAAAAAACTGAGGAAAACCAGCTCATCCATTTTGGAAAAAACTATACACTTAGACTTAAAAAGTAACAACGGATATATACATTTAATTCCGAGTTCCGATTATATTAATTTATGATAATTTTAGAAAAACATAAGTATGAAAATATTATTCCCAGATGCTGGACCTCATGTTCTGTACCTTCTAGGCCAAGTTTGCACTAGTTGCACAAGCCGAAAAGTCTCCAGCATAGAGAGACAAAATGCCTTCGTCTATATTATTATTGCACCAGTTGCACAACCCCAAAAGTCTCCAGCATAGAGAGACACTATGTCGAAATAAAAGAAGCCAAAGAGCCACCTCCAGGCCTGAAGACAAATTCTAGACACGTACATGTTGTAATTTTCTGAAGTATTTCCCAACACCCAGTGGAGAAGAAAGAAAAGTACCATAGTATTTAGAGGGGGAAACAAATACAAAAAAGGAGAAAGGTACACACCATCTCCCCCCTACACCTATAAATACCCTCCAGCACCACCCCCAAACTCCACCACAAGCACAGCATAAACCAGCAGAACCCTCTTCCTCTCACCCCTCTCATCTCCAAATCCCCATCAGCGTCTAGTGCTACCGCAACCAGCGGTTGATCGGACTTTCTTTGCCGTTGTTGAGGGAGGCACACTGGCCATGACGAAGCACGGCGTTGTGGTTGTACCCGAGGACACCGTCGTGGGCGTGGCCGCCGGTCGGCATTTCTCGTTCCCGCCGCCAAGGACCGGTGACTCTTGCAAGATGCTGGCCGGGCAGATCGACCTCGGGGCGGCCATGATGGGGTCTTGGCTTGACTCCATGAAGGCCTCCTCGCCGAGGCACAGGCTCGTGGCGCCCAGGGTCGCCGCAGCGGGAGACGCAGAGCACGACGACTGGATGGTACGAGTTCGCGCCATCTCCTGTTTGCCCTGTGTCACCGACCATGGTTGGCTCTGAAATCAACAGGTGTCCTTACTGGTTTGTGCCTGTATTGCATATGCAGGAGAAGCACCCGTCGGCATTGGGCGAGTTCGAGGCGCTGGCAGCGGCGGCGAGCGGGAAGCAGATCGTGATGTTCCTGGACTACGACGGCACGCTCTCCCCGATCGTGGAGGACCCGGAGCGCGCCGTCATGACCGACGAGGTGAGCCAGCGAGACTTGAGAGACATACAAAAGCAGAGCATGCTCTGCTCCTACCTAAGCTGCTTCTTCAACCCTGTGGTTCACTAACTCCTCCCTGCCGTTCGGTAACAAACAGATGCGGGACGCGGTGCGCGGCGTGGCGGAGCACTTCCCGACGGCTATCGTGAGCGGCCGGGGCAGAGACAAGGTACATTCGTCGTCCACCTTCTAGGCTCTTGCTGAAAAGCGAAACACCTTTCTCTTCTCTCTCCTCTCAGCTCACGAGCTCCACGCATCATTCATTGATAAATCGAGAAAGAAAGAAAAGTAGGCGCATGCGACTAGCAGAACTAGAAGCTCCTCCACTTGGCTGGCAGGAGCTTCGTTGCCATTGGTTGACCGGCCATGGCGAGCGAGATGGACTTCCTTTTTAAATTTCCTCTGTCCTTGTTGCTGCTTGTGTGGTTCGGATGGCGATGTTAAGAAAGAGAAACTCATGGCTGAACAACTAACCGCAGGTGTTCAACTTCGTGAGGCTGGCGGAGCTGTACTACGCCGGGAGCCATGGGATGGACATCAAAGGCCCCACCAACCACCACCACCTCACGCGCAACAAGGTCGGTTAACAGCGCTCTGCCTAGTCCACATCTCTTCTTCCACCCTACGTATATATACAAATACTTAATTACGAGCCACCAGATTTCTCAATCTTGAAAAGGACTCGCCTTTTTCACCTCACCTGTTTATTCCGTGTGTACGTACGCGTCAGTTACGTGTGCCAAGTTATTTATCCTAGTACTCGTCAGCTTGTTTGACTGTTGAAATTCTTGCAGGAGGAGCAGGCGAGGTCAGTGCTGTGCCAGCCCGCGAGCGAGTTCCTGCCGATGATCGGCGAGGTCCACGACGTGCTGATGGCGAAGATGGCGTCCATCCCCGGCGCCATGGTGGAGAACAACAAGTTCTGCTTGTCCGTCCACTTCCGCTGCGTCGAGGAGAAGGTAACACAAACAAAAACAATGTAGTTATACACGTGCAAGAAACGGCCGGGAATTCTCGTGGGATCTGATTCTGATTCTTCGTCGTTGTTGTTGGTCAGAAATGGGGCGCGCTGGCGGAGCAGGTCCGGTCGGTGCTCCGGGACTACCCGAGGCTGCGGCTGACACAGGGGCGGAAGGTGCTGGAGATCCGCCCCGTCATCAAGTGGGACAAGGGCAGGGCGCTCGAGTTCCTGCTCGGCGCGCTCGGCTTCGCGGACCGCGCCGACGTCTTCCCCATCTACATCGGCGACGACCGCACCGACGAGGACGCCTTCAAGGTGCTGCGCAGCAGGGCCCAGGGCGCCGGGATCCTCGTCAGCAGGTTCCCCAAGGAGACGCTCGCCTCCTTCTCCCTCCGCGAGCCCGCCGAGGTCAAGGACTTCCTGCGCAAGCTGGTCATGTCCAGGAGCTAGCCCAGATTCTACCTCTATCTAACTCGGCAATCGCTCTCGTGCTCTTTTTCCTCGCTCGGCTCACCGGAGAAACGCAGACGAAGAGTTCGTGTATCTTACTGTAGGAGTAATAGGAACATTTCAGTTCTCTGCCGATTCCCTCTTCTGTATCTTCATTTTTTCGTTTGCTGCTGTTGCTTTAGTCTGATTATTACGATCCATCCAAATGCCTCGCTTCTCAAGGGTTCTATTGTTGTCCCCTGATCGCGAGGTCTTGTAATTAGTTTACCCCTTTGTATTGTGGAAATGTGGTGAATATAATCCATTTTCAGTTAAACTTATCTGCTGTCATGCTCATGATATTCAGCATTCTGATTGACGATGATCCCATCGAAATTTTGCCAAATTGAAGTCGCAAGTCGTATGTCTCTATAAACTTGATGGCCTCCATGCAGATCCCGGGAGACTTTCCTCTATTTCGAAATAAATATTTCTACGAACTTGTTTTTTTGAATGATTAGTATAAGGACTTCAGAATTTGTTCTCAGAATGTTCAAAACAGGGCGCAACGCGCTTGTGAAACCCAAAAGTAGTACACAAGATGTAACAAACCGTTGTCACACAACTGAATGCTCATTGTTAGGCAAGACATGCGATGATTCAGGCAGGAATTGTTTTAATACGGGTGAAAGAAATCATGTTCACATCGAGTATTTTGTGTGTGTCTGCGTTGTCCTTGTGACAAGGTGATCCCCTCTCACCTCTGCTCTTTGTTCCGCAGCTGATTTTCTGCAGTCTGTGCTGAATAAAACCTTGTTGGAAGGTCATTTACACAAGCCCATTCCATCTGATGTGTTGACTGGCTTTCCTGTAATTCAGTACGCTGATGATACTCTCATTGTACTCCCTGCTCAACTCGATCAGATTCACTTCCTTAAAGATAAGCTTGCTGATTTCGCCTTAGCCACAAGACTCAAAGTCAACTATCACAAATCCAGTCTGATTCCTATAAATATTGCCGGATGACAGAGTTCAGATTTTCACAAGTGCGCTGAATTGTCAGCAAGGAGTAATGCCCTTTACATATTTGGGATTACCCCTAGGAACCACAAAGCCACGGGTTGAACATCTCATGCCTTTGGTTTGCAGAGTTCAGAAAAGACTATTGGGATGTGCACAGTTCTTAAGTTCCTCTGGTAGACTGGAAATGGCCAATTCAATGCTATCTTGTTTACCAACTTTTTACCTAAGCTCACTGATGGTTTATAAAACAGTGATTGACCAAGTTGACAAGTATAGAAGACATTGTGTCAGTAGAGGCAGTGACCTATCCAAGAAGAACCCTCCCCTAGCTGCTTGGGAGCTAGTCTGTAAGCCGAAAACTCATGGTGGCTTAGGTGTGGTTGATCTGCAGTGTCAAAATAAATGCCTGCTGCTTAAACACCTTCACAAATTTTTCAACAAGTAAGAACTTCCCTGGGTTAAGTTGATCTCGCGATCATACTATAACAATTCTTTGCCTTGGATAGGCAAGTCGATTGTTCCTTCTTGTGGCGTCACTGTCTCAAGCTCATGCCAGATTTCTTATTAATGTCCAAGTGTACTGTTAGGACTGGAGATACAGTAAAATTTTGGTCTCATAAATGGACAGACACTATCTTAAAAGATCAGTGGCCTCACCTCTTCTCTTTTGTCATCAATGAAAATTGCTCAGTGAAGGATTTTCTGACTTCGGAATCACCAGGCGATCTGTTTCATTTGCCTCTTTCGAAAGAAGCTTTTCATGAATTCGGAATGCTACAGTAGTTTATCCAAGGTCTGGAATTACATGAGGAGAAGGATTTAAGGGAATACACTTGGGACAAAAACTACTTTGTCTCCCAAGCTTATAAATTTCTTCAAGGGACTCCTCATCCGGAACGAACTTTTACATGGCTCTGGAAGTCGTGCTGTCAGAAAAAGCATAAGGTTTTTGCTTGGTATCTGCTACATAACAAACTGAACACGAGAGCAATGCTCCAAAGGAAGAACTTTCATTTGCCTGACTACAATTGCATCATGTGTGGTCTGCACACTTTGGAAAAAGAGACCATCTGTTCTTCCATTGCCCCTTTGCCACCTGCTGCTGGAATCATTTCCTGCCTGGGTGGATAGTGCCAGGGGTGACATTCATGTTGTGACTCGATCTTTCAGACTGGCTTTTCATCAGCCTTTCTTCATGGATGTGTTCATCCTGGCCCTTTGGTCCATTTGGATCACTCGAAATGATCACATTTTCAAAGGCATTCGAGCAAACCTCTTTCGATGTCACAGGAAATTCAAGGAGGAGCAGGACTGGGTTGCTTACAGAGCAAACAGGGCTAGTCTTGCAGGTTTCAAGACCTGGATTCAGAACTTCAGAACACCTTGATTCGTTCAGATAGATTAGAATAGTTTAGACTTGTACAGTTTCATTTCAGTCTTTACTTTCACTTGCTTGTACATTCTTTTATCCCAAAAAATCTATAAAAATAACCAGCAGAACACTGTTGTTCCCTAAAAAAAAGGTTTCGGTACTCGTTGATAACAATTGTACTAACCTTGGTTAATTCGTGAAGTATCTATGCGTTGTCCTCGTATGGGTGTCGGTACTAGTTGATAACAATTGTACTAACCTTGGTTAATTTCACGAAGAGACTCAATTCTAATTTGCACAGAATTTTAAGTGTCATAATCCACTAATTAGTTTGATAGTTTGCTAGTTGTTGATGAGCGACCACGATGCAATTTCTAATCTTGTCTAGCATTTTGCATTGTTCATTGTGATCTTTTTTCTTTCTAGTGTTCCATTTAGTGCTATCAGAGTCATTTTTTTTCACGAACAACAATTGGCATAGTTGCCAAAATACTAGAAAATGTTGCTTCTAAATCCTTATCATCATTTAAACTTTGATTGTCAAGCTATTGCAAGGTGATTTGAAAATGATGTGGTAGTGGTTTCAAGAAAAACATTAGTGTAAAATGAAAAGGTATTTATACGCATTCACAAAAAAATAAAAGATTTTTTAATCTTCTTATTCTGATGTTTTTTTCGTATTTTTAATTTTTTCTTGAGTACCTTATCCCATCATCTATTTTTTCCATGTCAAAAGTTCCATTTTTTGTATTTTTCTTAGAATTTCCATTTCTTCTTTCTATTTCCTAAACCTTTTATTTTCCTTTTAACTTTATAATTACTGATATTTTTAGTATTTAAGAACTATTTGGTTTTGTTAAAAATAATCATGAATCTTACAAATATCTGGCTCACTAATTTTTTTTTCTTATGAATGAGAAACCATGTCTCTAATCTCATGTTAAAAAAAATATCGTCCATGTTTGAGAGATGAAACACGAACCATTCAAACAGTCGGGAAACCATGTTTTTGTTTTAGAGCCATTCTGGCACAAAATTTCAACTATGTGAATAGATGATAGGCAATGGTTTTTTTTTTTGAAATTTTTCCCGTTATTATGGAATACAACATAAACTGGTAAGCTTAAATATTTTTCAACGCATTGTCGCTAGATCATCTAGAAATTAAGTCAATAGTTTTTACTTGGTATTTTCTTGATTATTTCATTTGTTGGGAAATTCCTTTGACATGTTGTGATCTTTTTTTCAAGTTCTAGTTTTTTAGATAAAGAGTGTATATTAATATCGTGGAGATACAAATTACACCCAGCCTCTGCAACAACGCAATAACCAAAGCTACTACGGATGCACACAGCCGAAAGACAATAAGAAGAAGAAATAAAAAGAAAAGTCCCGCTACAGAGTTACAGTCCTTACAGCTGCTGCACAACCACCACCAAAATAACACCTGATGACCAATTCTTCAAAAGCAATGCCTTCAAGAAGAACAGTGCCAGGCACAACCAATTAAGGCCAGACCTTGGGTTTTCACCCTGAAGAAAGTCCTCGCTCACAGAACAGTGTCTTCAACAAGACCACTGTCAGGCACAACCAATTAAGGCCAGACCTTGGATTTTCACCCTGAAAGGTAGGACGTTGGGCTTCACGTATGTTGTCGCCCCCACTTACATGCCGCTGCTCCAAGTCATGAAACACCAAGCCAATTCCTCATCAGCACAAAGAATCAAACCACCATTGCCAGTCCTCAGAACTCGCCTTCCATGTCATTCTCCGCCAGCACCATGGAACGAGAAAGCGTGCTCCATGATATTAACAGCCAGCAGAGCTTCAAAGCGCTCCCTCTGAAACCAAACGGTCAGATAAAACATGGGTGCGTCCGACCGAATACCACCCGATCCAGCAATCTCCAGGCATGAATCGCCCAATGGAGTTCGCCGGCGGAGCCTTCCGGAACCCGACACTTCCAGCTAGATCAATGGAGACATGCATCTGGTAATCTTCATCCTGTCGCGAGAGGAACCCTAGGACCACATCCTTATTAAGGGCCGATCCGACAGTCCCCACACCGCCGGCCGACTTCCGGCGAAACGAAGCGAGCAGGTCAACCTCCGGCCCAAGAACCAGAGGACGCCCCAGATCCGGCCGGCAACGATCCAGGAAGACGTCGTCTTCCAACGCGAGCCGCCGCCACGAAGGCAGGCTGCGCCGCCGCCCTGGACCAACAAGCCTTCACCATCCTCGAACGCGCCTCCCAGCCGTGCATCGTAGTGCGCCGCCGCCACACCGGAGCAACCGCCGCCGCCACGCCGCACAGCCTCCGCCCGCCCAAGTGTCGGCCTCCCCGCGCGCAAGGATCCCGACGGGGACAAGCAGAGGACGCCCCCCCGCGATCAGCAGCGGGAGCGTGGCCGCCACCGCCGACGCCGCGGCGGCAGCGGCCGGAGAAGACGGCCGGCGGCGGTAGTTTCTAGGGTTTTGTTTTTCGCCTCCAGAGCCGCCACGTGCAGCGGCCCGGGAGGTTTTTCTTTTCAAGTTCTAGTTATATGAAAAAATCCGTACATTTTAGTCCCAATGTGACCATGCCTGTAATGCACTAGCACATAATCTAGGACAAACTACCAATGGTTGAGTGACAAAATAGAAATGGTTAACAAGATTTAGAGTATAGGGATAACATTCAAAAAAATTACAATAGTTGAGGGGAAAATTGAAAAATGTCCATGATACTATATGAGGCAAATTTGTGGGGCTAGAATACTTATTTTCCTCGACAGAAATGTTACTAGTTGAGTATGGTTCTGTCACTACTTGAGGTGTAATTTCTACTCCGTTAGTTTTTTTTTTGTAGTGTGTATTTTATTGTGAAGACAAGGATTTCACAAGAGGTACTGCAAGATATGACATGAAATTGATGTCATTAGATCCATGTTGGAATGTACTAATCACTGTCATATTGTTGGAAATTCCTTCAATCTGTCTTCACTTGCCAGATCTTTGGCAATTGGAACTAAATGAACTTTAGAAGACAATTATCTCGCATTCTCGCTCAATTCTGGCCGCAGATTCCTTCAGCTGGAAAGAGTGACACATGATTAACCTGCTCAGCAATACGCTATGACTCAACATCAGAAACAGGATTCAGCAAGGCAAGCCATGACACCGTCGCCATCTACCATCAACAAGAACATGCAGAAGATCGAGCCATACTGACGCTGATACCACACACTATGGGCGAAACATTCGTACGTAGCCCTCCGCTCGGCGGCGACAGAGCCTTGTGCCGATACCTACAGTTTCTTTAATTAAGAGTTTGATGAGCTGATTACCCACCAGTAGGCCAGTGGACAGTTAACACGGCGCCTCGCTTAGACTAGCAGCCCATGATGATCCGTCGCAGTCGGGGCCGGCGATGCTGAAAGCAGCGGCCTCGAGCTGTCGGTCGCGCAATGGAGGGGAATCGGAGAACTCTCGGTTGCGCCCGGCCTAATTCGATATCAGAATGCGACGTTACGTCTGACTATACGTATGTGTCTGAACTCTGAACAAGAACAGTGCTCCCTTTGTTTTTTAGTTTGAGTGGTCAGCTTTAGACCAGAAAGGTTATCTTGTGAATGAGAGTAAGAAGATGTAACTGAAAGAATATTATATTACTTGCAAAATAAAATTGGTTCGCCATAGCCTAGAAGCAAAAGAGAACGCATGCATGCATTGCAGAGACCCAACGAAGCACATAATCACGAACCCACAGAATCCTTTGTCAGGACGACCATAATAATAGAGTATCTTTCCGAAGGAGAGGCCGTCGTATGATCCTGCATCGGCTCCATTGCTGATCCTTCTTCCTTCGTACATGCGTGACATCAGGTCCAGTGCGTAAGCTTCTCTCTATCTCACACACGCAATGCATCCATATGAGGCGGAGCCAGGCCCCAGGCCACCAGGGCTATGGCCCGGGGCGCAGCGACTGCATGTAGCCTTGACTGTAGCACACTGTAGCGATTTGTGCGCTGTAGCGTAATGTACCTCTGAAGCTGGCCCGGGCGTGTCTCAAACCTGCCTCCGCCACATCGATCTCTCCCCTTAGAGCTACTTAGCTAGCATGGAGCTTCGACCAAAGCAGGGAACCTAGCTATGGGAAGCTACAATAAGAGCCTGTTAGGTGCAGCCGCGATGATGCCAAATCCGGCTCTCGTCGCCGGTGTAAAACTGAACCTCCTACACCTCAATTATTGATGCCGGCCGGCCCCTAGGTAGATCGATCGAGCGAGCGCGGAAGCTAGCTGAATCAGCATGCAGCGGGCTGTGTAGCTAGGCAGCGTCAGATCAAGAAACCGGGGAACAGAACTGGTCCAGAGACGACGCAGTGTCGCCATCCGTGGCCTTTAGAGATCGATCGATCAGGCTCTGGCCTAGCCCTAGCGCTGGCTAGTGATCAGAAGCAAAGCAGCAGAACGATGCATGGGAGCTAGTGCGCACATGGACCGGCCGGTAATGGATGCCTGCCTTAGGGCAGAAGAATTGACACTGCAGGATCGTGTAGCGCTTAAAGGCAGCCCCGCTAGGCGTGTGGGCAGTGCTCCATCGTTGGAGTAGGAGAAGAGAGTTGGATTCCGCTGGATCATTGGTGCATCTTGGTGGAAAGAGATGCGAGAGAGGAATAGAGAAGCAACACAAACGAATTTAAATTGTTTGTTCCTGTCTCGTTGGGGCCTAACTGTTGGCTGCTGCATATGCTGCATACTTGTGCTCACTCTGTCGGGGACCTTTGCTTCTTTACGCGCGTGTATACAACGCCATGCATGCAAGCATGCCCATGCTTGCTTTATTTAGTCTAGTATATAGGTTGTGCATATGCTTCACATAATTGGAGACGAAATGTATGGACTACTATGATCTAGCTGCAGAGAGCATGCAGGGCAGCCACATAAAACACAGCCCGATCGCTCGAATTAATTAACCCGCAGATCATCGAGGGTTGAGAAAAAGCGAAGCCACTTTTGCTGGGTTCTGCATGGTGATCACTCATCAGTGGTAGCAGTATCGAACGATGATTGGTGTGCATCTTGAGGTCACTGTACTGCTTCTGCTTGTTTACTTAACGTCTGAAGAGGAATCATATAAACACTGAGATTAATTTATTACTACGAGCATGCGTTGATCGATCCGTACGTGTCACACACCAGGGATCGATGAATGCAAAGTTAGATTGAGGTGTCGATCACATTCACGTGCATGCTAGTCGATCATGGATGCTAAAGCTAGCTAGCCAGCCGGAATTCATGTGACCGGGAGCGCCTTTCTGCCGGTGGTCCTCTCCTCTACCTCTCGGGTGGGCGATCGAATGGGGTACGCCGTATAGCCCGGCGATCCGGCCGCAGCCGTCGTAGTGCATGGCCATGGCCACGGCGGAGTAAAGCGCGCGCGAGAGGGAAAACTAGCGTGAGGTCGAGCCTGGCTTCAAGGCAAAATACATTCATGTGTTGTTTTGATAGATGAGATGACCCCGTCACTAATTATGTGAGGTTAAAAATCGTGCAGTGAAGAAATCCATCCAATGAGTTAGAATAGTGACTGTAATCCCAGTGGGGTGGATATCTATGGACTTTGTAGGTTTAGAAAAAAAAAATCCAAACAGAAAAACCTTAGATACAAGAAGGGAACTACGTACCCCTGTTCTTAGAAAGAGATAAAACAGGTGAGAAAGCTGGAGTAAGCACCATTGCTACCTGCAAGTTCTCAACTTGAAGAAAAGAGCCACTATGATTGTTGCAGGTACATGACTGGCCCACCAAAAAATTTATAAAATGGGCCTTCAACCTGAGCCTCATCAAGTGGCATCTCCTGGTTATTTCGGTCCGTTATGTCCAAATCCTTGTGGCTTGAGGCCCAACTTGCTCATCCGGTGGCTGCCAAATCTGTAGCTGCACTAGGAAGCCAGCAAGTTGCACTAACTGATCAGGTTGTTGTTGCTATTGCATATGCTCATCATGAGGAAACAAATCCTCCATTGGTAGTTGATTTGAATCCAGCAAAGGTGCTAGCACCTTGTGGTCACTGAAAGCATGAACTGAGGCAATTGAGTTACCACACAAATACCCACCACTGATTATAAAAGTTATGGCACTTTCACCAATGTCAGGTTCATGATCAACAATATCTTCCATGTCATGAGGAACATGATTAAGCAGATCATTAAGTTTTAGAAATTCAGCATGATTCAACTGCTCAACTCCTTGTACACCTAGTTGCTGCTGAGGGAGGATAAGGTCCAGGTTATGACAAAACTGATTATGATCAAGAGCGGAGGAATCAACGGAAAGGTTGGATATGCGACTGATGGAGGTGCTGCCGACGGTGACCCATCCATTTTTCCTCTAGCAGTGGACTTATGGTTCTCTTTTTTGTGCTCAAATCATATCTCTCTCTCTCTCTCTCTCTCAAATTTCCAAGGGGATATAAATAGATAGTTTTAGATCAAAACTAAGGTGACCACAGAAAAATCAAATGCAATACGACAATCGACCAGACCTAGACCCACCATGGCGCGACTACCCATTTGATGCAATGGCCAACTGGTCTATCAGTTGGTCTCTTGCATTCTTCTTGTGCAACTATTCGTGAAAAATACGAATGCAAGATTTGTCCCGATTTGTTTGAGATCCAAAATCTTATCAAAACATAAAAAATATGATAAAGGGGGTTTCATGCCTTCCAATATTAATGAAAAAATAACATCATTTTGTGAAAATCCTATAAATCAATAAAAACTAAACTAAACGGAATAATCATGGAAAATAACACGATGTTTGATAGAATAAACTATACATAGATACATTTTGAACGAATCAATAGGCTGCCCTCCTTCCATGGAATAATGCCATAGCAGGCGGATTGATATTGACATTTCATGACGGATGAAAAACCGAAACCGATTGATTTTGCACTTCAGTCATGAGATGAGCAGCACACAATTTTTTTGGCTTATGATTGGAGTGTGGCGGTGAGCTGCCAAGAAAAGGGGAAGACAAGTTCATCAAAGATGACATTACACGAGACATACATGTGTCCTATTTTAATGTATGGATATAACCCTTATGATCAGTACTATAACCAAGAAAACTGAACAGTCCCGAGTGAAAATAGTTTGTGGCCATTGCATGGCCGTTGAAGTGGCCAATATGCAGAACCATAAGATTTGCGAAGATCATAGTTGTGTTTGGCTTTATCACCTAGCAGACGTTTTACAGGTGTGACATTGTCGATGATGTGAATTGGTTGAATATTCCTTTGGTTGATGACAGTAGAGATGGCCTCATGCCAGAATTTGCCAGACATGGATGCATAAGCAAGTAAGTTAGAACGGTTTCTACACTCTGATGGTGCTTCCTTTCAGCTTAACCGCATCGTTTGCGGGCATGTTGACATGAGATATATGAGTAATATCAATGTCAAGAAGTTATTTATGAAGGCAACGAGATTCACCACCCCAATCAGATTGAAAACTTTTAATCTTGGCGTTAAACAAAAGTTTGACCTTTTTTGGAAGCGTATAAATATGGTTTCAGTGTCCAACTTAGTTTGAAGAAGATATATCCACGTGGATTTGGTACATAAAATCATCAATAACACTGACGTAATACTTGTAGTCCTCAACAGAAGGGATTGTAAGACCTCAAACATCAATGTAAATAAGCTCCAAAGGAGAAGTAGAATCATCATTTGAATGTCGAAAAGGAAGTTGATGACTCCTATCCATTTAAAAAGTAGTGCAGATATATGTGCATGCGCTGAATACAAAGAGAAACTTATTTTGGTTCAAAATGGATTAGACTACTTGAATCCAAGGATAACATAAGTGTCAATGCCATTGCTCGTGCTAGCCTTAAGAGAAACATGGCACACATGTGGGTGTTTATTGCCAGTCCTCACATCTGCCTTAATTGGAGCACTAGTTTCTTCAACGCCTGATCCGTAACAAAAAAATAATATGGGTAGTTTCAACAAACCCATCATGGTCCTTTGTAATCTTATGAGCGGAAAGAAGAGTTTTGGTGATTGATGTGTCCAAGATTGACAAGGATCGATGTGCAAATGGTCTCCTCCTCGCGGAGGTGGTGGCCGTTGGCGTTCAGCCTGCCCGCCAAAGTCCTCATGTGGTGGCAGTAATCGAACACCGAGTTACCCTTCTTCTTGGTGGATGATGTGTGTGTGGACCTAGCGGCGAACATGTCCTCCACGATGAGCCACACATCGCGTGCAGTGGCGGGCTTAGGACGGACGCGAAAACCGTCTCGGTAACGGTATCAAAGGACCGTTGAGGATGTCAACTCGCCCACGTATCATGTCGTTGTCACTCGGTTGTTGCCGGGGTCGGCGACCATGTGGGCACGCTACAACAAGTGAACGGAGGGAGTATATTAAATTATGGGAGTCAGTGTAGGAAACATGGGAACCCATATAGAACACCAACACATAAAAACCTGCCATCGATACAGCCTGTTGCAGTACATCCTTTTAGAGTAAGTAAAGGCACGTAGCATACATTTTTCTTGTACTCATATGCATGGAAGCACCGATGATGTCTGCATGCACGGACGTACACGTGCATGCAATTTTGTTCGGAGTGGATCGTAAAAGAAAGGAAAGAGAAGCTAGCCGTTTTTCCTTTTCTTTTTAAAGATGAAGGAAAGAACGGCAGACGTGTGGAAAGTAAACGAGTTGTTTCCAGCGGAACATACGCGCGTGCGGTTTCAAGAGCGCGCGCGAGACACAAGGAAAAATAAGGAAGAAAAGAAGGAACAAGTACGTATTTACAAGAGAGCCGGAGTATAAGAATAAGAAACGCAACGATAATTATAAGACACTGTTCATTCTAATTTTGTTGCTTAATTATATGATCTGCTTTCTCTCGGCTTGAATTTGGAATTAACATGCGCAATAAAAGCAATAACATATGATCGATACTATATCAGATAAAGGTACACACATTTGCTCCATACATTACTAGGAAACATGTAGATCAGACGACCTATACATGTAGCGAAATGATCGAGTTGGTTACACTAGTAGTAGAACGCATGCCTTGCTGGCTAGCTATATCGAATTACATAGTACTAGTTAGAGCATTTCATTCCTTCTTCCTTGCTGACTAAGAACATGCATGACCAGCTTAGACTTCCTTGCATGGAAGGCCCTGATGTTTGGCGCTCGAGTGTTCATCATGGAAATGGGGGAAAAGGCTCGACTGCAGTCATATGTTAGCATCATTAGTAGTGGTAGCAATTAGTAAAATCTTTACTTAAACCTCAAAATAGATGTTGACTCACCGAAGCAGAAAAGTAGCTCTACTGGGATTCTGCTGCTGCATGTGAAGGGCAGTCCAAGCATCCGCACTTGCTCGATGGTTCCGTTGATATAGCGTCTCAGCTGGGGGTTGTTAGTAAGCACGTGGCACAGACACATCGTCGAGTTTCCGTCGACGAGATCACGGAAATTGTCGCAACAGCTCTCGGTAGGCGCTGGCCTGGCTCCGATCAGGTAGGGTACGCATCTGTGCACCGGCTGTAGAGTGTCGAGGCAGCCGACCCGTGAGGGAGGAGATGCAGCTGGAGGCGTCGAGCCCGGGAGTGCCGGGAAAGCTGGCAGGCCCGGGAGTGCGGGGAGTTGCGGCAGTGGCGGGAAGAAGAAGACCACTCCTCCAGCTGCAGCCGTTGCTTCCTTTTCCGCCGGCGGACTGTTCATCCTTCCGTCGGCTTGATTCAGTGTCGTCGTCGCCGCCGCGAGGAAGACGCCCAGCAGGAACAGAAACCAGCTGGTTGGAGCCATGTTCTTGTTGAAATGAGGATTGTTGTGGGCAGAATGAAGTGACCTTTGGTCCTTTTATTCGAGCATGGTTTTGGAGTCATGTTCTTTTGGTTATCTTTCGTTGGTATTAACCGCACATTTATTTATATGTATAGATTTGGTTCATACTCTTTTGCTCTTTTGGTCTGTCATATTATATGTTGCTTACGTACGCTACCATGCTCTTTCGGTTATTAGGCGTTAATTAGTGACCCGCTCGCTGCTTGCCCGGGCACAAACTCCAATCAACATGGACTTTTCCCATTTTCTTGTCCAGCCCAACGTAATAACCAGCAAAAAGTCCACAGGAAGCTGGCCCAGGTCAGGCAACAGAACTAGAGGCGCACACAGTGCCCTATGCCGGTGAACCCTATTCTACGCCAGTTGCACGGGTTAGCAGCGTTTCACGTATCCTCCCTCCATCGATTGCCTTCACAGTGACTCGTTTTTTGGGCCGGTCCACCATGTCGAGATGGCAGCCACGAGCTCTCGCCGGAGATGAGGAAAGTGACGCGCCACGGTCTCGACGACCTCGCCGGAGACGGGGACGACGCGGCTGACCGCGGCGTCGCCCGCGAGGCGAAGCTTGGACCTCACCGGAGACAGGGACGACGCGGCTGGCCATGGCGTCGCCGGCGTAGGTGAGGAAGAAACTTAACTTGGGGGGTGGGGGTCGGTGGGTGGGGTGGGGTGCGGGGAGCTTGCCGGCGACGAGATTAGGGTTTGGGTGGTGGGGGGTTCGTCGGAGGGGGATATAGAGGGAGGGCCGGGGGAGGCTGAAGACCGGCGGTGCGATGCAGTTTGAGGAGGGCGGGGTGGCGAGGCACCGCGGGAGCAGGGCCGGTTGCGGGTGGCGGAAGCAGGCGGTCCGGCCGGCATCGGTGCGGGGGGTCGAGGTCGAGGAGGTGGACTGGAGGCTCAGTGTGAGGAAGAAGACGACAGCGGTGAAGACTGAAGATGCTGTTTGATGGGCCTGGCCCACCTTCCTGTCCTGCTGGCCTTCTGCGAGTTGTGTCATCGACACGCCGCAGGGTGTCTCTCCCCCGAAAGCCCAAGAAAGAAAATCCCTCTAGGAAGCTACGTCTCCATGTCGTTGGGCATTTATTCGTACGTTGTTAGCACCAGAGACTGGGCCGCCCCTTGGGGCGGCTAGTAGCTGGCCAGGGGCAGCCAAAGCGTCCAAGTACGCACGCCCATTGATCCATACTTCTTCGTATTTACTAGATTTAGCGGTGCGCCTTGGCTCAAGACCCCTCGAGACCTGTTTTGACGATACGCCATACACAATGCAAATAATCAACGGGCAGAAATAATTATATCCACATGTAACTCGGCTTGAGAACGGAGATTTATTTCTCATGTTCGGCACAGCCACAACGTCGTTCCGACTAACCTCTTTCACTCCCTTTTGTTTACCATGATAACACCCCGGATAAATGAAGGGGATCATAGACAGAAAACAAATAATTTCCTACCAACGATAATCATAAACTAGCCAAGATCTATACTATGCAGATATATTAATACGGAGGAGATCAGAATACATACCCTTGTAGACCGGAAGCGGGATTACGTTCCCGCACAAACGTTGTCGATGGAGACGACGGTGCCGACCTCAGGGTCATGTAGTGAAGAAGACGGCTCCCAGCGCCAAACGATGGCGCCTCGCGGTTCCACACACGTACGGTGTGGATGACGATCTCCGGGCTCCAGATCCAGCAGAGCAGTGGAAGTGGAAGAGTGGATCTAGCAGCACGGCGGTGTCGTATAGTAGAGAGACTTCTCTCCCGTACGCAGCTCCAGAAACGGAACCACGCTCAAGTTAGGAGAGAAGAAGGGAGAAATTGGTGCAATTCCAAAGACATGGGGTCCCCTATTTAAAGGAAGAGGAGGGAGGCCATCTCCCTTGGCTAAGCCATGTGGGACTAAACCCCACATGGCTCGGCCGGCCAAGGGAGCCGCCGGCCACCTAGGTGGGCCCCATTCGGCCCACCTAGGGCAGCTGGCCCTCCTCCCTCTTTTTCCTTTCTCCTTTTTGGGATTTTCCCCTAATGGCCCATATAGGTTTAATGCCTTTTAAAATTCAAATTTAATTAAATAAAAATATATTTAATTACTAATAACACTTATTAATATTAAATACATATTATTTAATTCATTCGGACCCCGAAATATATTTCGTTGCCTCCGATCTCCATCGGACATGTCCGGAACACTTTCGGAGTCTCCGGTTTTTTTCTCTCTAAATCCAATCTAATCGTCACCCACCCTTAAGTGTGTTACCCCACGGTTCGACATCACTCCAACATGATCGAGATATCCTCCCGATCAATGACTAACAGCGGGATCTGGATATCCATAATAGCCCCTGTGTGTCCACGAATGTCTTCTATCATTTGAACCTTTAGACGTCCAGTCTCATCCTCTTGCCTAGCGATACTTAGATTGTCTGAGCGTCGTTCTCCGGTATCACGATTACCGAGCATGACCTCACCATTACAAATCTATCTTTACTCGTCTGTGATATTACATCCCCATGATCTAGTCACATGCTTGCAAGCTCATTGATGTTATCTCACCGAGTGGGCCCTGAGTATCTATCCTGCTATATGGATTGGCAATTCCTGCTCTTGATCACTCGCTTCTACTGCTTCCTTCCGATACCCTAAAGTGTCACTTTATTGTCACGCTATATAAGTCATGCCGTTTGATGTGATCAGCCGTATCTTTCAGAAGCAGAGATTTGATATGATCTCACAGTCGAAGGTATGAACACTACGTTTCTATATTTTGGGTGTGTCCATCAAATCATTCACCTAATGATATGACTCCGTTGTTAACCGACGTCATTGTCCATGATCAGGAAACTTGATCATCTGTTACCCAACGAACTAGTTAAATAGAGCTACTAGGGACCTGATTGTTTTCATACCACACGTGTATTAATGTTTCGTAATACAGTTATAGCATGGTATTAAACATATTATGAACAAAAAGAGATATTACAAATAAAATCACTTTATTAATTGCCTCTAGGCATATCTCCAACGGTCGTACAATCTAATCTAGTTTACAACTTGGTAAAAGCTTAACACCTATAGCTTCTCGGTGTTCTTCATGCTTGTATCGTGGAAGAGGTTTCGTCAGCGGATCTGCACATTCAGATCCGTATGTATTTTGCAAATCTTTACATCGCCTTTCTTGACGTACTGCCGTATGACATGGAAGCGTCGGAGAATATGTTTGACCGTGGAGTGAGACCTTGGTTCCTTCACGTTGGCAATAACACCTGTGTTGTCGCGTAGATGTTCATGGGTCTTGCGCAGTCGGAAACACTCCAAGCTCGATGACGAACTTCCTTAGCCAAACAGCTTCATTTGCAGCATCCGCAGCAGTAATATACTTGATTCCATTGTAGATTGGGCTACTATGGGTTGCTTTCCACTTCTCCAGCTCACAGCGCCTCCGTTCACCTTAAACACATAACCTGTTTGCGATTTCGAGTCATCTGGAACTGTGCAGAAACTTGCATCAATGTAACCTGTTATGCCAAGTTCCTCTCCACAGCCTCCATAAACAAGAAACATGTCCTTGGTATACTTAAGATACTTCAGTATGTTCTTAACAGCTGTCCAATGATCCTTGCTAGGATTACTTTGGAATTGACTAGTCAAACTTAGAGCCAATGCTACATCGGGTGAGTACTTAACATGGCATACATAATCGATCCTATAGCCGAAGCATATCAAGTGCCATCCACCTCGGCTCTTTCAAGGGCCGTCTGTGGACACTGAGCCATGCTCAATGCATGTTTTTCCCTTGACAACCGGCACAAGACCCTTCTTTGCCAAATGCATATTGAACTTCTTCAATATCTCGTCAAGATAAATACTTTGACATAACGCTAGTAGGCGCCTGGGTCTATCGCGATAGATCTTAATGCCTAATACATATGCAGCTTCTCCTAAGTCCTTCATCGAAAATTTACTGTTTAAATATTCCTTCACGCTTTTTAGAAGTTCCACCAGCATTTTCTGGACTGACAAAACCTTCAGGTTGCATCATGTACAACTCTTTCTCAATGTTACCATTCAGGAACGCTATTTTGACATCCATCTGCCATATCTCATAATCATGATATGCAGCTGTTGCTAGCAAAACCCGAATAGACTTTAGCATCGCTACCGGTGAAAACGTTTCATCGTAGTCAATTCCCTGAACTTGATGGAAACCCTTTGCGACAAGCCGAGCCTTATAGACGGTTACATTACCGTCAGCATCAGTCTTTTTCTTAAAGATCTATTTATTCTCGACGCCCTTGCGCCCTTCGGGAATCTCACCAAAGTCCATACTTTGTTGTCATACATGGATCCTATTTCGGATTTCATGGCCTCAAGCCATTTCTCAGACTCGGGTCCTTCCATTGCCTCTTTGTAATTCGTAGGTTCGTCTTGTTCAATCAACATGACGGTACAAACATGATTACCGTACCACTCAGGAGATGTACGGGTTCTTCCAGACCTACGAGGTATAATAGACTCCTCGACATTTTCTCCCACTTCATCTGTTATGGAGGACGGCTCAGGAACGATTTCCGTTGCACCACTCGGAATTTTGAGTTCAGGATCAACTATCTCGTCGAGGTCTATTTCCTCCCACTTACTCCTTTAGCAAGAAACTCCTTCTCGAGAAAGGTGCCATTTCTGGCGACAAATGTTTTGCCCTCGGCTTGGTGGTAGAAGGTGTATCCTATGGTTTCCCGCATATCCCTACAAAGATGACCTTCTCCGATTTCGGTTCGAGTTTGTCAGGCTATAATTTCTTGACATAAGCCTCACAACCCCAAACTTTCAGGAACGACAGCTTAGGTTTCGTACCATGCCATATCTCATAAGGTGTCGTTTCCACGGATTTGGATGGAGCCCTATTTAAAATGAATGCGGCTGTTTCTAACGCATATCCCCAAAACGATACGGGCAAGTCGGTGAGAGACATCATAGACCGCACGCTATCTAATAAAGTATGATTACGTCGCTCGGACACAACCGTTGCGTTGCGGTGTTTCGGCAGGCGTAAGCTGTGGCACTATTCCACAGGCCTTCAGATGTGTGCCAAACTCAAAACTCAAATATTCGCCACCATGATCGGATCGAAGGTGTTTTATTTTCCTGTTAAGTTGATTTCAACCTCACTTTGAAATTCTTTGAACTTTTCAAAAGTTTCTGACTTGTGCTTCATCAAGTAATATACCGTATCTACTCAAGTCATCAGTGAAGGTTACAAAATAATGATAACCATTGCGCGTCGATACGCTCATTGGGCCGCACACATCTGTATGTATAACTCCCAATAATTCCGACGCACGTTCAACGAAACCATTGAACGGTGACCTAGACATCTTGCCCATGAGGCATGGTTCGCAAGTGTCAAGAGATCCAAGTCTAATGACTCCAAAATTCCAGCTGAGTGGAGTTTCTTCATGCGCTTTACACCAATGTGACCAAGTCCGCAAGCCACATATACATGGCGTATCATTATTAAGTCTAATCCTTTTGGCATCTATGCTATGTATGTGTGTACTACGATCGAGATTCAACAAGAATAAACTATTATTCACAGGAGCATCAACATAAAAGATATCATTCATCGAAATAGCACAACCACTTGATACTGAATTGAACGAATATCCGTCTTGCAACAAGCAAGAACCACTTATAATGTTTACACTCAGAGATGTATAAAATAACACTTATTCAAAACCAAAACTAATCTTGAAGGTACATGTAGAGGGAGCGTGCCGACGGCCACCACGTCAACTCTTGATCCATTGCCGACGCGCATCGTCACCTCGTCCTTTGCCAGGCGCTGACTATTCCGCAAATCCACCTGCGAGTTACAAATATGAGCAACAGAGCCGGTATCAAATACCCAGGTATTACTACGGGCGCACGTAAGTTACACATCAATAACATGTATATCACATATACCTTTCTCTCTTCCGTCAATCTTGCCGGCCTTCTTGTCTTCTAGTACTTGGAGCAGTTGCGCTTCCAGTGACGTTTATAATTGCAGAAGGGACACCTTTGGCCAGGCTTGACATCGACATCCATAATGTCATGTTTTGGCTTGACGATCAGTTTCATGTGTTACATTTTGATTTCCACTTCGGCCATTTCGAGCATCATCAGAATTTCTGACAGGGACTTCGATGTTTCCCATCATGTCGTAATTCACGATTGCGTCCTGATGACCCACAAGTATAGGGGGTGTATCGTAGTACTTTCGATAAATAAGAGTGTCGAACCCAACGAGGAGCAGAAGGTGTTGACAAGTAGTTTTGAACAAGGAATCACTTAAATACTAGCAGATAAGTTTTTAGGGGTTTTTGATATGCAGATAATAAAATGCGTGTAAATAAAAGACAGTAATAATAATTGCAGCGAGTGGCCCAATCCTTTTTAGAGCAAAGGAAAGCCGGTTGGTTTACTTATGATGGCAAAATGTTCTTGAGGACACACGGGAATTTCGTCAAGTGCTTTCGCTTCCTACAGCTGATTAATCTTTATTGTTTTGATAAGTGTTGTGTGGGTGAACCTATGCTAATGCACTGCTCTAACTTGGACTAATACATACTTGTGATTAAACCCCTTTCACATCCGCGTCACAAGGAAGTAATTAAGATAAATCTAACCACAGCCTTAAACTCTGAGATCCTAACATTCCCTCATGCACCGGTTTACTAACGGGGGTTTTAGGTTTCTGTCACTCCGGCAACCCCACAATTAGTAGCCAAATACACAATGCATTCCTCTAGGCCCATAAAGGTGAAGTGTCATGTAGTCGACGTTCACACGACACCACTAGAAGAATAACACCACAACTTAAATATCAAACCATTAAATATTACTCAACATAGTTCCACTACTAACAGCATGACTTCTCCCATGTCCTCAAGAACTAAACGAACTACTCACAAGACATCATATGGATCATGATCAGAGGTGATGTAATGATGAATAACAATCTAGACATATACTTCAATTCACCGATAAAAACTTAATAGCATCAACCACAAGTATAATCAACACCGGGAAAGTTTCCCCTATGAACTACACAAAGTATAACCCTAGAAGTTGCAGCGAAACGAAGTGGAGCGGTGGAGATGATGGTGACAGCGATGGAGATGATGATGATGATGATGATCCCGATGAAGTACGGCGTGATGACGATGACGATGGCGATTGATTTCCCCCCTCCGGGAAGGAATTTCCCCCGGCAGATTTCTGCCTGCCGGAGAGTTTTTTCTCTCTCTGTGGTTCCGCCTCGTGGAGGCGGCGAATATTTCCTCGATGACTCCCCACGTCTTAGGGTTTCTGGGGGATGAAGTACGCGAAGGGGAGCACCAGAGGTGGGCCAGGGTGGCCACACCATGCCCCGGCGCGGCAGAAGGGGGCCCACGCCGTGGGGTGGTGTGGCCCCTGGTGGCCCCATCTTAGCCTCCCATTTTGGCTGGCTCCGGAATCTGACAAAATAGGAACATCTGTATATTTTCCGTGAATTGTTGATCTTCAGAAATAGGGTGTCTTGACGATGCTTTTTCCAGCTGAATCCTGACTCCGGCAGTTAATTCTCCAATAATCATCAAACATGCAAAACAAGATAAAATAACATAAGTATATCATCTAAATGTGAAATATATCAATGAATAGCCACTAGTACAAAACGACACATCGGAAACGGGCCAAAAACCCCTTCGGCAACGGATAAAGGGTCCGTGTCCGCCCTCTTTCACTGATGTGAAGCCTCACAATGGCAACGGAGGTGATAAACCGTTTCTGATGTATTTAACATTAGACACGGAGTTTTGCTAATAACCGTTTCTAATAAGGGTTACAGGAAAACAAAAAAAACACGGTGACGGGCTGTGCCGTCAATGGAGCCCCGCTCCATGCGACTAGACGGCCGCCCGGTCGTCACCGTATTCCTGTACGCCCTGCTTTACAAAAGTTCATCAGTGCGCGTGGCTGGAGCTCTGCTCCTATGTCTTCACGGCCGCCAGATGAACATCTACTGTCTTTCCTGCTGCGCAAAATGTACTCTCCTGGTGACGGCACCGTGTATGGAGCCCGCTCCTAGGTCTTCACGCAGCAGCATCGTCACCAAGCATCCACCAAGCCCTTGAAACAACGAATATTCTTTGTTAAAAACAGCAAACAAAGGTAATAAACAGAGCCAATAAGCAGTAACAAAACAAAACGAACTAAATAAGTAGCTAACATAGCAAATACATAGCTGAACAGAGCTAACTAACAGAGCAAACCGAGCTAAATAAGTAGCTAACATAGCAAATACATAGCTAAACAAAGCAAACCGAGCTAAATAAGTAGCTAACATAGCAAATACATAGCTGAACAGAGCTAACTAACAGAGCAAACTGAGCTAAATAAGTAGCTAACATAGCAAATACATAGCTAAACAAAGCAAACCGAGCTAAATAAGTAGCTAACATAGAAATACATAGCTGAACAGAGCTAAACTAACAGAGCAAACCGAGCTAAATAAGTAGCTAACATAGCAAATACATAGCTAAACAAAGCAAACCGAGCTAAATAAGTAGCTAACATAGCAAATACATAGCTAAACAAAGCAAACTGAGCTAAAATAAGTAGCTAACATAGCAAATACATAGCTGAACAGAGCTAACTAACAGAGCAAACCGAGCTAAATAAGTAGCTAACAGAGCGGTCATTTACCTTAGGCGAGGCGGGGTCGCTTTCCGTCGCGGATTGCGTCCCAGGCGTCGGCGCCGGAGCCACTGCCAGAGGAGACGTCAGAGGAGACCTCATCCTCTGCTCGAAAACCGGAGCGTCCTCCTCCTCCTCCTCCTCCGTCCTCATCCTCCTCCTCCGCCCCGCCACCGCTGCCGCCGCCGCATCTGGCCCAGGGCCCCTGGCCAGGGAGAAGAGAGCGGTCTATGGCCGCCCGAGCCGGTCTGGAACAGCGCCTCCTCGGCGGCTTCTATCGCTGCTCGGCGGCGGAGATGCGGATAGCTCTCTGCATCGCAGATCGCCCGAAATGACACCCTCGCGCGCTCCGCGATAAAGGAGGCGCGAGAGAGGGAGGAGCCCGACCTCCAGATCTCGTCCTCTCGTCCTAGGAGGACGATGAGGACGAGATCCGGGCGTCGGTGGCCGCCGCCGCCGAGGATCTGGATGGGATTTGACGGCTCAAAAGAACTCGCGACCGCAGTCGCCGGGGATCTCGCCCCATGGTAGGGGAGATCCGGGCTGCGCTCCTCGAGGTGGGAGGAGGAAGATGCCCATCCTAACTTCCGTCGGCGCCGAAGGGGTTCGCCATCGATGGGTGAAGTAGGAGGAGCGTGTGCTAGGTTAGGAACTGGGGAGTGAGACTGAGAGTGAGAGTGAGATACAGTACTGGTGGGAATATTAATACCCGGCACCGCTTAATGTGCCTTCACATGGGAAACGGAGATAGACCGATCTCCGTTCTGATGTGGAAATATCAGCAACGGAGATATTCTTTCCCTCCGTTGCCTATATATGAGCAACGGAGATCTTTTCAGCCTCCTTACTGGTGGCTCTAGGTTGACGAGGGAATATCTCCCCGGCAATAGTGCCAGAAACAATGCTTGTACGTCACACGTCAGTTGGGAACCCCAAGAGGAAGGTATGATGAGTGCAGCAGTAAGTTTTCCCTCAGTATGAAACCAAGGTTTAATCGAACCAGTAGGAAAACGAGGTTTGCTTCGAAGGTGTTGGTGAAGGAGTGTAGTGCGGCGCAACACCAGGGATTCCGGTGCCAACGTGGAACCTGCACAACACAATCAAATTACTTTGCCCCAACTTAACAGTGAGGTTGTCAATCTCACCGGCTTGCTGAAAACAAAGGGTTAAACGTATCGAATGGAAATGATGTTTGTTTGCATAAAACAGTAGAGAACAATGATTGCAGTAGATTGTATTTCAGATGTAAAAGAATGGACCGGGGTCCACAGTTCACTAGTGGTGTCTCTCCAATAAGATAACTAACATGCTGGGTAAACAAATTACAGCTGGGCAATTGACAATTGATAAGTGCATATAACATGCATGTGTGAGCTGTGGTGTCTACTATGAGATTCATTTGGGCATTACGACAAAGTACATAGACCGCTATCCAGCATGCATCTATGCCTAAATAGTCCACTTTCCGGTTAACATCCGTACCCCTTCCAGTATTAAGTTGCAAGCAACAGACAATTGCATTAAGTAATGTGCGTAATGTAAACAATACATTCATCCTTGAATAAAGCATTGCTGTTTTACCCCTAGTGGCAACAACACATCTACAACCTTAGAACTTGCTGTCACTATCCCAGGTTAAATAGAGGTTGAACCCAACTATCATGCATAAATACCCCCTCTTGGAGTCACAAGTATTCACTGGCCAAGGCTTCAACAAGTAACGGAGAGCATGCAAGATCACAAATGACATAGACATGATAATATAATATTCAGCTCCACATAGGTATCAATATAAGTCAGATCCCAGCAAACACAACATGTAGCATTACAATAAGATGATCTTGATCATGATAGGCAGCTCACAAGATCTAAACATGATGGCACAAGTGGAGAAGACAACCATCTAGCTACTGCTATGGACCCATAGTCCAAGGATGAACTACTCACGCATCACTCCGGAGGCGGGCATGGCGATGTAGAGCCCTCCGGTGATGATTCCCCTCTCCGGCAGGGTGCCGGGAAGAGCTTCAGAACCCCCCGAGTTAGGGTTGACGACGGCGGCGGCAGCGAATATGTTCTGGATGAAAGGCTCGGTGTTTTAGGGTTTTCACGTCTCGGGGAATAAATAGGCGAAGGGGCGATGTCGGCGGACCCCCGAGGGGCCCAAACCACCAGGCGCGGTGGGGCCCCTGCCGCGCCGCCATGGTTTGGCCACCTCGTGGCTCTCCTTCGGACTCCGTGTACGTGCTGGAAAAATAGGGACTTGGCCTTTTGTTTCGTGCAATTCCGAGAATATTTCCAGAAGTAACTTTCTGAAACCAAAAACAGCAGAAAACAGGGAACTGGCACTGTGGCATCTTGTTAATAGGTTAGTCCCAGAAAATGCATAAAAGTGATACGAAGTGTATATAAAACATGTAGCAAATGGTATAATATAAGCATGGAACAGCAGAAATTATGGATACGTTGGAGACGTATCAAGCATCCCCAAGCTTAGTTCTACTCGTCCTCGAGTAGGTAAAACGATAACAACAAATAATTTCTGAGGAGACATGCTTTCACACAATCTTGATCAATATATTGCAAGGCTCATGTCATGAATGAAGTGACTCAAAGCAATGATCTATAGTTTGCTAACAAATAGATAAAGAGTAAACAATGAATCATATAAGCAAAAACTTTTCATGAATAGTACTTTCAAGACAAGCATCAAAAAGTTTTGCATAAGAGGTAACTCATAAAGCAATAGATTCAAAGTAAAAGGCATTGAAGCAACACAAAGGATGATTAAGTTTCAGCATTGCTTTCAACTTGTAACATGTATATCTCATGGATAGTTGTCAACATAAAGCAATATAACAAGTGCAATAAGTAAATATGTAAGAATCAATGCACACAAAGTTGACACAAGTGTTTGCTTCTAAGATAGAAAGGAGTAGGTAAACTGACTCAACATAAAGTAAAAGATAGGCCCTTCGCAGAGGGAAGCAGGGATTAAATCATGTGCTAGAGCTTTTTAAGTTTTCGAAAGCATATAGAGAGCACAAAATAAGTATTTGAGAGGTGTTTGTTGTTGTCAACGAATGGTAGTGGGCACTCTAACCCCCTTGTCAACCAGACTTTCAAGAGCGGCTCCCATGAAGGACGTTATCTCTACCAGCAAGGTAGATCATCCCTCTTCTCTTTTGTTTACACATGTATTTTAGTTTCTTTATAGATGACACTCCTCCCAACCTTTTGCTTACACAAGCCATGGCTAACCGAATCCTCGGGTGCCTTCCAACATTCACATACCATGGAGGAGTGTCTATTTGCAAATTAAGTTGCTTACTGATAAATCAGGGCAAAACATGTGAAGAGAATTATTAATGAAAGTTGTAATTAATTGGGGCTGGGCACCCCGTTGCCAGCTCTTTTTGCAAATTATTGGATAAGCGGATGTATATGCCACTAGTCCATTGGTGAAAGTCTGTCAGAAGTAAATGACAAGATTGAAAGATAAAACACCACATACTTCCTCATGAGCTATAAAACATTGACACAAATAAGGAGTAATAAAGTTTTGAATAGTTTAAAGGTAGCACATGAAATATTTACTTGGAATGGCAGGAAATACCACATAGTAGGTAGGTATGGTGGACACAAATGGCATGGGTTTTGGCTCAAGTTTTGGATGCACGAGAAGCATTCCCTCTCAGTACAGAGTTTAGGCTAGCAAGGTTGTTTGAAGCAAACACAAGTATAAACCGGTACAGCAAGAATCACATAAAAACATATTGCAAGTATTATAAGACTCTACACTGTCTTCCTTGTTGCTCAAACATTTTACCAGAAAATATCTAGACCTTAGAGAGAACAAATATGCATCCCAAGTCTCAACAAGCTCTACGGTAGTTCTCCACTACTAGGCTTTAACTACATGATGCAAGAGCTTAAACATGATCTACTTGAGAGCTCAAAACAATTGCAAAGCATCAAATCAAAACAAGACAATGATCTACAAGAATGCATATGTCTTTTCCAATACCAACTACTACATGTAGCATTTTCTTTCTTCCAAACAAACACCAATCAATTTATTTAAACATAAACTCTCCAAATGATAATATAATGCAGCAAGAGAGTATTTATAAACAAGTGCTAACAGCTCGAAGAGATGCATGAAAAACAGGAGCTAAAAGCACTGCAGTAGCTAGTTAAGAATACTCAACAAATATAAGTGAAGAACATGAGTATTCACATGAAAAAGCGGAGCGTGTCTCTCTCCCACACAAGGATTGCTAGGATCCGAATTTATTCAAACAAAAATAAAAACACACAGACGCTCCAAGTAAAGCGCATAAGATGTGAAAGAATTAAAATATAGTTTCACTAGAGATGACCTGATAAGTTTGTTGATGAAGAAGGGGATGCCTTGGGCATCCCCAAGCTTAGACGCTTGAGTCTCTCTGAATATGGTTGGGATGAACCACGGGGGCATCCCCAAGCTTAGGCTTTTCACTCTTCTTGATCACATAATATCACCCTTCTCGCTTGATCCTTGAAAACTTCCTTCACACCAAACTCAAGACAGTTCTCATTAGAGGGTTAGTGCATAATCAAAAATTCTCATATTCTGTAATGATACAATCAATCCCAAAGCTTCTGGACATTAGCTACAGCCACCAATGCTTTGTGGAGCAAAGAAATCCACACAAACACAGTAAAAGAGCGAATGCAAAACAAAAGGCAGAATCTGTCAAAAACAGAACAGTCTGGAATGACGAATTTTTTCGAGGCACTTAAGTTGCTCAGATGGATCTGGCCTAAAATAATGAAAGTTGCGTACATATCTCAGGAATATGCGTGATTTTTCAGAATTTTTTGAATTTTCTACAGGGAGATAAGCTCAAATCCGTGACAGCTAAAAATCTGTCACTGCGCAGAAATCCAAATCTTGCATCAACTTTCAATATAGAACTTTACTTGGCACAACATTGCGATAAAATAAAGATACAAAGGAGTTGCTACAGAAGTAACAAAACTCCTTGACTCAAAGAAAACAAAAATAACAGCAAATAAAAACGATGGGTTGTCTCCCATAAGCGCTTTTCTTTAACGCCTTTCAGCTAGGCGCAGAAAGTGAAAATCAAGTGTTGTCAAGTGGCAAATCATTCAAATCATCAAAAGCTTCTTCCAACACACAGCTTGTAACAATGGGTATCTTAGATGTTCCTGGAGGTGTTTCATTACCTTTAACCGTACTAAAAGTTTTATCAATTTTAAGCTCATAATGAGTCTTTGGTTTTGGCACTTTAGGAACATACATAAACTTTTGCTCTCTACCCACATAAACTTTCTCCTTTTTAGACTTAAGAGAAGTAAAGGTTGAACTTAAGGTTTCAATAGCTTCCTCTAACTCATCAATTCTATGATTTTGGGTGTCATGGATATTATTATCCTCAAGAACAGTGATTCTTTCATTGATGGTGGCTATTGATTCATTAGTCTTACCAATACAATCAAGAAAATTTGGAAAAAAATTCTCCATAGAGTCTAACTTATTTATAACATCCTCCAAGGTGATCTCAATTTAATATCTTTAGTGGGTGGTGTTCCTACCAAACTTTCAATAATATTACAGGCTTCTAAAGCAGGAGTACCCAAGAAATTTCCACCTGTAAGAGTGTCTAGAACATACCTATACCAACTAGAGATACCAACATAAAAGTTCCTAAGGAGGATAGTGGTAGAGTGTTTCTTAGTACATCTATGATGAGCATCACTAATTCTATACCAAGCATCTTTCAAATTTTCACCTCCTAGTTGCCTAAAAGAACGAACTTCAACTTCAGGAGCATTCATTTTGAAAAACAAAATCAAACCGAATTAAACAAGTAACTAATTTTTTTGTGTTTTTGATAAAGAGAGCAAACAAGACTAAATAAAAATAAACTAAGCAAGACAAATAACAAAGTAAAGAGATTGGGTGTGAGAGACTCCCCTTGCAGAAGCAATTCGTTTTCCCCGGCAACGGCGCCAGAAAACGTGTTGGTGGCTCTAGTTGACGAGGGAATATCTCCCCGGCAAAGTGCCAGAAACAATGCTTGTACGTCACACGTCAGTTGGGAACCCCAAGAGGAAGGTATGATGAGTGCAGCAGTAAGTTTTCCCTCAGTATGAAACCAAGGTTTAATCGAACCAGTAGGAAAACGAGGTTTGCTTCGAAGGTGTTGGTGAAGGAGTGTAGTGCGGCGCAACACCAGGGATTCCGGTGCCAACGTGGAACCTGCACAACACAATCAAATTACTTTGCCCCAACTTAACAGTGAGGTTGTCAATCTCACCGGCTTGCTGAAAACAAAGGGTTAAACGTATCGAATGGAAAATGTTTGTTTGCATAAAACAGTAGAGAACAATGATTGCAGTAGATTGTATTTCAGATGTAAAAGAATGGACCGGGGTCCACAGTTCACTAGTGGTGTCTCTCCAATAAGATAACTAACATGCTGGGTAAACAAATTACAGCTGGGCAATTGACAATTGATAAGTGCATATAACATGCATGTGTGAGCTGTGGTGTCTACTATGAGATTCATTTGGGCATTACGACAAAGTACATAGACCGCTATCCAGCATGCATCTATGCCTAAATAGTCCACTTTCCGGTTAACATCCGTACCCCTTCCAGTATTAAGTTGCAAGCAACAGACAATTGCATTAAGTAATGTGCGTAATGTAAACAATACATTCATCCTTGAATAAAGCATTGCTGTTTTACCCCTAGTGGCAACAACACATCTACAACCTTAGAACTTGCTGTCACTATCCCAGGTTAAATAGAGGTTGAACCCAACTATCATGCATAAATACCCCCTCTTGGAGTCACAAGTATTCACTTGGCCAAGGCTTCAACAAGTAACGGAGAGCATGCAAGATCACAAATGACATAGACATGATAATATAATATTCAGCTCCACATAGGTATCAATATAAGTCAGATCCCAGCAAACACAACATGTAGCATTACAATAAGATGATCTTGATCATGATAGGCAGCTCACAAGATCTAAACATGATGGCACAAGTGGAGAAGACAACCATCTAGCTACTGCTATGGACCCATAGTCCAAGGATGAACTACTCACGCATCACTCCGGAGGCGGGCATGGCGATGTAGAGCCCTCCGGTGATGATTCCCCTCTCCGGCAGGGTGCCGGGAAGAGCTTCAGAACCCCCCGAGTTAGGGTTGACGACGGCGGCGGCAGCGAATATGTTCTGGATGAAAGGCTCGGTGTTTTAGGGTTTTCACGTCTCGGGGAATAAATAGGCGAAGGGGCGATGTCGGCGGACCCCCGAGGGGCCCAAACCACCAGGTGGCGCGGTGGGCCCCTGCCGCGCCGCCTATGGTTTGGCCACCTCGTGGCTCTCCTTCGGACTCCGTGTACGTGCTGGAAAAATAGGGACTTGGCCTTTTGTTTCGTGCAATTCCGAGAATATTTCCAGAAGTAACTTTCTGAAACCAAAAAAGCAGAAAACAGGGAACTGGCACTGTGGCATCTTGTTAATAGGTTAGTCCCAGAAAATGCATAAAAGTGATACGAAGTGTATATAAAACATGTAGCAAATGGTATAATATAAGCATGGAACAGCAGAAATTATGGATACGTTGGAGACGTATCAGTTACCATTGTGTCGGGCCCATCGACCGACTACCGCGCGCGCCCACTCGCGGAAGCGCGCGGAGCTCATTTTTTCCGTCACCTAACTCTTGCCGTTGCCATAGAGGGGTATCCGATGTGTCGTTATGTACTAGTGAGCAGTAAATTATGATATAAAATAGTGATGCAAAATGGACGTATCAACTCCCACCAAGCTTAGACCTCGCTTGTCCCCAAGCGAAAGCTGAACTCAGTAAACAAGACCACAGGTTTATGGAGTGAAGCGTCGATAATAAAGAATACGGACAAGAAGCATCAACATGTACTAATCACACAATCATTTTAGACAGCAACTTCCCCTCATATAACTTGTCTTGAAACGAGTAATGGAAATCACAATAAAGGTGCATAAAGAAAATCATGGTTTGGTGATGGAAAACTTTGTTCTTGGTCAGAGAACAATTGACAGATTGTACTTATCTTTCGAGTAGAGTCCTTATATCGGAGCTATATTGCAGAACTTACATGCACAATTATCACAATTTCTTTACAGTCATTGATAACTTTCAAAGTTATATTCCTTCAGATAAAAGACTTGTGCAAAACAAGGAAGGATAACAAACATTATTGATAATATTAATATATAGATGGTTGAATCACAACAACTCAAATGCTTGCTTAAGAAAGAAAGGAATAGGTTTACTGACTCAACATAAAAGTAAAAAAAGGCCCTTCGCAGAAGGAAGCAGGGATTAAATCATGTGCTAGAGCTTTTTAAGTTTTTGAAATCATATAGAGAATAAAAATATAAGTTTTGAGTGGTGTATGAGAATTGTCAACGAATCAGAAAATGGAAAGTACAATATGACCCCTGCCAACCAGACTTTTAAGAGCGGCTCCCATGAAGGACGTTATTTCTACCAGCAAGGCAGATCATCCCTCTTCTCTTTGTTTACACATGCAGATATTTCACTGTTTGTCATTGCTTGACTGATAAATCAGGGCAAAAATGTGAAGAGAATTAAGCGGTTAAAGTTGTAATTAATTGGGACTGGGCACCCCATTTGCCAGCTCTTTTTGCAAAATTAATGGATAAGCGGATGTATATGCCGCTAGTCCGGTGGTAAAGTCTGTTTGACAGTTGACATAAAGACATCCACCCTATCCTCATGAGCTAGTAAACAGTGACACAAATAAGGAGTAGTAACTTTTGAATAGTTTAAAGGTAGCACATGAAGTATTTACTTGGAGTGGCAAGGAAATACCACATATAGGTAGTTATGGTGGACACAAATGGCATGGGTTTTGGCTCAAGGTTTGGATGCACGAGAAGCATTCCCTCTCAGTACAGGTTTTTGGCTAGCAAGGCTGGGTAGCAAGCATAAGAGTGGAGGGATAAAAACAAATATAAATGTAATAGAAACAATCATGCAATCTTCCTTGTAAACACAAATAATTTTAACTTGAGAATACTAAGCTCATGAGCCAACAAGAAAGAAAGATAATGAGATAATGTATCTACATGCAATCCCCTCTTTTCTACTTAAGCCTCAAAGTATTGTTGCTACTGACCAATGCTAAGTTTGCCAAAACCAAATAGATTTACTTGATGCTCCCAAAGTGATGCCAACACTAACAACAAGATCATTCATATGACAGAAATTTGCAAAGTAAAATAAAGTGTGCAGAAAGTAAATGATAAAACTTCCCATTAATATTCCAATAACGGCAACTCACACCAAGGGATACATAGATAACCAACTAAGGAGAGATACTTCCACACTGCAAACCATCCTATATGATAACTTCTCTACTCATGATATGACTCGACTGAAAAGTAAAAGGTAAAAGATAATGGTGATGATACCGCGGCACTCCCCCCAAGCTTGGAACAAGCTGAGGGGATGCCAATACCAATGATGAATTACTCCTTCGGTGGTGATGGTGGACGATCTTCATCAACAAATTTCCAAGGTAAGGCTCCCCATCAGCGAAGGATGAATTGGTCTCCATAAACCTGAAACTCGCAGCAGAACTCATGTGTTTGAACCTAGCTTCATACTCACAGTTTTGGTTTTGGAGATCATAGATTTGTGCTTGCAATTTGGACGTGGTTTGACTGAGTATGAAGATATCATCCCATAGCTTGCTAGTCTCCTTCTTGTGTTCAGCAATAAGCTCATTAATAATCTTGTGGTTGATCTCCACTCCGCGCTCTATCATCTTCTGGTATCGGAAAACTTCATGCTCTACTTCTTCTAGTCTGGCCTTCACGTCCCCTTCAGCCTTGGGTCCCCTAACATCTTCTTGAACAAGCTCTCCATCCACGAGCCGCAGCTCTTGTGGGTGCTGCTTCAACTCGTTGATGTACGGGTTGACGACGTTCTTGAAGAAGGTATCCTTCGGAGCCTCGGACGAAGACATTGTCTAATCTTGGAGCTAACCCTGGCAGAAACAGCTCGAAAACAAAACACGATGAGAAAACGATATACGGACCTCGGGGGATCCGGGGGATTATATAGCAAAAGTTTCATAACAAAAGGAAAGTCCAGGTCGAAACCGGGCTGGAGAGGGCTCCGAGGCGCCCACACCATGCCCGGCACGGCCAAGGGTGGGCCCGCGCCGTGGGGTGGTGTGGTGCCCTCGGGCACCGTTTCCTCCCCGTTTTGGCTCGTAATTTTCCATATTTAATAAAAACAACAAAAATATAAGTTGGGAAGTTAAACGCAAACTTTTTCTTACCAAAACTGTTACCTATTCGAAAACAGACTCTGCAGTTTTCTGAATTTGACTTTTAATAAAATCTTCCGGAGTCACTACTTGAATAATATCAACGTCTTCGTTATAAGAATCCCCAGAAATATAATGCTTGAGTCTTTGACCATTAACCACTTGAGATTTGTCACCATCAAGCGAAGTAATTTTGATTGCACCGAACGGTAAACCTCTGAAAAACATAGGTCCTTCCCATTTCGAAGTAATTTACCTGCAAAAAATCTGAGACGAGACCTATACAATAGAACTTTCTCACCAACATTAAACTCTCTCTTTAGGATTCTCCTATCATGCCATTGTTTCACTTTCTCTTTAAAAAGTCTAGCATTTTCATAAGCTTCACTTCTCCATTCATCTAAGGAACTCAAGTCAAGTAACCTCTTTTTACCGGCAAGTTTAAAATCTCTATTAAGTTCTTTTACGGCCCAATAAGCTTTATGTTCTAATTCTAGAGGTAAATGACAAGCTTTTCCGTAAACCATTTATAAGGAGACATACCCATAGGATTTTTATAAGCAGTTCTATAAGCCCACAAAGCATCATTAAGCTTCCTAGCCCAATTCTTTCTAGATTTATTAACAGTCTTCTGCAAAATAGATTTAATCTCTCTATTTGATAATTCTACTTGACCACTTGTTTGAGGATGATAAGGTGAAGAAATTCTATGATTAACATCATATTTAGCAAGGGTTTTTCTAAAAGCACCATGGATAAAATGAGAACCACCATCAGTCATGAGATATCTAGGCACACCAAACCTTGGAAAAATAATATCTTTAAGCATTTTTAATGATGTCTCACCATCAGCACTAGATGTTGGTATAGCTTCTACCCATTTAGTAACATAATCAACAGCAACAAGTATATGAGTATAACCATCAGAAGGAGGAAAAGGACCCATAAAGTCAAATCCCCAACAGTCAAAAGGTTCAATAACAAGAGAATAATTCATAGGCATTTCATTGCGTCTAGTTATATTACCAACTCTTTGACATTCATCACATGATAAAATAAATTTTCTTGCATCTTTAAAAAGAGTAGGCCAATAAAAACCTGATTGTAAAACCTTTTGTGCAGTTCTATCTCCAGCATGATGTCCTCCATAAGCACTTCCATGGCATTTCCTCAATATTTCTTTTTGCTCAAATTCTGGAACACATCTTCGCATTATACCATCCACTCCTTCTTTATATAAGTGTGGGTCATCCCAAAAATAATGCCTCAAGTCATAAAAGAATTTCCTTCTTTGCTGAGCTGTAAAGGTTGGAGGCAAATACTTGGCAACAATAAAGTTAGCATAGTCAGCATACCAAGGACTTTCTCGCGAGCTTACCTTTATCACAGCCAATTGTTCATTTGGAAAACTATCGTTAACAGGAACAGGATCATAAGAAATGTTTTCCAATCTAGACAAATTATCAGCGACAGGATTTTCAGCACCTTTCCTATCTACAATATGCAAATCAAACTCTTGTAATAAAAGCACCCATCTTATAAGTCTAGGCTTAGCATCTTTCTTTTCCATAAGGTATCTAATAGCAGCATGATCGGTATGGATAATAACTTTCGAATCAACAATATAGGGTCTAAACTTATCACAAGCAAAAACTACTGCTAAAAACTCTTTTTCAGTAGTGGCATAATTCTTTTGAGCAGCATCAAGAGTCTTACTAGCATAATGAATAACATTCAACTTCTTATCTACTCGCTGTCCAAGAACAGCACCTACAGCAAAATCACTAGCATCACACATAATTTCGAAAGGTAAAGTCCAATCAGGAGGTTGAACAACAGGAGCAGTGGTTAAAGCCTTTTTTAGAGACTCAAAAGCTTCTTTACAATCATCATCAAAAAAAAAGGTACATCTTTTTGGAGAAGATTAGTAAGAGGTTTTGAAATTTTAGAGAAATCTTTAATAAACCTTCTATAGAAACCGGCATGACCGAGAATACTACGAATACCTTTAACATCCCTGGACAGGCATTTTCTCAATTGCTTCAACTTTAGCTCTGTCCACTTCAATACCTCTTTCAGAAATTTTATGTCCAAGAACAATCCCTTCATTAACCATAAAGTGACATTTCTCCCAATTAAGAACAAGATTAGTTTCCTCACATCTCTGCAAAACTTTATCAAGGTTTTGCAAGCAGTTATCAAAAGAAGTTCCATAGACGGAAAAATCGTCCATGAATACTTCCACAATTTTTTCACAAAAACCATGAAAAATAGCAGACATGCATCTTTGAAATGTAGCAGGAGCATTACACAAACCAAAAGGCATACGCCTATAAGCATAAGTTCCATAAGGACAAGTAAAAGTAGTTTTCTCTTGATCTCTTCGCTCTAACAGCAATTTGTGAAAATCCAGAATAACCATCAAGAAAGCAAAAATGAGTTTTCTTAGACAACCTTTCTAACATTTGATCAATAAAAGGTAAAGGATAGTGATCTTTCTTAGTAACTTTATTAACCTTTCGAAAATCAATGCACATCCTATATCCAACAACTACTCTTTGAGGAATAAGTTCATCATTTTCATTTGGCACAACAGTAACTCCTCCTTTCTTAGGAACACAATGCACAGGACTTACCCATTTACTATCAGCAATAGGATAAATTATACCAGCATCGAGGAGTTTTAATACCTCATTTCTTACCACTTCCTTCATTTTAGGGATTAGACGACGCTGGTGCTCCACAACAGGTTTTGCATCATCTTCCATGTTGATGGCGTGTTGACATATAGCAGGAGAAATCCCTTTTAAATCATCCAAAGTATATCCGATAGCCCCTCGGTGTTTCCTCAACACTTCCAATAACCTTGCCTCTTCAGTACCTGAAAGTTTAGAACTAATAATAACAGGATATGTTTTCTTATCATCAATGTGAGCATATTTAAGGTTATCAGGCAAAGGTTTTAAATCAAAAACAGGATCTTCTTTAGGAGGTGCAGGGGTACCCAAATCTTCCACCGGCAAATTATGCTTAAGTAATGGTGGTTGATGAAGAAAGATATTGTCAATTTCATTCCTTTCCTCCATAAAACCTCACTTTCGTGTTCCTCCATAAATTGCTGCAAGGCATTGTTAGGAGCAATAGCAATAGCAGCAAGTTGTTCAATTTTCGGGCCCTCATTAGGCAAATCAGTTTCATAAAGTTTCTTACCAAACTTAGAGAAATTAAACTCATAAGATTCTCCATTAAATTTAGTGTAAATTTCTCTTTCTTACAATCTATAATAGCACCACATGTATTCAAAAAGGTCTACCGAAAATAATAGGACAAGTTTTACTAGCTTTAGAACCAAGTACTAGAAAATCAGTAGGATATTTAGTTTTACCGCATAAAACCTCAACATCTCTCACAATACCGAATGGAGAGATAGTTTCCCTATTGGCAAGTTGAATAACCACATCAATATCCTCAAGTTCACAGGGACTAATTTCATGCATAATTTCTTTATAAAGTTCAAAAGGAATAGCACTAGAACTTGCACCAATATCACATAAACCATAATAGCAATGTTCTCCTATCTTCACTGAAAGCACAGGAACACTTGTTTTCCTAATTTCCCAGGATGCGAAACAATATTAGAAGCATCTTCACAAAAGATAATATGTTCTCCATCTACATTTTCAGTTACCAAATCCTTTATAATTGCTACTTCAGGTTCAACAGTTATTTGTTCATCAGGCTCTAAAGGTTTCTTGGCACTTTTATTAACCACACTAGCTATCAGAGAATGTTGCTTGACTTTAACAGGAAAAGGTATTTTTTCAATATAAGGTTCTGGCAAAATGTGATCAACAGTATGAACTTCAATACTTCTGCCCATGGCCGAATTGGTTTTGTCTTTATAAGGTTCATGATATTTATTCAAATCCTTCTTAGGCACATCAAGATAAGAGGCAAAAGCTTTGTAATAATTTGCAACAACTTGAGAATCAAGACAGTAAACAGCACTAACATTACGGAAATCATCAGTCTCCATAAAAGATTTAATGCATTCATAATCATAATTTGTACCTGACTTTCTACCTTTGTCGTTCTCCATACTTCAGTATTTTCCTGAATACGGTCAAGAAGGTCCCATTTAACTTCTTCTTCAGTACGTGTAAATGATCCAGAGCAAGAGGCATCCAATAAATCCTTATCATGAAGAGAAAGCCTTGCATAAAAATTATTGATAACAATATTACTTGGGAGCTCATGAATGGGACATTTGAGCATTAGTGACTTCAATCTCCCTCACGCTTGGGCAATACTTTCTCCATCATGAGGCCAAAAATTATATATCCGATTCCGATCTTGATGAATCTCACTAGGAGGACAGAATCCCACAAAAATCAGAACATATGACCGTTGATTTCATATACTAACCATTGTTAACCATTGGATTAAACTTGAGTGATTAATAATTACCCACCACTGCCATTACAATAGAAATAATCGTGTGTCTCCCACACCGTTATTTTTTCTCCCTTTTTCTCCACGGCATGGCGACAAATCTTGGAGTCGTACCTAAATCGCTCGAGGACTAACCTAGATTGGAGATTTGATCAACGCCAAAAGAAATCATCGATCGTGCATACACATGCAATTTTCTACCAGAGACGTATTCTGCCGTCTACTCACGTATACGCACGCTGCCGCCGGCCGTGGTATTCCGATCGTCTAGCGTGTCCTCAAACATGGTGCGGCCGCCGCCAAGTTTCCCCGTTGCAACTCGGCCAATGACGTGGACTCTCAGCCCGTCCATGCACGTCAACGTCAGTGAGGTTTTCAATCACATGTATACAGCATGCAGGATGGATCGATCGAATTAAGAGTTGCGTTAGTGCACACACAGCTGGGCAGCCCAATGCTAGGTAAATACGCTACTTTTTTTCTCTTTAAAATACATCGTATATTGTCTACAAATTAAAAAGGCCACGATCTAATCCAGCATGTTTCCAATCTACTTATTTCTCTTCTCCATGATGTACACATCTTGAATCTTGAATTTTAGAGTTATATCCGGTGTCAGTTGATCTGATAATAATTCCCCGACCTAATCCCGTCTATTCTAGAGAAAAACCAATCCTATCTATGCCATTAATCTCACGATGGTTGATGAGTGCAGGAAGAGGTGTATTAGTGAGGCAGCTTGAAGCAGATCGCTTGGCCGTCGTCGCCGGGAGGCTTATACAGTTGAGGATTCTGACCAACTCTCCATCCATTAATTCATCATGAATCATGGAAGCGGCTTGAGAGGAACATTGGATTTGTATATATGAGCACTTATCATGACTCTATTTTAACATGGGGACTGCTCTTGACCTGATTATGTCTTATAGGAAGAGGAGGCAAGTCATTTGAACTTTGAAGCGAATCTGACGTAGGACTGCCACTGTCGGGAACTACGGCGCCCTCACTGTTCCCTCGCATCAGCACTGTGTGCGGATTTATAGAACGGATCAGGAGAGGATGACGACACATTGGAAGGGCGACAAAAGCTCAACCCTTCGTAGTGTGGCAGCCGATGATACACATGTGACATTATCTCTGTTTTCACTCACTTCAGATTCATATTTTAGTTTTGGTTGTAATTTCCCACTCCTAACATAACATCCTGACACGCTGATACTCATGTATTTCTCAATGCATTGGCCAGATACTCCTAACAGATGGTCACTCTTCTACTGCACTGTTTGGGAATGCTTCAACAGAAGCTTTCAGTCTAGAGCGTTTGCTCTTTGATCTTATCATCATCTAGCAGATTTTCTATATTTGACATTTGGTGAATTCAGTTTGTATTGCTTCCCCTTTTGCCACACTTGATTTTAGGTGAATAATGAGTTGCTTGATGCAATTAGTCACGTTTAGAATTTATATTACATTAAGAATTCAGTAATAATACTAGAAGCACTATCTGTGCTTTCTGTCATATAGCATACTCTCTCAGTTCTTTTCCTGATATAAATGAGTATTCACTGATTAGTAATGTAACTTTGTTACACATTATTAGTGTTTATTCAGACCATTTTTTGCTGTTGTTAATATGTTTAGATTTAGTGTTTTATCTGATGCCCAGTGTTCTGTATCCGTATTAGAATACCTAAACTTTAAGAAAATAAATAAATGGATTTCAAAAATATCAGAAAAAATAACTTACTATGCTCCAAATAATGCTTATTCTATTTATATTACGATGTACTTATCAGTTATCATTGCTGTCCTGGGACAACTCTATCATCCAATCTGAGAAGTTTATGAATGGTATAAAGTAGCTGAACATGGGTGCTTTGAATAGTCTCACATTTTGTGATGTACGTTTAACAACCTATGGGTTCTGATTTTTTCCACAATATACTTGAGTAATAAATTTCATATGTTGAGTTGTCCTCTTAACAGCTTCATCAATTTTATAAAGAGGTAAAATTCCGTGCTTCACTTCCACTGTTATTAATTGTCGTTTCAATTGCTAAACATGTCCTTGGATAGCTAACAGTGCTTGCTGCTCCTATTTTTCAGGGTTATATTGTTGAGAATTATTTGAATGCAGATCTTGCATTCACTGTTGTTAGAGTTATCCCTTTTTTGCCATACCAGGAGGCTGGGCAAAACCTGATGCAGGTACTGTCATGACAAATCTGACGAACCGTTCTAACTGCAACGGACTTCTGTTATCTTGGTTAGTTTCACGGTTTATCTTCTATCACCGCAGGTACTAACCAATCTCATTCTACATAACGAAACATGCTTTCCTTTATTCCTTACTCTCCAGAGAAACAACATGGTCACTATGCAGCATCGACATCGGAAGTCTCAAACTGAGCCACTTATTAGCCTGCATGTCGTGCCTATTCTGGAAGGCTCGATCGAGAGCTCCTCAACTCCTATATTACAACCGGGCTGCAGTCATGTCTACCTTCGGTGGTTGCGTCGGCAGGCAAGATGCTAAGGTTATCAGATGGTATGATGGGAAGGAGCTCAGCTTCATACTTATAACATTCAATAGTCTATTACTTGACGGAAATACGTTTTGGATCTCGGGCACCAGTGCTCCTGGTGCCCAATTTTTTTTAAAACTTTATTCTTTTGCCAAAAAATCACAAAAAATCACACAGGTAGTAGTCTACATGTGTGCTTAACTCATAAATTTGCAAAAAATAATTCGAAATAATTTGACCTGTGCAAAAATAAGAAATCTGGGCATGTTTGCACGTTTTTGAATTTGCTTTGTTGACTGCTGATATTTGTTATTTTCACACAGCCTGCAAATATTAACATTTTTTTGTGATTTTTTTCTATGGTAATGATCATTCAAATCTACATGCTTGATTTTTTTTCAGAATTTTATGTGTAACAACAATTTTTTGAAAAAAAAATTGGGGCACCAGGAGCACTGGTGCCCGAGATCCAAAACTCCGCTTCCATTACTTGATTTCTTTTTATAGTAAAGTTATTATCCAGATTTAATAGGTTACAGGATTTCACAAACTCAGGTTTATGTTCGTTTCTACGAGTTACTGATAATTATCTTGCCATTTCAACCCTTAGGTTTCTTATTCTTCATAACCATTGATTGAAACCCTGGCCACGTGCTCTGCATATGGCATTACGAGAAACTTAAAAGAAGAAAAGCGGCAAACTGCAACTTTTCCTTCAAATATATTTCTATTACAAATAGTTTTCAAACATGATAGATCTTTTAAATCGTGCACCCACCCCATCAAGGATAAATTTTCGTAGCAAATTTCACAGTGCAGAGCGCTTTAATCTTTTTTTACATGACAAGGAAGAGTAGATCATGTTTAAGAACTGGTATAAGGAAACATTTATCCATATTTAGGGATCCTATGTGTAAAATTGTCAACTATAATCGAATTCTTTTGTATGTACACCTTACCTCATTCTCTTACATTAAGCGGAGGCTTTTTTTCTACTTCCATCTGCTAATGCATTTTCATATTTTGCTGAATTAGTACATTGTCTACGGTGAGCAGACCATAAGTAGAGCATCATTCTGTACGGGGAGTTCATTTGGAGCCTCACATTAGATAATTATTTTGCCTACCTTTGATGCTGCACATTGTGACATGGTGATTTTGGAAATATAAAAAGTTCATCATCTGTGCCATCTGATGTATGCATGTATTACAGATATTTCAGTTGAGCTTTATGTTCCAATATTCTTTTTGAGAAATCATATACAGTATGGGATTTCCCCAAACAACACCTTAGTTGTTTTTTAAAAATAGATTTGATTTTCCAAGGTGCTTCATAATTAGGAATTCGCTACGCGAAAAGGTAACATATTGGCCATCGATTAAATCTCTGGTCAGAATGTGTACATGACAGAGAAACAGTAAACCGTATAACTGTGAACCAACCAAAGTAGTAACAAAGTTCTTCCCCAGTCAGGAGCCAAGAAATCATGACCCTTACTTCAAATAACTTCATCCATGATAAGCATAATTACAATATAAGTGATTTACAAAGTGGTAAGCTATTGTGATCATGAAATTATGGTGTTCGTACAGATTAAATATTTTTGAAGTATTGTCATGAAGAACCTTCTCGGTAATCATATTAGGTTTTAATTTGATTTTCATGCGCTCTTTTCTAATGTTGTTGTGCTTTTCAGGCTCATCGTTACATAATACTTTTTTTAAGATGTACTAGATGTGTTTGCGTAATCATCCAAAATGAGGCAACTTCTTCGACATCATCACGATTTTGTTGTGAATCAAGAAGTCAAAGTATGATTCGCAGATTAAGTATATGGTGAAGAATATCTGAAGTTACCCACATACTATTAATTGATAGCAGAAGTAAGGGATGCAATTTTGCGGTTTGAATTACTTGATAGGATTTCACACTGCAACCATAATAGCGATGAGTAGTGCTATCGTATTTGTTATGAATTATTTACCAAATAAGATTTTGAAATTATTGTTACTTTGCTCAATTATATGAAATCACTTAATGGAATAGTCTCCGATTACAATTAAATATTTGAAGCCAAATCAACAAGCAATACCATTGTTCTTTTGTTCTTGAACTTATTTCTCCTAGGAATCATGTGATGAAGTTACACTAATTATACCATTTTTGCACTAAACTAGCTAGAAGACATGACACACCCGTCAGGCTATAAAGTTGGTTGATATGCATTCTCCTTATAGACAGATTTTCAACTATAAAAAATAGAGATATTAAGATGCTTGCCCGCGCATGTGCGTGGGCCACTTTTCTAGTTTAGAATAAAAGAGAGGTATAATTTCCTCCCAGCCAATAGATCGGCCATTCTTCAGCATCTTATACCATTCTGCAGCTCGGCCCTTCAATGATATAGAGAATAACTTCCTCTTGACTTTTTCCATTGAAATACCTGCACACTTGAACAACTCGTATAATTCATGTATAAATAGTAAATGATCACCAGGATGGATGGTGCCATCTCCAACATAGCGGTTATCCATAACACGTTCAACAATTTTCATAGGTATTTTAAATGCATCTAATTCAGCAGGCGGCGGTTCATCTACTACCTTAGCAGTGGCAGTAGTATTCCCAAATAGGGATTCGAATGGACATCTCTCCATAATAAAATAAAGCAACAAGCAGAAATAAAACAACACTTACAGTAAAGGTTTCCCTTACCAATTCCACTTACCAATAGCACGTCACTCCCCGGCAACGGCGCCAGAAAATAGTCTTGATGACCCACAAGTATAGGGGGTGTATCGTAGTACTTTCGATAAATAAGAGTGTCGAACCCAACGAGGAGCAGAAGGTGTTGACAAGTAGTTTTGAACAAGGAATCACTGTAAATACTAGCAGACAAGTTTTTAGGGGTTTTTGATATTGCAGATAAATAAAATGCGTGTAAATAAAAGACAGTAATAATAATTGCAGCGAGTGGCCCAATCCTTTTTAGAGCAAAGGATAAGCTGGTTGGTTTACTTATGATGGCAAAATGTTCTTGAGGACACACGGGAATTTCGTCAAGTGCTTTCGCTTCCTACAGCTGATTAATCTTTATTGTTTTGATAAGTGTTGTGTGGGTGAACCTATGCTAATGCACTGCCCTAACTTGGACTAATACATACTTGTGATTAAACCCCTTTCAAGCATCCGCGTCACAAGGAAGTAATTAAGATAAATCTAACCACAGCCTTAAACTCTGAGATCCTACACTCCCTCATGCACCGGTTTACTAACGGGGGTTTAGGTTTCTGTCACTCCGGCAACCCCACAATTAGTAGCCAAATACACAATGCATTCCTCTAGGCCCATAAAGGTGAAGTGTCATGTAGTCGACGTTCACACGACACCACTAGAAGAATAACACCACAACTTAAATATCAAACCATTAAATATTACTCAACATAGTTCCACTACTAACAGCATGACTTCTCCCATGTCCTCAAGAACTAAACGAACTACTCACAAGACATCATATGGATCATGATCAGAGGTGATGTAATGATGAATAACAATCTGGACATATACTTCAATTCACCGATAAAACTTAATAGCATCAACCACAATGTCGTGGTGGGAACACGCAGATGCCTAGGGGTAGGCTTAATCTGGGGCCGAACAGATGCTTGTGGTTTCGGGGAGGGATTGCGCGATGGAGTCGCACACGAAGAACACACGAAGAACACGAAGAACAAGCAAGAACAAGAACAAGAACCGCAAGAACACAAAGCACACACGATGTACCCTGCTTCGGGGCCCTTCTTGTGAAGGTAACACCCCTACTGCAGCACTAGCCTACTCTCTTTATATCTCAATGGTGACAAGTACAGAGCGCTCCTTGAGCTGTATGAAGAACAATGGTGAGAGCTCTAGGATGAAGATGAAGGCACAGGGGAAATGAGCTCTCGGGGTGTGTCCTCCTCCAGAGAAAGTGGTGGTGCTGTATATAAAGCTTGGCCGGATTACTTCTTTGCCCCTGGCTCAATGAGGTAATGGCATTGCCCTGTCAGTCCAACGGCAGGGCTAGTACTCCACTTCGGGTAATGTCAGGCGTAGCTCACCGGGGTCTAAGCCGTAGCCCCTTCCCGAATTGGCTGGGTCAGCGCCTAGGTCCTCGTGATCCAGGAAACCCGTGGCTTTACCTCGCTGGCTTCTGCCAGGCTTCGGGCCTTGAGCTCTGGAGAACGTCTTGTCCATCCTTTCCTTTGTCTTCTAGCCCTTGTCTTCAGGATCTCCACGTCCTCTTCTTATCCTCTCCCGAAGATATTTATGATGACTCGAATAAGGATGTCCCGGCATCTACGGAGAGTGATCCCGTTAAGGATGTCCTGGTATCTGCGGAGAGTGATCCGGTTAGGGATGTCCCGCCGCCTGCGGAGAGTGATCCGGATAAGGATGTCCCGGCGTCTGTGGAGAGTGATCCGGATAAGGATGTCCCGGCGTCTGTGGAGAGTGATCCGGTTAAGGATGTCCCGGCGTCGGCGGAGAGTGATCCCGTTAAGGATGTTCGGGCGTCGGCGGAGAGTGATCCCGTTAAGGATATCCCGGCGTCTGTGGAGAGTGATCCGGTTAAGGATGTCACGGCATCGGCGGAGAGTGATCCCATTAAGGATGTTCGGGCGTCTGCGGAGAGTGATCCCGTTAAGGATATCCCGGCGTCTGTGGAGAGTGATCCCGTTAAGGATGTCCCGGCGTCGGCGGAGAGTGATCCCGTTAAGGATGTTCGGGCGTCGGCGGAGAGTGATCCCGTTAAGGATATCCCGGCGTCTGTGGAGAGTGATCCGGTTAAGGATGTCCCGGCATCGGCGGAGAGTGATCCCGTTAAGGATGTTCGGGCGTCTGCAGAGAGTGATCCCGTTAAGGATATCCCGGCGTCTGTGGAGAGTGATCCCGTTAAGGATGTCCCGGCGTCGGCGAAGAGTGATCCCGTTAAGGATGTTCGGGCGTCTGTGGAGAGTGATCCCGTTAAGGATATCCCGGCGTCTGTGGAGAGTGATCCCGCTAAGGATGTCCCGGCGTCGGCGGAGAGTGATCCCGTTAAGGATGTTCGGGCGTCTGCGGAGAGTGATCCCGTTAAGGATGTTCCGGCTCGGTGGAGAGTGATCCCGTTAAGGATGTTCGGGGAGCTTCGGTCAAAGCAACAACTTTGGGGTACCCGGGGTCACATCCCCGACACACAAGTAGTAATCAACACCGGGAAAGTTTCCCCTATGAACTACACAAAGTATAACCCTAGATGTTGCAGCGAAACGAAGTGGAGCGGTGGAGATGATGGTGACAGCGATGGAGATGATGATGATGATCCCGATGAAGTCCGGCGTGATGACGATGACGATGGCGATGATTTCCCCCCTCCGGGAAGGAATTTCCCCCGTCAGATTTCTACCTGCCGGAGAGCTTTTTCTCTCTCTGTGGTTTCCGCCTCGTGGAGGCGGTGGAATATTTCCTCGATGACTCCCCACGTCTTAGGATTTCTGGGGGATGAAGTACGCGAAGGGGAGCACCAGAGGTGGGCCAGGGTGGCCACACCATGCCCCGGCGCGGCAGAAGGGGGCCCGCGCCGTGGGGGGTGTGGGCCCCTGGTGGCCCATCTCAGTCTCCCCTTTTGGCTGGCTCCGGCATCCGTCAAAATAGGAACATCTGTATATTTTTCGTGAATTGTCGATCTTCAGAAATACGGTGTCTTGACGATGCTTTTTTTAGCTGATTCCCGACTCCGGCAGTTAATTCTCCAATAATCATCAAGCATGCAAAACAAGATAAAATAATATAAGTATATCATCTAAATGTGGAATATATCAATGAATAGCAGTAAATTATGATATAAAATAGTGATGCAAAATGGACGTATCACGTCCTTATAGCCAGGGGGCAGCGATAACAGCACCCTATCATTAACCAGCTCATTTGGGATCTCATATCCCAGATCATTCAGGAGCTGGACGCTGCCAAACATGTTGGCCAAGGGCTCGCTTATGTTGTCGTGCTCTTCCATCTGGGTTGAGAAGAATAGCTTGGTAGCCTCATACCTCTCACCCATGACTTGTGGTTCAAAAACTACCATGAGTTCTGTGATTATCTCATAAGCACTCTTGCTCTCAAAATGGTTTTGCAGGTCGGCCTCCATGGCAAAGAGCATGCCACTCTGGACAAAAGAGGAAATCTCCGCCTTAGACTGATAGACGTTCTTCACATCATCTGAGGCAGTATCTGCGGGTTGATCACCTAAGGCGGCTTCAAGAATGTAGGCCGCCTTGTGGGTATTGAGAAGGGACTTCAAGTTGCGGAACCAGGACACAAAGTTTGAGCCGTTGGTCTTAAGTTTTTCTTTCTCAAGGAACAGGCCTAGGTTGAAAGTGGGGCGAGACATCTACAATGGCATTTGCAAAACATAAGATGTTTATTCATTATAAAATATTGTTTCAAGTTTTCAAAATAAAAACTACTAGAATTCCCACTCAAGACGAGTATCCCTCGCATCGTCTTAGTGATTACACAACCCCCATCCATTACACTACCCCCATCGATCAGGCAGATAGCATAACTTCAAAGGTAGACATCGTATATCAATCACATCACCGCATGTGACTCGTGCTTAACCTTTCGGTACTTGTGTTCCGAGGCCATGTCTTTACACTACAAGAAATGGGATATTTGTTGACGAAAACCCTGGTGACGAAAATGCATACCGTCATGGATGTGTCCTTATAGGTGACGAATTCATCTTTCGTCATGCATTTACGGTAATGCTTGACGGTATGATTTTTCGTCAACAAAAAATCGTCACCCGTTACCCAACCGGGAAGGGCTTCCATCGTGTCTGTTAATAGGTGACGAAATCAAAGATCGTGGTGTATGTAAACCGTGATTTGAATATAAAACGGACCCACATAGCAGGTAAATAATACTAAGTTACTTTATTAAATGTTATTAGTTTTATATATCATGCGTGACCCACTTGTCAGGAACATATTTAATTAAGTAAAAATTGTGGTTTGGAAGAATCGAACCCGGGCTTTGGCGTGACCGACGCGGAGTGTTACCGCTGAGGTAGATATGGAATTTTGATCTGGATCCGTAACTAGTCTATTTGATATATACATTAGGGCAACATATTTATTTCAATGGTGTGATCTAGATGTTACGACATAATAATTTCCTTATTAATATTTATTTCGGCCGCGGGTGCCTCGTTTAAGTCGCGCCGCTAGCAGACACGGCCTATCTAGGTGATCTTGCTAACAGTCGAATCGACTAGGGTTCTCGTCGAGGTGAGAAGATATCCGTGAAGGCTCCATTGTGGGGGCGGCGAGCCGCATCATCGGTGAGTTCTCCTGATTGTTCGTTAGGTCTAGATTTTTTAATCAGTTGTCAAGATCTGTTCTGAAGAACGTTGGCATGTTCTTAACTGAATTGTAGGCAATGGATCGAAGTTGGATAACTGATGGCACCAAGAAGTTGACAACAAAGTACATGGCAGGTGTTAGAGATTTCATCAAGTTTGCGCGAGAACACTTGGATAATACAGATGAACCAATCTTGTGCCCTTGCCGGGACTGCCTAAATCTGATACGTCAGGATATAAAAATAGTCGAGGATCACTGCAATTGTTCAGGTATGTCCATGACGTATACAAGATGGACTAGACATGGGGAAGGTTTTAGTGATGACGAAGGGCGGGATAGAAACGATGATGGTGCGTATGATAGTGACAATGATGAAGAGGAAGACAATGGTGATTGTTATGTTGATGATTCGTCTAGTATGATCGATGAACTGCAGAAGTCTGGAAATAAAGGTCCTAACCTGCCAAATTTGTATGCTAATCTAATTGAGGCAGCCAAAAAAGAACTTCATGAGGGATGCACCACTTTCACTAGGTTGTCGTTCATTATTAAGCTCCTTCATGTCAAATCATACAGCCGGATAACAAACAGAGGATTTGATCTGTTACTTCTGGTTTTACGTACAGCTTTGCCACATGTGGACTTTCCCAAATCCTATGCTGATGCTAAGAGTGTTCTTTCTGATGTTGGGCTTGGTTATGAGACAATTCATGTATGCAAGTTTGATTGTTCTTTATTTTGGGGAGATCACAAGGACGATACGCACTGCCATGTTTGTGGATTATCAAGATATAGAGACCCTACTGGAAAAAACAAAATCCCTCAGAAGGTGTTAAGGTACTTTCCTATAATTAAAAGGTTGCAGAGACTATTTGTTAAAAAGGAAATGTCGACACATACTAGATGGCACAAAGAGAAGAGGGTTGTTGAGGCCAATGTACTGAGGCACCCTGCTGATGGTGAGGCATGGAAGCACTTTGATGACAGGTTTGATTGGTTTGCTAAAGATCCTCGTAACATAAGACTAGGTTTTGCCACAGACGGCTTCAGTCCCTTTGGAAGTATGACTAATCCTTACAGTATGTGGCCTGTTTTTGTCATTCCTTACAACTTCCCACCATGGATGTGCATGGATCAATCCAATTACATGATGGCATTGCTAATCCCCGGAAAGTATTCCCCAGGGAAAGATTTTCATGTATTTATGCAGCCACTGATTAAAGATATGATGGAGCTATGGAGTGGTGTGCAGACATTTGATGCATGCACAGAGGATAATTTCACATTGCATGCTGCGTTTCTTTGGTCTATTCATGATTATCCTGGATATGCCACTATGTCAGGCCGAAGCACAAGAGGATTTCATGCGTGTGTGCATTGCGATGAGAATCCTTGCTATGAATCTTTGAAAAACAAAATTGGATATATTGGGCATCGGCGATTTCTTCATGAAGATCACCCATACAGGAGAAGCAGACTTTTCAATGGTAAAACTGAGATTAGAGATCCACCAAGGAGGTACACACCCAAAGAAGTAGCTGAGAAGGTAGAAAGGGTTAAGGATTTTGAACATGGGAAAAATCCAATAAGTAGAAAGCGGAAGCGTGCAACTGTACCCGGTGAACCAACATGGCACCTGAAAGTCAGCTTACATCATCTACCGTACTGGCCAGAACTTAAGTTAGCTCACAACTTAGATGTGATGCATATTGAGAAGAACATATGTGACAATATTGTTGGTACACTACTTGAACTTGAGGGCAGGAATAAGGACACTGTTAGTGCTAGAATTGATTTGAAGAAATTCAAAATCAGGGAGAAGTATTGGTTGAAGAAAATTGTGAAGGATGGTGATGATGCACCAGTAACTTATGCGAAGCCCCCTGCACCGTGGACGCTTTCGAAGGAACAGAAGAGACATTTGTGTAGGTATTTGGCAAACACTAGGTTCCCAGATGGTTATTGCGCAAACTGGGGAAGATGTGTGGATATTGATGGTTGTAAGGTTACCGGTATGAAGACGCATGATTGCCACATACTTCTGCAGCGAGTGTTGCCGGCTGGGCTCAAGGGAATTGCATCTAAGGAAATGTATGAGGCTATTGCAGAGCTAGGAAGATTTTTTAGGGAGCTGTGTGCCAAAACCCTGAAAGTTGATGTGCTGAATCGATTGAAGGTTGAAATTGTTGTGATCCTATGCAAACTTGAGAAGCTCTTCCCCCAGCTTTTTTTGATGTAATGGTGCACTTAGCTATTCATCTTCCTGACGAGGCTCTTTTGAGGGGGCCTGTTCATTATGGTTGGATGTATCCAGTTGAGAGAAGATTAGGTTATCTAAAGTCTACGGTCCGTAACAAAGCAAGGCCCGAAGGTTCTATCGCAGAGGGCTACATTGTTGATGAGTGTTTGATTTTTTGCTCTAGATTTTTCAAGGATGACACAGAAACAAGATTTAACAAAGATGATAGGAACCAAGACATACGGAGAAAACCTGATCGTGATGAGATGGAAGTATTTTCAGTTGGAGCTAAAGGTCTTGGGAAATCCATTTTGAAACATTTTGACAAGGAATTTGACAAAATGGTTTGGTATGTGCTGAACAACTGTGACGATGTACAATGTTATATCAAGTAAGTAGTTAGCTTCACTTTACTAACTACTTCTCAATGTTGCAGACATAATTGTCTTGTATTTCATATGTGTTTTTTGTTTGTTTCAGTGAATTCCGACAAGAATTGAGAGGTAGGGGTGTGCGTGACATCGAGGAGACGGTTCAGAGAGAGTTTGCAGGTTGGTTTGCAAACCATGTGAGACAGTTGGACAATGCATCAGAAGATTTGAAGTCTCTGGCTGCTGGGCCAGACCGGCGTGTAGTAGTATACGCTGGTTGCAACGTAAAGGGTGCGAGGTTTCGCACGCTTACTCGGGATAAAGACCTGAAGACTCAAAATTCGGGCGTAGCGACTAAGGGATCTTTTGGTGATGGAGATGAGAGCGAGTTCTATGGTGTTCTGCAAGAAGTTCTTGAACTGCAGTACGGGACTAACAAGCACGGCGACAGGTCTGTGTACTTGTTTCGTTGCGACTGGTTCGACCTTGCGGGCAGGGGTTCCAAGATAAAAGATGATGGTTATTTTAAAAGCGTTAACACTTCTGTCCTATGGTTCAAGAATTCACCATTCATATTGGCCAGTCAAGCTGAAACATGCTTCTATTTGGAGGATACAAAGTTTGGTCATCCGTGGAAAGTGGTGCAGAAGTTCAGCCATAGACACGTGTACGATGTTCCAGAATTAGAAGTTGCTAACGATGATGCATTTGTACGGAATGAAGACGCATACCAGGAGGATGAAGGTTCAGTGGACCATACATTTCATGATGTTGTGGACCTAGACGAGGAAGCAGAGGTGGAAGAAGAGGAGGATGATCATCGTGTTGATGAAGTTGTACATATTGATGATGCTCGTACAATTCGTGAACTAGAGAATGAGGAAGACAGTCCCAATGTTGACATGGATATGAGCGAAGATGAACAAGTTTTCATATTGGAAGAGAACATAAATGATGACGAGGGAAAAACTTCAGATATAGATAGTGATGTAGATTGATAGAAACGTGTAATGCATACAACTATATGTTTTGTTCCAAACATTTGAAATGTTCTTATTTAGATGTTTACGATCTCAAACTTGGCATTGAATTATCCAGAAGGGTTTAAGAGCAAATTAATATAAGCTAAAATATGGACAGATATAAGAAAAGCCAACATGTAGGTAACATAACTTCGACAATGGTTTTAATTAATCGACACTTGACAGGATTACAACCAGCAGCACGATATGACTAAATATTGTTTTAACACAAGCAAAATCGACAATCGCATAAAGAGTCTTAACACTGAATTTAAACCTAAAGGGGCTGCATAGTTGGACACACGGGCACCATGAATCACTGACTAGCTACTCCAGATCAATTTCAGGCACATAATCCCGGGTGGCTTACAAACCGGTACTAGAGCCTAGTACCGGTTCGAAAGGTACGATGCCGCGCAGATTTTGTACCGGGTAGTAGGGGACCTCTAGTCCCGGGCCGTGATACGAGCCGGTACTAGAGGTCCGTGGCAGGGCAGCAGCAGCGCGGGGACCGCGCGAGCACCTCTATTACCGGCTCGTATCACGGCCCGGTACTAGAAGGTCGAGCTTTAGTACCGGGTCGTGATATGACCCGGTACTAATGTTCTCACTATATCATCTTCCACCCCCCAAGAGCATCTCCATTTTTCAGCTCGAGTTCATCTCCATTTTCTCCATTGTTTTACTCTCCCGAGTTCGAGTTCATCTCCATTTTCCTCCACGATTTGTCAAGATTAACGGCACCCATCTTTTCAAGGGTTAGCAACTTGATCCTTTCATCCGGCGTTCCTCATTTTAGCTCATTTCCATACTAGCTTAGCTCATTTCATTTTTGAGGTGCTAGCTAGGTGTTTGATGAAATGCCTAAGTTAGGGAGTTCATTTGTTTTATATGTATTTTGAGCTCAAATTAAAGTATGATTTGTGTGTTCTAGCGCCGTGCTCACCGCCGTTGATCGCCCGCATTGTCCCGTCACCGGCACCAGCTCGGTGAGCCCTTTTTTTTAACTTTTATTTCAAAAAATCTTAGTTGTATGATTTAGATGCATAATTATTATTTATATAATTTTATTAGTTGTATAATTGTCTGTTATATATAGTGCCATGGTTTTGACATCTGTCCACACCGGTTCTCGTCCGCTCTATTATTCGGATGTGGTATGATTTTTTGTTATAACTCTATATTTGTTTCATTTCGTGTTTATGACAATTATGCCGACCAACTTTACATAGATATATTTTTATCTAGGAGGTAGTTGAACCGGAAATTTCAAAAGACCCTATTGTCGAGTTTTTTGAAAAAGAAATCAATGATTTGAAAGAAAAATTGAAAAGAAGTGAAGATCTTCGTCTCCAATGCTCAGAAGAGAAGATGAATTTGGAGTTCAAGTTTGCCGACGTCATCGATGAAAACGAGATCAAGATGGAGGTAATGCGCTTGGATAACGAGATCAAGATGCAGGCAATGCGCTTGGATAACGAGATCAAGATGAATGCAATGCGCTTGAAGCTTAAAAAGATTAGAAAATATGCCATTAGTCAAGAGGCTTGGTATCATTATGTTGTTGGTTCAATAATTAGCTTAGTTGCGATTTTGATCGCATTTGTCGTTGGATTTAAATTCTTTATCTAGTTGTATGTTAGTTTCAATTAATGTATGTTTTATGAGAACTATGTATTACATTTGGTCACTACTCTAATTTGGTTTTAATGTGATGAATTTGTATTTGATATTCTTAATTATATAATGTAGATGAGTCATCCATGGATGTACGTTGATCGATGCTCTAAAGCGTACATGGAAGGCATGCGTTCTTTTCTCGATGTGGCTAAGGCAAACACGCGGAATGGTTTTATGTGTTGTCCATGTCGTGACTGTCGGAATGAGAAGGATTACTCTTCCTCAAGAATCCTTCACATCCACCTGATTCAGTCCGGTTTCATGTCCAGCTAAAATTGTTGGACCAAGCACGGAGAAAGAGGGGTTTTGATGGAAGACAACGAAGAAGAAGAGAACGATGACAACTATCCCATGTTCAATGAACACGGTGATACTACAATGGGGGAAGACGAAGCTGAAGAAGATCCCATTGTTGATGAGCCCGATGATGATATTCGTCGGGTCATTCATGATGCACAAATGGACTGTGGAAGTGAAAACGAGAGGTTGAAGTTGGAGCGCATGTTAGCTGATCACACAAAATTGTTGTACCCAAATTACGAAGATGGTCAGAAAAAGCTGGGTACCACACTAGAATTGCTACAATGCAAGGCAGAGAATGGTACTTCTGACAAGGGATTTGAAAATTTGCTTCAAATTATTAAGAAGATGCTTCCAAAGGTTAACGAATTGCCCTCTAGTACGTACGAAGCAAAGAAGGTGGTATGCCCTCTAGGATTAGAGGTGCAGAAGATACATGCATGCATTAATGACTGCATCCTCTACCGTGGTGAGCACGAGAATTTGAATGCATGTACGGTATGCGGTGCATTGCGGTATAAGATCGGGCGAGATGACCCTGGTGATGTTGAGGGCGAGCCGTGCCCCAGAAAGAGGGTTCCTGCTAAGGTGATGTGGTATGCTCCTATAATATCACGATTGAAACGTTTGTTCCAAAACAAAGGGCATGCTAAGTTGTTGCGATGGCACAAAGAAGACCGCAAGAAAGACTTGATGTTGAGACACCCCGCTGATGGGTCGCAGTGGAGAAAAATCGACAAAGAGTACAAGACATTTTCAGATGACACAAGGAACTTAAGATTTGGTCTAAGTACAGATGGTTTTAATCCTTTTGGGGAGCAGAGCTCCAGTCATATCACTTGTCCTGTGACTCTATGTATCTATAACCTTCCTCCTTGGTTGTGCATAAAGCGGAAGTTCATTATGATGCCAGTGCTCATCCAAGGCCCGAAGAAACCCGGCAACAACATTGATGTGTACCTGAGCCATTGGTTGACGAACTTTTACAGTTGCGGCGTGAAGAAGGTGTACGTGTGTGGAATGAGTACAAACAAGATGAATTTAACCTACGAGCGTTGTTGTTTGTAACAATCAGTGATTGGCCTGCTCTTAGTAACATTTCAGGACAGTCAAAAAAGGATACAATGCATGCACGCACTGTTTAGGTGAGACTGAAAGTATATATTGCGGAGGCAAGAAAGGCAAGAATGTGTACCCGGGGCATCGTCGATTTCTTCCAAAACAGCATCTCGTAAGAAAGAAAGGCAAGCATTTTAAAGGTGAGGAAGATCACCGGATGAAGCCTACCTGCCCTAATGGGCCAGTTATATATATGATATGGTCAAGGATTTAAAAGTAATCTTTGGAAAGAGTCTTGGCGGACAATCTGTTCCGAAGGATGCTGCCGGACACGTACCCATGTGGAAGAAGAAATCTATATTTTGGGAGCTACCCTATTGGAAAATCCTAGATGTTCGCTCTGCAATAGACGTGATGCACGTGACGAAAAATCTTTGCCTGAACTTGCTAAACTTCTTGGGCGTGTATGGGAAGACGAAAGATACACCAGAAGCAAGGCAGGACCAATAACGTATGCACGAACGAGACAACGGGAATCCAGAGAAGTATCAAGGTTCTGCCAGCTACGCTCTTACCAAAGAAGAGAAGGAGATCTTTTTTGAAGTCCTGAGCAGTATCAAAGTCCCGTCTGGCTTCTCGTCGAATATAAAGGGAATAATAAACATGACAGAGAAGAAGTTCCAAAACCTAAAGTCTCATGACTGCCACGTGATTATGACACAATTACTTCCGGTTGCATTGAGGGGCTTCTACCCGAAAATGTTCGAGTACCCATTGTGAAGCTATGTGCATTCCTCAATGCAATTTCTCAGAAGGTGATCAATCGAGAAACTATAATAAGTTTACAGAAGGATGTGGTCCAATGTCTTGTCAGCTTCGAGTTGATCTTCCCACCATCCTTTTTCAATATTATGACGCACCTCATAGTTCACCTAGTCGATGAGATATCTGTTCTCGGTCCTGTATTTCTACACAACATGTTCCCCTTTGAGAGGTTCATGGGAGTCTTAAAGAAATATGTTCATAATCGTGCTAGGCCAGAAGGAAGCATTGTGAAGGGCTATGGAACAGAGGAGGCCATTGAGTTTTGTGTTGACTTTATTCCTGACCTTAAGCCGATCGGTGTTTCTCAATCGCGCCATGAGGGGAGACTGCGTGGAAAAGGCACGCTAGGAAAGAAAACAAAAATATGTATGGACGGGCATTCTTTCACTCAAGCACACTACACAGTTCTACATAATTCCAGCTTGGTGGCTCCATATATCGAGGAACAAAAGAATATTTTAGGCTTGAAATACCCGGAGGAAGGTGAAGATTCGATTGATGGAGAACATGTGAAGACTTTCGGCGGTTGGTTGGAACTACGTCTCATTAATGAGACCACTATTGGAGAAGAGCTATACTTGTTGGCGAAGTCACAATCTTCGACTATATCTACTTTCCAAGGGTATGAGATAAATGGGAATACATTTTACACGGCCGCCCAAGATAAAAAGAGCACCAACCAAAACAGTGGTGTCCGCTTCCTTGATCATAATCTCCAGCATTGTGGTACTCAACAAGGTAGTCCAAGTTGTCCACCTGAAGAATGACGGTATGCATCATCCTCCAATTTATCATTGTTCCATCAGTAGCACTGAGTGAGTCAACAATGTCACGCTTCGTACGGGACAACTGGTAGTAAGCTGCATAATTAAAATAACTGACATAAGATGGAATAATTAATACAATCAATCATTCTGTCTAAAGGTGGAAAATTACCTGGATGGATTAGTGGTTCAGTTCCAGTTATTACAAGAGTATCCTGACCAGATGAGTTAATTTTGAAAATTAACTCCATGCCAACCTTAAAATTGTACACTCTACCAAATTCGTTCCAAAATCTTCCGTTGATATAGGTTCTGCCAGCTCTGTTGGTAACATTAACAACAAATGCATGGCCATCTTTGGTTCTAAGTGCAGCTTCAAAAGTTGTCCTGTGGGAGGTCTGGACACCATACTTCTGAAGGAAATACGGTCTAAAGTAGCAAGGGATGACCTAAATTCAGTAGAGTTAATACAAAAGTAAGTTAACTATTCTGAAAATTCAATAAGACAGAAATATTGATCATATAACAGTAATTGTTTGTACTTTTTCCTACAAATAGTAGATGATTTAGTTGTTCTGCACTAGAAACATGTGAATGTTACACATCGTATCATATTAGGACCTTCAAGAATCACAAATTGCATGTAGCTACACTAAAACTCATATGAACGTAAAAATTATTACAACTATCCTAAAACTCAACCATAAATATATATATGGTGAACAACAATTATTACACACATCTGAATAATAGTACTAAACTAGCAATAACTACTAGGATCACGTGTTAAACTTTGATGTGGCGGTGAATTAATAAAACATCTGAATGAATTCTAAACTTATAATTGCATGTACCGTCTTCTCCTCAAAACCCTCTTGTAGTGTTTGCACGAAAAAACCTAACGTGATTCCCCCTCCGCCGCACATCCCCTTCTTGTCAAAGCAAACTGGACACTGAAAAAATATGAAGAAAGATTACAAATCGGAAACAACGATCGCGAAACGTAGATGTTATTTACGTACTCCATTGGTAGGCGCCATCCTTGGTCTCGACGCGGAGCGAGAGTCTTACAAATTTCGCCGGCGAGAGATGTGGCGAGACGTGGCGGCGAGAGACGTGGCGAGCTGTGGCGGCGAGAGACGTGGCGAGATCTGGCGGCGGCTAAAGGAGGTCGTGCTATGATGGCCAGTTATTTCGTGGAGTAAATTGCGGTAGGTCAAGCGGAGAGGCAGAGGGCGGTGCTGGGTTTTGACGTGACAACACGATCGAACGCGCAGGCCCCACTGGTCAGTTGGACTGCACGTCACACGTCAAGACCCGCGACGGCCCAGTGGTTAACACGGAGTAATGGGATGAATATTGTTTATCCCCACCCCCTCCCCTATCGTCTCAATATTCCGCACCGCCCCCTGGTTTCCCCACTTCTCGTCGTCTCCGCTCCCTCACTCTCTTCGTCTCCCCCCGCCGCGTCGCCATGGACATGGATGAGAAGGAGGACCACTACTTCTCCAGGACGCGCCCAGTCCGCATCCACGACGGCCAGGACCTCGAGGTGTTCTACACCAACGACCCCTGGAAAGTGCGCCGCGTCCTCGACATGTACACGGAGTGGCTCAAGGAGGAAGACCACAAGTTCGTGGGCCTCGACTTCGAGTACACCAACCATGACGCCGAGGACGAGAAGAAGATCGCCGTGATTCAACTCTCCATGCGTCGACATGTGCTGGTGTTCCACTATACAGCGTAAGGATTAATCCCCTTTTTGAATCTTTCGATTACGGGTTTTTTTTGTTGCCGCCGTTGTGTCTCTCTTCGACTCTCATTAGTAATAGGTTGTTGCATACGTACTGTGCTAGATCCAAAATCAGTAGATTCCCGATCTAATATGCTAGACATTGTTCCCGATTTATTAATTTGTTTCATCTTCGTCTCCTGTGTAGGTTCTTGCATATTTGTAACTCAAATAAATGCATTGCAACGAGATTTATTTGGTTCGTAGATTGGTAGTAGTAAGTATGCTTGATCGACACCCAGTTCTGGATCTGATCTTTCCAAATATGTAGTTTATCATTGCAGGACATAGCAAAGCTACTTAGTTTACTTGATTGCTCATTTACTTGACTAGTTCATATGCTCGATCTCTGACTCCTTTTTAGTTTACTTGATCCCTAATTTGTACATTACTTTGTTTACTGCAGTGCTGACTGGTGGGAATCTCCGGCTATCGCCGATTTCTTTCGAGAAGGAATTACGTTTGCGAGTGTTGACACCTGTGCTGACAAGGGAGTTCTGTGGAGGACATGGCACATGAGATTCCTCCTGAGTACTACGTCGATCTCCAGGTCGAGTACTTCAAGTACACTGGTCATGAGAAGGCTGGCATGAGTACCATGGCAAAAAGACTCATTGATTCATGGTACGGTGATATGAAGAAGAAGTTCCACCACACTCGGCACAGGATGTGGGGGGACATCCCACTTCCAACGATGAACATCGAGTATGCAGCATTGATGCTTGGGTCTCGTACGAGCTCTACCGTAAGATCGTGATCGACAGAGCCCTTGATCGTCGGGCCAACAAGCTTCGTTGGCATACTTAGGACCCCTTCACCTGCTGATGGTGGAATGATCATCTCTTCTGCTGCATGACCCCCTGATCTGTTGGTTTGGTCTCCCTCCTGCGTGAGGTGCTTCTGGCTCCCTGGACTGTGTCCAAATAAGCCATGTAGTCAGTTCTTTTGAAACTCTAGCTGCTCTTCTTATTTGTTTATATGTATGCATGGTCTGCAACCCAGCACTGGTTTCTACTATATATAAGTAAATATTTTGCCATGATATGTCAACAATTCTCCTGTGAGGTTTAAATTTTATGTTGTGTACCTCCTAGTACTTCAAAGTGCTAGTAAACTAAATGTTCAGAACAGGAGAGTTCTTCAAATCAAAACATACCAGACGTAAAACTCAGCAAAAATTGTGATTCAAATTTTCTTTATGACTTTTACTCATTTTCTGAAATTTTTCATCGACAAAATCTCACAGTGGTGAACAATACATAAATTGGAATTTTCCACATGAATGTGACTACATTTACTCAGTCCCACTAGTTCATGATGATTTTACATTGAATTTAGCATTTTTTACGAGTTTTACTCGTTTTCTGTCATTTTTCATCGAAAAAAATAAACAAACACCTACAATTGTCAGAAAAATCTGAAACTCCTCAAGCACACATACCTACCCTTCATGACCACTCACAAAAATTGGCAGCTCAATCTGAATCTTTGAAGTGCAGCTTGCTTGAAAAAGAGCCGTTCACCGACATGATCGATGTGGGTCCACACATGGGTGGATCCAACCAACATGAGGTTTCACAAGTGTTTTCAGACAAAATCTCACAGTGGTGAACAATAACATATATATGTGGGATGTGTTCTCACAAAAACCTCATATGCAAAGGTTTTACAACTTCCGGGTTCGACGATTCGACCGTTATGCCGAAAATGCCCTTACTTGTGTAAATTCACATCAAACTACACCAAACCTCATGAAATTTTTAAATTTGAATTTTCTACATGAATGTGACTACATTTACTCAGTCCCACTAGTTCATGATGATTTTACATTGAATTTAGCATTTTTTACGAGTTTTACTCGTTTTCTGTCATTTTTCATCGAAAAAAATAAACAAACACCTACCCTTCATGGCCAAAAGGGGAAATATACGGTTGCGTCAGAGGGAGAGCAAAAGAGGAACTATACGGTTGCGTCAGAGGGAGAGCATAAGAGCAAAAGCGTCCCCAAGAACCGCCTCCTCCTCTCCACTTCCATAGCGAAACCCTAGACGGTTCCACACCCCTACCCACCCGCCATGAAGAGATCAAGGGAATCCTTTGACGCCGAGGCAGATCAGAAGGCGGCGCCCGTCGTCGGCGAGCCGTCTGTTGCTGTCGGCCCAGTCGCGGCCGGATCTGGCAGTGGGACTGCTGCTTCCGGCGAGGCCCCGCCGGTGGACGCGGGGGTCGGCGATGTCGCTCCCGAGCAAGATCGGAAGAAGACCGTGAGCGGGGACGGAGGGGATGGCCCATCCGACGCCGCCTTGCCATCGGAGCTCGAGGCGGCGTACAACGAGATTGAGGAGAGCTACGAGGAAGCCGCTGAATACGCCATGTGGGGGCACGTCTCCGCCGCGCCGACGGAGGTACATCTAGGTTTTTAGTGGTAGTACATGCTCGAATCTACTATTCTTTCTAATTAACTGCCCTCGAGGTTTGGTGATTTGGGTGTGAACTGAACCATCCGTGCAACTGAAGGCGAAGAAGATAAACAAGTCTTCATACATGCCTTCAATTGCACATCAATCTACTATTCTTTCTATGTTCAACTACCGTCAAGTTTTAGTACCCAAATTATTTAGTAATATGAGGGCTTTGGTGATTTCGGTACGAACTTAACCATCCCTTCAACTGAAGGAGCAGCAGATAAACAAGTCTTCATAGATGTGCCTTCAATTGCACATCAATTCATAGACGGCTTCAATTGCATATCAATTCGGTGTGTAGTTTTTTTAATAAAATTCAAGGAATCTAGCTTGGTTAATTAGATCCGCAAGCTTTAATTGATAATATTGTTATGGTGACCTAGATTAGCTTGCTGCTTCATCATTTTCAGTCCACACTCCAATATCATCCTAGATTCCCCAATTAATAGTGTTACAACATTTATAGGTTGCAATAATCTTTACCTTATTTCTTCTGCAATAAATTATTTCCAAGTTAAAAACGAATGAGGAACTTCAGTTCTCATTTAACATATTGCCTTATTGCATGTTAGGAGCCGAGAGTTGAAGAAGAGGCATTTGATGAGGGACAGGTTTCCCCAGAGGGTTATGCTTCTCTGGATGGACGCGATGATGAAGACGATGAAGAAGTACCTCCACCATCACCGTTAGTTGATGAAAAATCAGCAACTAGGGTCAATGTCTCCCGTTTGGTGATTCGTCAGCTTAAGGTGGGAATTGATTACACTCACCAAGTTCTTCAAGCCGTGGTAACCCCGAACCTGCAACCAGCGTGTTTCGTGGTTTCGCGTGTCCTTTTTAGCAAGTTGGGTAATACCAACTGGCGCATCGTTCAGTCTCATGACGCTGGAGACAGCGCACATATCTACATCAAGATGCGTAAAAAGGACGTGCAGAGGTGTCACGGAAAGAGGTATGAGTGGATGGGAGAACAAGTCACCTTCTGCAAGGTGATTTTACTCAGGCCGCTTATTCCCGACCCCATGGAAGCTGGCCCGGTTGTTAAGATCTTTTAAGCTGTGGTTGTTAAGACAATGTTGCACTTGTTTAAAATTTATGTTGCTTCCCGTACTACTGAATGTTGCACTTTTGTTAAACTTTATGTCCATTTTATGTTCTGGATTGTAAGAACTTAATAGTATTGTTGAAGAGTTGCCGTTGTGTTTTCAACCAAATTATTTTCTCTTATGCTGATCCTTGAGTCAACTCTACAAATAAGGCGTACTGCGCAAGCAACAGGGTAAATTCGTACTACATATGATTATGCCAATATCAACTGAAATCTGAATGTGAGTATCTGTTGGTTCTCATGTGGGCAGTTGTACAAAAGTAGGGGTTTTATCAAAGAAATGTGGGTAGCATTCAAAAATTCGACTAAAGTAGTTCAAACCTCATGTCATAGTAGTTCAAAGCAGTGTTGACGTAGCATAATTGGCATCAGTACTGAGATTGCAGCATAGGTGATGTGATCCCAGTTCAAACCTCATGGGCTTGAGCACACGGTACAACTCGACCGCGAGAAACCCATCAGTTGCAGCATAGGTGATGTGATCCAAGTATAGTTTCTTGTTGACTACAAATGAAATTTAGATTTTTTTTCATGCGTCTCATTCATTTTCTGGTATTTTTTAATTAAAATAAACATGTACAGTTCCATTTTCAGAATAATCATTTTTCTTTCACGGCAAAATCTTGTTCCCTCCAAATTGTACTACGATGGCTGCCAAAACGCCCAAATTTTTTCGTTCCCTCCACTCCTCCCGCGCACCCCACCTATCAAATATTTCGCCCTCCCTTATATACGTCGTGCCTCTCCCCCATGATTTACGAGCATCTTAACTCCCCACCCCCATACCTCATCCTCTCGTGCTCACCCAGATCCGGTGTCTTCGCCGGACGTTCTTCCATCTCGCATCTATCTCCCCGGTGGTCGCCATGGCCGGCAGTCGTCGAGGCGTCAGGGGGAAGGAACATCGCGCACAGACGCCGAAGAAGGCGCCCAGCTCGAAGAAACCCCAAGGTAAATCTGTCGGTGATCGGCTTGTTGTTGTGTTTTTCGGATGCTACGATCGAGAGATCGGTTTTACATGTCTAACAGGTCCGTTTTGACCTATATCTAGATCTTGCATATTTGATAGATCAGGGCATGATAGCATTAAGTTGTACGTGTTCATGATTGGATTGATTGGTTCCGAAGGTTGTACGATCCAATCGCCGACATCATACGTATAGGGTTTATCGATTTTCTTCCAGAGACAATCATGCCGTGCTGCTATACAATCTTTGCCATCCCGCATCGTAGACTCTTATGTTTTCAATCATTTGCTGCTGTACAATCTTTTGCATAGACAATTATTTGCTGTTTTCTATGGAATTGGCCCCCTCTTATGTTTTGTTCACGCTCCGCTCTTCCGATTATTTCAGCGGAGACAGAAAACCCCGTCAAGCCGGCATATGAGCTTGTCAAGGAGAGAGAAATGCAAGAAAATATTGTACGCATGGGAAAAATTTTGGCTGAAAGATATGGACCTGGACAAAATTCAGCAAGATTTCTCTGGTTTTGCACGTTCATTAGTGTATGGTGGGCGACAAATAGGAACAAGTAACAATCTAAAGGACACAGACTGCCAAGACAAGGAGGTCGAAGAGGACCCTTCGTACCAACCGAATCCAGAAGAGATAGCTACTGCTGATGATGATCTTCATTCAGATGAGGATCAGCGCACTGTCGGCAAAACTTCATCTCAGGTCTGTGGAACTATTTCTGAACTCTGATAGCAAATACATGCTAAATGTTTCCTACTAATGTAGCCTCTACTTTGCTTGCAGATAGTTGCTGGTTCTGCAACAGTTGCACAGAAGAAGCGTTCCAGACCAGAAGTTCCACCATCCAACATTGCAACAAGATCAATGGCAACAACTGAACCTGAAGCTGGGTCATCTGATGAGCCCACGGCCACTGCTGGTCAGAACACTGAAGGAGCACCCTCACCTAACCAGATCATGACATCTGGAGGCAGCAACTCATCTCCTGAGGACAATCAAATTGTAAACTTTCAACGGCAAGGTATGAAAGTTTGTAAAAATTACACACTGTACCGCATATTTTCATATAAAGATAATCATTTCATCTCTCTTATTTCAGAGGCATTGACAGCATCTGGCCATACTAAGAGAAAGAGAGGTGGACGCAGACCTACTATGGGCCATGGACTACATGAGTTTACAAGAAGAAATGGTGGCAATAAGATGCAAATTGACTTCACTGCCGGTGTCAGGAGACCCAAGGATTATATCCAGTCAGCAAAGCTGAGCAGTGAGGTTGGGATTCACATCCGTGCCAAAATGCCGCTTGCAACACACTGGACACAGTACAAAAAAGATGAAACTCTCACACATGTCATTCCTCATGCTATAAATACAGTAGCGGTGAGTCCAGTACAATCTATGTTTAACCTAATTATTATGTTACATGATCAACTCTCTAAGAATCTACTGATTAATGCATCACTATTTTGCAGGGAAAGTTTAATATGGACAGAAATGATGAGGTGGCCCAAGATGTGTGCACTGATATGCTGCAAGTTAGTATTCGGCAGTTCCGATATAGGCTTAAGAAGGAGTATTGGCCAAAATAAAAATCTCACAGTGGAGCAAGCATATCTGAAGAAGCCAGATCATGTAGAAGAGAAAAGCTGGCAAGAACTGGTGAACAGATGGTTTGATGAGAAGTACCAGGTACATAAATCTTATTCCTTTCAATAACAGTTACTGAATTCTTACATTTCTCTGATCTGGATAAATAAAATGCATGTACTGAACATAGGGAGTGTGTGTAAAAAATGGAAAGAACAGAGAAGCTGTGAAACAGTTCCATACCACTGGATCTCGAAGCTATGTTGCTCACTGGGAACATGTAGTAAGTGTTCTGAATTTCCCCATACAGTTCATACTTCTGTCATACACAGTACACAATGGTAATGTGCATTCTACATTTTTTCAAGCAGAAGGCTAAGCAGCAGGAAGAAGAAACCTCTCCAATTGAATTTTTTAGAATGACACACACTAACAAGGATAACATTATGAGTGCTGAAGCAAAAAGTGCATATGTAAGAAATATTTCATATTAGCACAATATTATATATTCCAGTTTTGTATGTTGTCCATGCAATGATTGTAATCTTTATGCAGGATAAAATGGTGGCAAAAAAAGCGGCGCCACGCAATGAAGATGAACCTGAATTGACTGATTTGCAAATTGTTCAGCTAGTTCTGAGCGAGAAAAGCCCATCCACCACCTGCAACAGCACATTCCTACCAAGATTGGGCGTCGCAACAAGCTCCAGGAAGTCCTCTGTTTCAGCTACACGCATCCGAGAGCTACAACAAAGACTGGCAGATCAAGAGCAGAACTCCATACAGGCAGCTGAAAGGTACCACAGTGAGATGCAGGCAAGACTGCAAGAACAAGATCAAAAATTTGAAGAGATCAGGAAGAAGCAGGAGGAAGAACTTGAAGCTGTGAAGAAAGCCCAAGAAGAAAAGACTCTGGCTTATGAAAAGAGGCAGAGAGAAATGGATGCCGTGCTTAATTTGCTCTTGAGGACATCCCAGCCACCATCCATGACAGAATCCCAGGGCAACTAATCTATTGCACCGCCATCCTACAACATTCTTAATCATAGGTCTTTTAATTTCTTTGTGTTCTTTACCCAATTGTAATTTTTCTTATGAATCTTTCGGTCTGTGAGAGACATATATACTTCTTGTGCCACCATTTATGTATGATATTTATTGTCTATTTTTTTTATATTTCGCCAGTTTTTTTGTTTCCAAAATTTCGCAAATAATTCAAATGCTCTCAAATTTTGTCAAATTCAAAAGGTGACGGAAAATGTCACAACGTCACTATTAAATGAAACCACGTGGCACCAACTTCTGGTCCCACTTGTCAGAATTTGTGGGTCCCACCAGTCAGCATTATTGGGACCCATATGTCGGCAACAACCTGGTCCCACTTGTCAGAATTTTGTGGATCCCACCGGTCAGAATATTGTGGGTCCAGCTTGTCATAATATTTTGTGGGTCCCACCAGTCAGCACCATGCCGGTCCCACATGACAGATATCCACGTCAGCGCCGTCGGACCCATGTTGTCAGAAGCCAAATGGGACCCACATGTAAGGCCACGTATGCTTTTTTTGGACCAATCAGAAACTTCCCAAGATTTAGATATTGACGAAAGTTGCAATTTTTCGTGACAAATCTGTCTGTCAACAATCAACCTTCGATGTTGACGAATTTTCAGGTCGTCACCATCAAACGTTTGACGTTGACGAAAAAATGCATACCGTCACCCCCGATATTTTATGACGGAGCTTTGTTGACGAACCCCATGACGATCAAATTTCGTCACCGCGATGTAATCCTTGACGAAAATTGGCCTACACATGACGAAAGTGATTTGTCAACAAAAATATTTTCCTTTGTAGTGTTACATGCTAGACTCGCCATAACACCCTCTGATGTATTCGCGCGTGCAACGTGGCTTACACCCACTATATGCGAACGAAGAGACGAGTGTAACCGCAAAGCGGCGTACCCCTAACGTAGAACTTTATGGGTGGTGCACGACAGAGGGAGAACACTATTATCGGAATTTTGGGAGGGATCATCTTATATTACTACCGCCGTGTAACTAATATATAGACATATATATATACACAATATAAGATGCACGCAATCTACATAACATCTAAAATGAAATGTAATGCGACATGATATGGTCTCCTCCGCGCCGATGGTCTCCTTCGCGCCGACAGTTTTATAAACAATTTGATAAACCTACCTTGACCATATCACATTGCCCCTGCAAAATAAAGTTAGACGCTTTCTGCTTTATCTTTTGCATATTTTATGTGGCTGCTAGGGCTTCCGCACAAGAACCGTTTCTTACCTACGAAAACAACCACAACAGCGATAAGACAATTGTCTCTATTACACCCCTTTCGGGGCCCTCCATTGTAAATGCAATATCCACTATTGTAGGAGATACAGACACCCGCCAGCCACATATACGGTACAAGCCGTATGTCAAGTGTGGAACCAGTCTCGCGTAAGAGTACGCGTAAAGTCAGTCCGGGCCGCTTCATCCGACAATACCGCGATATAAACAAGTACACGCGAGAGGGTAACAAATGTAGAATCGATGCCCACATTCAACATGTGTTCTAACCGTACAGATATATCTACGCATAGATCGGCTCTGATACTACTGAAGGGGATCGTAGACAGAAAACAAAAAAAATTCCTACCAACGATAACCATAAACTAGCCAGGATCTATACTATGCAGATATATTAATACGGAGGAGATCGGAATACATACCCTTGTAGACCGGAAGCGGGATTACGTTCCCGCACAAACGTTGTCGATGGAGACGACGGCACCGACCACAGGGTCGTGTAGTGGAAGAAGACGGCTCCCAGCGCCAAACGATGGCGCCTCGCGGATCCACACACGTACGGTGTGGATGACGACCTCCGGGCTCTAGATCCAGCAGAGCAGCGGAAGTGGAAGAGTGGATCTAGCAGCACGGGGGTGTGCGTATAGTAGAGAGACTTCAAGTGGGCCCAGAGTGGGCCCAGAGTATCTATCCTGCTATATGGATTGGCAGATCCGGGCTCTTTACTCGTATGTGATATTACATCCCCGTGATCTAGTCACATGCTTGCAAGCTCATTGATGTTATCTCACCGAGTGGGCCCAGAGTATCTATCCTGCTATATGGATTGGCAATTCCTGCTCTTGATCACTCGCTTCTACTGCTTCCTTCCGATACCCGAAAGTGTCACCTTTATTGTCACGCTATATAAGTCATGCCGTTTGATGTGATCAGCCGTATCTTTCAGAAGCAGAGATTTGATATGATCTCACAGTCGACGGTATGAACACTACGTTTCTATATTTTGGGTGTGTCCATCAAATCATTCACCTAATGATATGACTCCGTTGTTAACCGACGTCATTGTCCATGATCAGGAAACCTTGATCATCTGTTACCCAACGAACTAGTTAAAAAGAGGCTACTAGGGACCTGATTGTTTTCATACCACACGTGTATTAATGTTTCCGCGTAATACAGTTATAGCATGGTATTAAACGTATTATGAACAAAAAGAGATATGACAAATAAAATCACTTTATAAATTGCCTCTAGGGCATATCTCCAACAGTCTCCCACTTGCACTAGAGTACAATCTAATCTAGTTTACAACTTGGTAAAAGCTTAACACCTATAGCTTCTCGGTGTTCTTCATGCTTGTATCGTGGAAGAGGTTTCGCCAGCGGATCTGCAACATTCAGGTCCATGTGTATTTTGCAAATCTTTACATCGCCTTCCTTGACGTACTGCCGTATGACATGGAAGCGTCGGAGAATATGTTTGGTCGTGGAGTGAGATCTTGGTTCCTTCACGTTGGCAATAACACATGTGTTGTCGTAGTAGATGTTCACAGGGTCTTGCGCACTCGGAAACACTCCAAGCTCGATGACGAACTTCCTTAGCCCAACAGCTTCATTTGCAGCATCCGCAGCAGTAATATACTCCGATTCCATTGTAGATTGGGCTACTATGGGTTTCTTCCCACTTGTCCAGCTCACAGCGCCTCCGTTCACCTTAAACACATAACCTGTTTGCGATTTCGAGTCATCTGGATCCGTGCAGAAACTTGCATCAACGTAACCTGTTACGCCAAGTTCCTCTCCACAGCCTCCATAAACAAGAAACATGTCCTTGGTATACTTAAGATACTTCAGTATGTTCTTAACAGATGTCCAATGATCCTTGCCAGGATTACTTCGGAATCGACTCGTCAAACTTAGAGCCAATGCTACATCGGGTCGAGTACTTAACATGGCATACATAATCGATCCTATAACCGAAGCATATCAAGTGGCATCCACCTCAGCTCTTTCAAGGGCCGTCTGTGGACACTGAGCCATGCTCAATGTTTTTCCCTTGACAACCGGCACAAAACCCTTCTTTGCCAAATGCATATTGAACTTCTTCAATATCTTGTCAAGATAAATACTTTATGCAGCTTCTCCTAAGTCCTTCATCGAAAATTTACTGTTTAAATATTCCTTCACGCTTTTTAGAAGTTCCACATTATCCCCAATTAGTAATATATCATCCACATATAGAACTAGGAATGCAACTGAGTTCCCACTCATTTTCTTATAAATGAGGTCTCTTCCGCATTTTGGACGAATCCAAAACCTTTGATCACCTCATCAAAGCGAAGATTCCAGCTCTGAGATGCTTGCTTCAGTCCATAAATGGAACGCTGAAGTTTGCATACCTTGCCAGCATTTTCTGGACTGACAAAACCTTCAGGTTGCATCATGTACAACTCTTCCTCAATGTTACCATTCAGGAACACTATTTTGACATCCATCTGCCATATCTCATAATCATGATATGCAGCTGTTGCTAGCAAAACCCGAATAGACTTTAGCATCGCTACCGGTGAAAACGTTTCATCGTAGTCAATTCCATGAACTTGTCGGAAACCGTTTGCAACAAGCCGAGCCTTATAGACGGTTACATTACCGTCAGCATCAGTCTTTTTCTTAAAGATCCATTTATTCTCGACGCCCTTGCGCCCTTAGGGAATCTCCACCAAAGTCCATACTTTGTTGTCATACATGGATCCTATTTCGGATTTCATGGCCTCAAGCCATTTCTCAGACTCGGGTCTTTCCATTGCCTCTTTGTAATTCGTAGGTTCGTCTTGTTCAATCAACATGACGGTACAAACAAGATTACCGTACCACTCAGGAGATGTACGGGTTCTTCCAGACCTACGAGGTATAATAGGCTCCTCGACATTTTCTCCCACTCTATCTGGTATGGAGGATGGCTCAGGAACAATTTCCGTTGCACCACTCGGAATTTCGAGTTCAGGATCAACTATCTCGTCGAGGTCTATTTTCCTCCCACTTACTCCTTTAGCGAGAAACTCCTTCTCGAGAAAGGTGCCATTTCTGGCGACAAACGTTTTGCCCTCGGCTTGGTGGTAGAAGGTGTATCCTATGGTTTCCCGCATATCCCTACAAAGATGACCTTCTCTGATTTCGGTTCGAGTTTGTCAGGCTGCAATTTCTTGACATAAGCCTCACAACCCCAAACTTTCAGGAACGACAGCTTTGGTTTCGTACCATGCCATATCTCATAAGGTGTCGTTTCCACGGATTTGGATGGAGCCCTATTAAAAATGAATGCGGATGTTTCTAACGCATATCCCCAAAACGATACGGGCAAGTCGGTGAGAGACATCATAGACCGCACGCTATCTAATAAAGTATAATTACGTCGCTAGGACACACCATTGCGTTGCGGTGTTCCGGCAGGCGTAAGCTGTGGCACTATTCCACAGGCCTTCAGATGTGTGCCAAACTCAAAACTCAAATATTCGCCACCACGGTCGGATCGAAGGTGCTTTATTTTCTTGTTAAGTTGATTTTCAACCTCACTTTGAAATTCTTTGAACTTTTCAAAAGTTTCTGACTTGTGTTTCATCAAGTAGATTAACCCGTATCTACTCAAGTCATTAGTGAAGGTTACAAAGTAACGATAACCATTGCGCGTCGATACGCTCATTGGGCCGCACACATCTGTATGTATAACTCCCAATAATTCCGACGCACATTCAACGAAACCATTGAACGGTGACCTAGTCATCTTGCCCATGAGGCATGGTTCGCAAGTGTCAAGAGATCCAAAGTCTAATGACTCCAAAATTCCAGCTGAGTGGAGTTTCTTCATGCGCTTTACACCAATGTGACCAAGTCGGCAATGCCACATATACATGGCGGTATCATTATTAAGTCTAATCCTTTTGGCATCTATGCTATGTATGTGTGTACTACGATCGAGATTCAACAAGAATAAACCATTATTCACAGGAGCATCAGCATAAAAGATATCATTCATCGAAATAGCACAACCACTTGATACTGAATTGAACGAATATCCATCTTGCAACAAGCAAGAACCACTTATAATGTTTACACTCAGAGATGGTACAAAATAACACTTATTCCAAACTAAAACTAATCCCGAAGGTAGATGCAGAGGGAGCGTGCCGACGGCCACCACGTCAACTCTTGATCCATTGCCGACGCGCATCGTCACCTCGTCCTTTGCCAGGCACCGACTATTCCGCAACTCCACCTGTGAGTTACAAATATGAGCAACAGAGCCGGTATCAAATACCCAGGTATTACTACGGGCGCATGTAAGTTACACATCAATAACATGTATATCACATATACCTTTCTCTCTTCCGTCAATCTTGCTGGCCTTCTTGTCTTCTAGGTACTTGGGGCAGTTGCGCTTCCAGTGACGTTTATAATTGCAGAAGGGACACCTTTGGCCAGGCTTGACATCGACATCCATAATGGCATCTTTTTGCTTGACGATCAGTTTCATGTGTTCCATTTTGATTTCCAGTTCGGCCATTTCGAGCATCATCAGAATTTCCGACAGGGACTTCAATGTTCCCATCATGTCGTAATTCACGATTGCGTCCTTATAGCTAGGGGGCAGTGATAACAACACCTTATCAATAACCAGCTCATTTGGGATCTCATATCCTAGATCATTCAGGAGCTGGACGCTGCCAAACATGTTGGCCAAGTGCTCGCTTATGTTGTCGTGCTCTTCCATCTGGGCTGAGAAGAATAACTTGGTAGCCTCATACCTCTCAACCATGACTTGTGGTGCAAAAACAACCATGAGTTCTGTGATTATCTCATAAGCACTCTTGCTCTCAAAATGGTTTTGCATGTCGGCCTCCATGGCAAAGAGCATGCCACTCTGGACAAAAGAGGAAATCTCCGCCTTAGACTGATAGACGTTCTTCACATCATCTGAGGCAGTATCTGCGGGTTGATCACCTAAGGCGGCTTCAAGAATGTAGGCCGCCTGGTGGGTATTGAGAAGGGACTTCAAGTTGCGGAACCAGGACACAAAGTTTGAGCCGTTGGTCTTAAGTTTTTCTTTCTCAAGGAACAGGCCTAGGTTGACAGTGGGGCGAGACATCTACAATGGCATTTGCAAAACATAAGACGTTTATTCATTATAAAATACTGGTTCAAGTTTTCAAAATAAAAACTACTAGAACTCCCACGTATCCCTCGCATCGTCTTAGTGATTACACAACCCCCATCCATTACACTACCCCCATCGATCAGGTAGATAGCATAACTTCAAAGGTAGACATCGTATATCAATCACATCACCGCATGTGACTCGTGCTTAACCTTTCGGTACTTGTGTTCCGAGGCCATGTCTGTACATGCTAGGCTCACCATAACACCCTCTGACGTATTCACGCGTGCAACGTGGCTTACACCCACTGTATGCGAACGAAGAGCCGAGTGTAACCGCAAAGCGGCGTACCCCGTAACGTAGAACTTTATGGGTGGTGTACGACAGAGGGAGAACACTATTATCAGAATTTTGGGAGGGATCATCTTATATTACTACCACCGTGTAACTAATATATAGACATATATATATACACAATATAAGATGCACACAATCCACATAACATCTAAAATGAAATGTAATGCGACATGATATGGTCTCCTCCGCGTCGATGGTCTCCTTCGCGCCGACAGTTTTATAAACAATTTAATAAACCTACCTTGACCATATCACATTGCCCCTGCAAAATAAAGTTAGATGCTTTCTACTTTATCTTTTGCATATTTTACGTGGCTGCTAGGGCTTCCGCACAAGAACCGTTTCTTACCTACGAAAACAACCACAACAGCGAAAAGACAATTGTCTCTATTACACCCCTTTTGGGGCCCTCCATTGTAAATGCAATATCAACTATTGTAGGTGAAACAGACACCCGCCAGCCACATATATGGTATAAGCCGTATGTCAAGTCTGGAAACAGTCTCGCCTAAGAGTACGCGTAAAGCTGGTCCGGGCCGCTTCATCCGACAATACCGCGATATAAACAAGTACATGCGAGAGGGTAACAAATGTAGAATCGATGCCCACATTCAACATGTGTTCTAACCGTACAGATATATCTACGCATAGATCGGTTCTGATACTACTGATGGGGATCGTAGACAGAAAACAAAAAATATCCTACCAACGATAACCATAAACTAGCCAGGATCTATACTATGCAGATATACTAATACGGAGGAGATCAGAATATATACCCTTGTAGACCGGAAGCGGGATTACGTTCCCGCACAAACGTTGTCGATGGAGACGACGGCACCGACCTCAAGGTCGTGTAGTGGAAGAAGACGGCTCCCAGCGCCAAACGATGGCGACCTCCGGGCTCCAAATCCAGCAGAGCAGCGGAAGTGGAAGAGTGAATCTAGCAGCACGGCGGTGTGCGTATAGTAAAGAGACTTCTCTCCCCGTACGCAGCTCCAGAAACGGAACCACGCTCAAGGTAGGAGAGAAGAAGGGAGAAATTGGTGCAATTCCAAAGGCATGGGGGGTCCCCTATTTAACGGAAGAGGAGGGAGGCCATCTCCCTTGGCTAAGCCATGTGGGAGTAAACCCCACATGGCTCGGCCGGCCAAGGGAGCCGCCGGCCACCTAGGTGGGCCCCATTCGGCCCACCTAGGGCGGCTGGCCCTCCTCCCTCTTTTTTTCCTTTCTCCTTTTTGGGATATTCCCCTAATGGGCCTCTAAGGCCCAAATAAGTTTAATGCCTTTTAAAATTCAAATTTAATTAAAGAAAAATATATTTAATTACTAATAACACTTATTAATATTAAATACATATTATTTAATTCATTCGGACCCCGAAATATATTGTGTTGCCCTCCGATCTCCATCGGGCATGTCCGAAACACTTCCGGAGTCTCCGGTTTCTTTTCTCTCTAAATCCAATCTAATCGTCACCCACCCTTAAGTGTTACCCCACGGTTCGGGATCACTCCAGACATGATCGAGACATCCACTCCGATCAATGACTAACAGCGGGATCTGGATATCCATAATAGCCCCTGTGTGTCCACGAATGTCTTCTATCATTTGAACCTTTAGACGACCAGTCTCATCCTCTTGCCTAGCGATACTTAGATTTTCTGAGCGTCGTTCTCCAGTATCACGATTATAGAGCATGACCTCGCCATTGACAAATCTATCTTTACTCGTCTGTGATATTACATCCCCGTGACCTAGTTACATGATTGCAAGCTCATTGATGTAATCTCACCGAGTGGGCCCAGATTATCTATCCTGCTATATGGATTGGCAATTTCTGCTCTTGATCACTTGCTTCTACTGCTTCCTTCCGATACCCGAAAGTGTCACCTTTATTGTCACGCTATATAAGTCATGTCGTTTGATGCGATTAGCCGTATCTTTCAGAAGCAGAGATTTGATATGATCTCACAGTCGAAGGTATGAACACTACGTTTCTATATTTTGGGTATGTCCATCAAATCATTCACCTAATGATATGCCTCCGTTGTTAACCGACGTCATTGTCCATGATCAGGAAACCTTGATAGCTGTTACCCAACGAACTAGTTAAATAGAGGCTACTAGGGACCTGATTGTTTTCATACCACACGTGTATTAATGTTTCCGCGTAATATATTTATAGCATGGTATTAAACGTATTTTGAACAAAAAGAGATATGACAAATAAAATCACTTTATTAATTGCCTCTAGGGCATATCTCCAACAATAAATATGTTAGGAAGGCCCACTCTGGTCAAAACTCTAAATAGTTGATCATACCACGGTGGAATGATGAAACGACACGACAGCAGGATGTTTCTCCAGAACATACAAGCCACTTGTAAGCCGGTGGATGTGCGAACGCAGACGAACAGGACCGACACGACGCATCGTTGATCAATCACAACATTTATTAATCGTGTACCAGCGAATCCAACTCGTCTGACTGATGGGATCACACACACAGCATCGCCGCGCATGCCTCGGTAAAGAACGATCAAGAACACACACGACACGTTAAGACGACACATGCCACTCGAACCGTCGGACGCATCGCCTACCCACGCCCACGTCTAATAAGTACCGCTCCCCGTCCGCTCACACAGTCACACACCCGCCTCCAACACGTCTCTCTACCGCACACACAGTCACACACCCACCGCCGACGATAGAACAGCCAAGAGGAGCCGGTGAAGCCATGGCAGATCAGTCGCAGGACAAGGATGCCATCGTCGCAGGTCCGGCCACTAATGGCCACGCGAGTGCTACTCCGGCCATGGTCACCGCGGTGGTCAATCCCATCGAGGGACAGCCGGAGGAGGACGTGGTCGTGCCCATGGCATATCTGGAGGAGAACAATCTCGTCGCTGTCGTCATCGACCACCTGCAGCAGCCGGACGAGATAGGCCCCCAGAACAACAAATCGGCTCCTGTAGATATGCCGGCGTTCGAGTAAGCTGACAACGGCGAGGAAGATGAGGTACGTTTTAAACGAATGAAGGAATAGTTCACGTATAACTTTTCATACTTACCTAACACAATCTCCTCCAGATTAAGAACTATTTTAGATGCATGTAAATATACGATTGACCAAGTACATACTCTATCCTTGCCACAATGGAGTACTCTATGACCAAAAGCTGAGACCAGTCAAGTAGAATATAAAACCAAGGGTGCCAAACTGCCAACAACCGTATCTTTGTCTGAAGATAATTGCTACTCAACTCGATCAATTTATAATGCCCAATTTGTGAAAAGAATTATGCCAGTGCTCGAAAGGACTTGGCAACTAAAACTGGATCCTAATGCCCGGTTCTTCCTACGGCTTATGACGCAATATAGTTTATGGATAGCTGATAGATTTGAAACAGAGGACAGCCACACACGACACAATGAACTTTTTGTGATCAGTTTTAGAATGCAATCAATCATCGATCAACTTCTATTTTGCAAACATTACCACGGAAACTCCCCTTGACTGTAATCAGCCAGTTTCAGTTCAAAGCTGGAGAAAAATCATGTTGCTGGCCTAGAGGGAGAGGCCAAAAACAAAAGGTGTGAGATAACTCCGACTGCGTATGCTACCTGGCAACGTTGGAAGCAGACGATGAACTGCAAATCTTATGAACGGAAGGTTTTGAATGTGGTACTGATGGTAGATCTCTTTAGACAATCGTCAGAAAATTATTCGGACGACATATCGGTTCAGCTTGAAGGGGACGAACTCGATGGAATATGCAGGCGACTGGGCATCAATCGGCTGCCGGTGTCGACCTTCCCGTGGTCATGGCCACCGCCGTGTACGGTCCTGGCTCCTCCGAGGCTCCAACATGGCCTCCCGCCCTGCTCCTACTTCGCCAACGTCCCCGTCTGACAGGCTCCTACGCCGGTGCGCCGGTCTCCAGCAACGTCGGCCCCGTCGTGCGACGACACAACGAGGGCTGGCTACCTGGCTGCGGCGTCACCGAGAGCGGAAGAGAGCTCACAGGTGTTGGACGCGTTCCTCGGCACCGTGAACGTGGTTGAGCGCGCACACAACGTCGCTCCGGTGCGGAGACCGAGTTATGACAATACGACCGAATTATGGGAGATGGAATTGGCGGCGGCAGCACGTATAGTCGTACAGAACCCAAGCGGGCAAAGCGAGAGCGGTGAGGGAGGATGGCTTTGACGCGTTGTATTGCCCACAGATCGGGTGTCCGATAAAATCGGGAACAGGCACAGGTCGTACCAACGTACGACCAGCAACTGAGATATATATTGGACGACCTTAATAACTAGAGTAATAAAATTTCTCAAGACGAATGCCACATAGACTCCAGTAAAACTACATATAGTTTCTCCGTAATCGCACCAAACTTTTACTAACTTCTAAGAATAATACTAATGGATCTTGAGCGACGTACGGCACCCTAACTTCATCTTGTTTTCCTGACTTTCCTAGTGCTACTAGCGCAATGGCTCTGCAAAACGGAAACAAAGACAGGTCAAATTACAATCAGAAACTACGTACTCTTTTTTCTTTTGAGGGAGAAAAATACATAGTTCATGAAGCCCTTATATAGCTATCATAAGGATTTTAATTTATCCGGGAAAAACTAGCAGTTACCTTATTATAAAGGTATTACGGAGCAGCTTCAGGGTAGGTGCGGCCGTCATTGGTGGCACGTATCCTGCTCTCAGATCCATAAAAATATTTCAAAACCTCATAATTAAAAACATGCAAAGTAATGCAACAGAAGTATTTCTAGTACCGCCAGCACGAGCTTACCTTCGCAACTTTCAGTTTCATCCAGATCCGTTTGACAGATATCCAAGAGATCAAGGAAGTTTCCCATTTCAAGGGGTGCCGACATGAGCTTCGCGATGTTGCCGTTGTTGAAGTTGCACAAGCAGATAGACACGTTTTTGTAGAGAAAGTTAACGCCGTCACAGCACTTGCCTGGGTTTGGAGGCGCCGGGGCGGTTTTATTAGTCATGAAGTCCTTGCATGGCATCAGCCTCATCAACGATGGTAGGCACTCTTTGGGATACCATGGCTTGGGTGTCGCTGGTGCACTAGGCGTTGGTGGGCGGAATATCGGCAACGGAAAGCAGGACGGCAGCGCCCTCAACAATCTGGAGATATGCCACTGAACACCGGTGGTGGAGGAAGTAGGGTGGCCGGCCCTGACGGCCGTCGAAGGCTGCGGCATGACGGCGACAAGGGCGACGGCAAGAAGAAAGGCGAGGAGGGACTTGGGCGGCGCCATATGGATCTCTGTGCGTTTGTGTTCTCGTGGCGTGAATGGATTAATGAACGTATGGCATGATGTTGATCCATATATATAAGAAGCGCGTGAGATGGGGATGCGTTTTTTCCCATTGAGATAAGGATCGGTGGTTGTGTTTCGTTAAGATCATTTTTTCTATCCGGTCGAGTTGCACATCGTTCCCGCATCTATAGGCTTCCAGTTACATATGATATCAGGGCATGTACAACCCTAGGCGTTAGTCTGGGCGCTTAAGCCAAAAAAAAAACAAATAATTTTTTTTTTGAAAGCGTACATAATTTGTATTCATACGAGAAAGGAAACATTACAATGACGCATACAAGCAAAGGAAAAACAGAGAGGATACAGACAATGCCACTGCTGCTTCACATCTTCGTCTTCCTCGCAATCCGTAGAAAGAGAAGAGCTCGTTGCCCAAAGGCGTTGATGAACCGCAATAACCACCAGTTCCGAAGAACTGGATCTGACAGCCAAGATAGACCATCGGCCGGGGAGACACCCCAAGCTCCTTCCACCCCGGATCTGGGCCCGACGGCGCACCACCTCAGAAGAGATGGCCAGATCCCCTACCTTCGAACCGCCGGTCATCACAGCAGCAACCACCATCCGCTCCATCCAGCACACTGCCGTCACCACGAACGCCGCAGCGACGGACCACAACCACAACGAAGACTCCACAAACTCCGCGTCGGCGCCCTACGAAGCACCTCTGCAGCGGGGAAGGAGTTGGGAGACCTTATTCCTATGCCAGGACGTCGCCGCCGCCACGCCGCCCCAGTTGAGAAACCCTAACAACTAAACAGAGTAGAACTCCTCCCCACCCACCGGCGACGAGCCGTGATCCACACCAGCCCAGAGAGCCAAAGAGGCCCTCTGAACCGGAGCAGACCGCCGGCCTCGCCGGTGAGAGGGTACTCGCTCACGATTGCCTCCCTTTTGCCTTTGGAACCGTCGGGAAGGAGAGACGGTTCGCCGGTTGGTGTCGAATCTAATTCCCAAAAAAAAAAAAAAAATCGACATAACCGAAGCGTTCTACTATCTCACAACGGAAGACTTATTTGCGTCGTACCCCAAAAAAAAAGCTTATTTGCGTCGCTAGTCAAAACAGCCAACCGCCCGTGCATGCAACGCGGGGGCGTTAGCGACCCAACGGAAAAATCACGTATTTGGGTTAAGTACGGCGGGAGTCACATACAAATCTCGATTTGTTTCTTTTTTTCACGTACAAGATCTGGGATTTGCCTTGCCCTATGTGAAAGAGGCTGCACCAGTGCAGCATATGCATGATATCATCTTGCTTGTCTATACTTAAGTGTGAATGATTATTTCAGGCCAGCCTTGGTCGTCTATTTGTATCTTGTATAACGCACCACATCAGGCAATAACTAATATTTCATTTAAACTTGTATAGTGGGTAGTAACATGTGCGTATTGTCATGCAATCTTCATTAATTAGGTTGCAGACTCATATTTTCTTGGGTTGTGTGATGTTACGGTAACATAGCTAGTTACATTATTTGTCTCTCTCATCTTTAATTGCATGCCACATCATCATTTTTTTCTATGTGACACTTGTGTTACTAGCTATGTTACTCCCACTATGAGTAGTCTTACACACGAAGTTGGATTCATGAATGATGTTTTGGTTTCGGATTTATTAATACTAATCTGTGCTTTTAGTTTTCAAAAGATACACTTAAGTTATTTGATTAAGAAACCCCAACAGCCCTGAAGGTAATCTGCGATGTTCCACTAGAAACTATTTGTGCTTCAATTAAAGCGTATGTGTGCTCCAGGTGACCCCACTAGATCACCAACTAAACCTGGCATGACATACCACTTGTATTTGAGACCAATTCCTATGATCTAAAGGTTCATTGATCTGATGATATGCTTTTGTGTACAGGAGTCCCAAGATCAGTAGCCTACTGGTCTGCTAAGTGAATTTGGTCATCCAAATACTGATCCCTCCGAGGTGTTTTACAGTGCATCAACGCAATGTGGGCCGTTCAAGTGAGGCGATCGGACGGTGGAGATCCAAAATACTACGCCAATTTTTTGGTAGTATATTTGAGCCCGAGGGGCATTTTTGGCAATACAATGGAAAAAAACGAACGTATTAGAAATAATATCCTGTACTGCGACGCTGTGGCTGCGCTGCGGTTCGCCGCGGTTCCACGACTCCGTCGATCCTTCCGCATCGCTGCGGTTCGATCAAGCCTTCTGTGAGAGAGCACAGACCTCCTGCCGTTCCAGTGCATCATCCGGCTTGTCGTCTTCCAGTGCATCATCGGCTTCCCCGGCTCCTCACTGGCCGTCACTCTGCCCGTCTCCTCCACCCGCCCCTCCACCTCGCCAGCAAGCTCGCCTTCCGGCCGTCCTCTGGCGACGTCGTAGTGGATTGCATCTGGCTCGTCGTCTTCTCGGGTGTCAAGTTCGTGGAGGCTGAGTTCTTCGATCGTCCGACGGCGCCAATGCCATGCGTCGCTCGCCGCCGACAATGAGCAAGACACAGAGGCCTTCGCATGGCTGGTCGTGGTCCTTGATGGGAAGGGAAGCTTCCAGCGCCGTTGCCGTGTCTCCGGTCTACTCCATGGTTGCAAATTTAAAGATTGTCATGCAAGTCCGGCCCGAGAGCTAATGATGTTTGATGATATCCAGAAGGAATGCGGAAGTTATATTGCTGGGCCTACGAGCTACACGAGGTGCTGCTGGTTTTGAATGTTGGCAAGGGTCATGGCAAGTTATTTACGTCTTAGCATGTTGAAGAAGATATTTAATTACAGAGAAGAAGTCGTTTTTGTCCCTGGGCCTAAAACTGGCCCAATTAATTTTAGCCATCCGATGAGACATATACTACACCCCAAAACCTGTAGTAGGATGCACCGTAAAATATCCCATCCCTAAGGTGATATGAATTTAACCTGACAATTAACTACTCATACTGGATTACTGGGCATTCTAAGAAGTAAGAAGTAGTTATATGCACATGTACTGGAAGGTTGATAATGGTACTAGGGAGATTCCTACAGCATGCACACCAGTATTTCCTAGTTCGACTTGAGATCCTGGATCTAATAAGACTAGTCATGGTTAGTAAAATCCGAAAAGGTCCTATTACAAAACCATGTTTCCAGAACAGTGAGGGCACCAAATAGTTGTCTTAATTTCCTGATGTCTCATCTACCACTTTTTGGTAAAGGTTATCTTTAGGTATTGGTAGCTCGCATGCCGAAACAGGATTGTCATAATCGGATCTCAAACACCAGCCGCATCCGCTTTTATTTGCCGCAACCGAACCTTATGGTCTTTTTGGTCCAGATTCTGTTACATTAACCTGAAGACATGCTACAGCAGTATATGTGCTACCCTGAAATTAATGGACAGGGGTAACTAATATGTGGTACTGGAGAAATACTATTTATTTGATAAATGGTTAGATGAATGCTTATTTGTGATGTCAAGTAGCCTCCACCTGAACCCTTGGACTCAGCGGAAACCAGCAAGTTTACTACTCCCTACGATCCGAATAAAGTGCCGCCAGCTATACGTACGAGTTGTACGTATGTAGTTGTTTCCTCCCGACAATTTAATCGGATCGGAGGGAGTAAATTATTAAGTGCTTAACTGAAAATCCACGACACTTACAACTATGTGGTCCTTGGACAAGGTACTATTGCTAGCATAATGAGATCACTAGCTTAGTCAATTAAATTGCCTAATATGGTATCATTTAAATTTCCCCGAAGTCGTAAATTGGTGTAGGTATTAAGCATGTGTATCTGGCGTAGCCAAACTGCAACCAACAGCTCAGCTTATTTCTTCCTCTCATGCATAACCTGATGGTTCCCTGGGACCAAGCTTCTCTATCTAAACCTGAATACATACCAGTGGAGTCCATGTGCTTCTCTCAACAAAGTGTGCTTCTTTTGGACCACATCTGCTCCGGTTCCTAAATGTATCTTACATGTTTGTGTTTATTCACTGTGTCAGGCGAAAGCACATATAAATAGATAGTGTACCAAGGTCGATTTACTCCTTACTGAAATGTGCTTTATCTATACGAGGCTTTACTGATTCAGAGATGCAAACAGAGGTTGCTAAGTCAGCAATCAAATGCAATTGATGAGATGATTCCTTAGAGAGATATGCTGATGTAACTGACATACTCCTCTAAAGAATTTTGTACTAAATGTACACAGGAGTTTGCATTTGTTACAACCTACTATGTTCAAATATCTGAACGTGACTTGATGTGCATATACGTTTAGCACCCACTTATTCATCTCCCCAATCAGAATTATCAATTGACCACTAATTTTCTAACCATGTATCTCATATTCTGACATGAACAGGATAGTATTTTGATATATCCCCGGTGTGTCACGACACTGAAATCTGAAGCCTATGTATGTGCATATTTATGCACAGGGAATGTCAACTCTAAGTCTGACCAGAACTGATAGAAAATAATGCCTCACACCTTGATGATTAGTCTAAGCTGGTGTGCCCCCTTTCCATCAAAATCTCTATGTTGTAATTCCATATTTATGCATCAGATTAGTACACAAGTGAAGTAGAAATCATTTCATTCAGATTCTTGGCGCTCACAAGTGTAAAGTTGTACCTGATTGGTTGAGGATTCTGGGACACCTCAATCTGGTTGGGGATGGATTTCGACTCCCTAAGCACCATACAATTCCCCACCGGCCCCAGCGTGGAGAGCATCTTGCCGACGGCCAGGCATGGTTCAGCAATGATGAAGACGTTGCAGCGCCAAGCGACGCATTTCCCGGTAGTCGATATGTCCACCCCTACCTCGCGTTGGTTGCCGCTTGCCGCCGCCGATGGATATCCGTGCGCTAGTTTTTTTTCGATAAAGATCCGTGCACTAGTTCTCCTCCAGTTAATCTCTCGTCTTGCCCTACTTCTTTCGGTCTTCGGAGATGCTTGGCTTTCTAGTAGGATTCAAGGCTGGAAAATGCAAAAACAAAATCCAACTAGCTGATATTTGGGTGTTGTATTGACAGATCTACAAAAAGAATACTGGCCAACTCACTTATAATTGGATTTACAGACCTCCCCATGAGCACAAATATATAGCAGAGTTTCATTTTCACAACTACATAACAGATGCAGTTGGAGACTCGCACAAAAATAAAGGAACAGAGATACACAAATATATAGAAACCTCATTAACATAACACACTCAATTTGTAGTAGAGCTTCATTTGTACACCTACATCGATGGGCTAAGTTAGAAAATATTACAAGGCATGCCACCGCCGAGTGATATGACCGGTTCGCTATTCTATCCGTGACAGTCCGCCGGCAAAGCTACCAATCAGGCACGGCCCCCGTCGGCACCAAGGCAGGGCAGAAGAAACCCAGCGCGCCGGGCGTCATGGGGCAGCAGGAGGCGAGCATTTTAGCGGCGAGGTGGTCAAGGTGAGCGGACGTTGCACGCGAGGAGCTAGGGAGGCCACGGTCGGAGTTGGGGCAATGTCTATGGAGGGGCTAAGTCATAGAATAGAGAGGGGCGGCCCACTTAGGCGCAGCGGCGGCGGCGCAGGACAGGAGGCCAGGACGAGTGGGGCGGCGCATGGAGGCGACGGAAGAGCGGCGCACGGAGGCGAAGCCGCGCAGGAGGTCGTCGGCCGGCGGCGGAAAGCGCCGGGCTGACCGCCTCCTTGTTCTCCCTGAAGGTCGAAGCAAGAGGATTGCGCGGCGGCGCAAGAGGAAGGACCACGCAGAGGGGCGGTGGCTGACGGCGGCGCACGCAGAGGGGCGGCGGCGATGGAGATTCATCGGGGAGGGAGAGGATAAGGTGTTTTTTTTTTGCAAGGCTGGAGAGATAAGGTATTGCGTGACCACACTGTGGTGCCTGGTGCGTATGTGCGTGACCCCGTGCGTGGACGCGTGATGTGGTGCAGTGTGTCCTGCGTGCGTGGGGAGACGGGAGTGGCTGCCATCCGTAGCTGCGACCGACGAGAGGCAAGAAGAAAGAGTACTCCTGTTCTTTTACCGAAATTGGTGCGCGTACGCTGCCACAGGTTGTTGAATAAAAAGGTGTAATGAGGATTTTTTTTACTATGCATATTACAATTACCAAATTTAAATTTATATAGATATACGTTTCTCTATGTACGTTATGGGCAGGATAGAAAAAGAGAATGGACCTTGTGGATGTTGCCCAAGAACCTCAAAATGTAAATGAAGTATATATTGCTTAATATGCGATAGTTTGTGTTTCTGTAAAAGTGACTTATAATTATGCAAAGTAATTCTTTGAATATATATAATAACTAGAAAATACCCCGCGCGTTGCAGCCAGATTTTTTTTAAAAGATGTGTAAATGAAATGTAAGGCACATGAAATATTCAATTGTCAAGATTTTGTTGATCACAATAGTCGAGACACTAAATTTAATTCGTGAGAGATTGTTGAAAATCTAAGGATTGAATATTAGTGACGTGGACAATTATATGGCTAAAAACATGAAATGGATAAGTTGCATGAAAAATATTAGGTCAACATTGTGGGCCGGCTGGATATTCGTATGTGTTGGCGAGCAACGGCGCGCGCGTGCGTGCCCCAGGCAGTGTAGTCGGCCGCCATACAGGCTGCAGGCCAAGCCCTTGGAGCTGCCCAACGTCGACGTTGGTACGGACGACATGGTTGCAACCCTTCATGGCTTGCTGGTCGACGTGGTAGCGACCTGTTCTACCAGCGGAAAATGATTCCGCGCTTCAGGCATGCATATCCTATATGGGAGCGGCGTCCTCGGCTGGAGGCAGCTAGCTACAACGCTTTCGTACAACTAGATGACAGATATATGCAGATATAAATTCAGACAAAAAGAAAGGAAAAGTGAGGTACCCAGGAAAACTCAGAAACCTCATACCACATTACCACACTCAATCTACCCCCATTAGCTTCCCCAAATGGTGTAATCGGCTGCATCATTAGCTACACCACAGGTCGTAGAAACACAGCACAAGCCACAAACACACAAAAATAGCCCCCGATCTCTCCTCCTGTGTGTGTAGGTTCGAAAACAAAAGGCCCTAAACTAGCACAAATTCAAAAGGGGACGCTGGTAATACAATTACTAGCTCGAACAGAGAAAAATCGCCGCTCGATCTATGAATCGCGGCAGAAACAGAAGATATTTCTCTACATCTGCGTTCACTAAGTAATAAGCGAAGACGGCGCCCCGAGAGATTCAGTAGTACCTGCAGAGCGCCCCCCACCCCCCACCACCCCGACCCGATTGAACTCCTGGCGCAACTCCGGCGGCAACGGAAACAACGAGCTTGCCGCTCGCCGTGAGCTTGTTTCTGTTTCTAGAGAATTCTCTGCCTCCGCTTTGTGTCTTCTCGAATGAAACGAAACGCCCAGCGTTGTCTTACCAGAAGAAAGAAAAGCAACTAAAAGAAGTATTGAGTTGTTGGGTTTCAAACATGCCTCTGTATATAAAAGTTCATCAGAACCACCTCCATTTGGGCCTCCACGTCGCTTTGAAAACGGCAGCCGTCCGATCAGCGTGACCAACGGCCCAGATCACTGCCCGCTACAGTGTTACTGTAGCCGTGTAATTTCTTCCAATCAGACGCGAACACACGTCGCCCTCCAATGCCATTTTTGCAGGAAACCGCCCGCAGCGGACGTGACTGCAATTTCGGGAAAATTCAGGGACCTTTGTGTAAAAACGCCACACTCCATCCTCTCCCCTCTTCTCTCTCCCGCGGCCGCACTGTCGCCGCCGCCGCCGCTGCGCATCGCCGCCGTCTCACGCTTCCCCGGCCACATCGACGGGCACGGGCGGCTCCGCCGTCGCCGGCTTCACCTCCTCGCCGCGGAACCGGTGCCGGAGCGCCGCATCCGCGCGGGAATCGCTGCCGCCGCGACGCGCCGCCTCCCCCGCGTCCGCACGCCGCCGGCGGCCGCTCCGACGCCCTAAAGGCGGCGGCGCCGCCACCTGCGAGTTTCCCGCGTCGAGGCGCGTCGGGCGCGCTGCCGCGCGTGTCCCGGAACGCCCGGACGCGACGCGCGCGTCGCCGGCGCCGCCGTGCTCCACCGTGGGCGCAGATTGCGGATGACGTCAGCACGACGTCATCTGCGGCCCCACGTATCAGTTTTTTTTATTAGGCAGAAAATGTTTAAATTTGCAAAATTAATTACTTTAAATCTACCCGCCAAAAAAATATGAAAAAAATATCAAAGTGATCAGAAAATACATGCTAATTCTTTACGGTAAAATACAAACATTTTTGAATATTTTAATTTGGTTAATATTTGGAGATAATCTAAATGCATTTATCCAAAAAATGAAAAACTGCCAGAAAATAAATAATGTTACAAATTCAAAAACTTTAAATCTATCCACCGAGGTAAAAATGAACAAATTTATCAAAAAAATAATCACAAAACAAAATGGTTATGACATATAATCAAATTCCATTCTCACGTATCAAATTACTAAATATTTGGAAATACATTTTTAAAAAATATTGAAAATCAAACTCCATATTTGCTTTCTTCCGATTTTTTGCTTCTCTTTTTGTTTGCAATAAAACATCATTGCAATAATGATCAAAAAGAAGAAAAAAATGCAAGACAATTTAGTTTGCAAAACAATTATATTATACATATATTCAGTAAATAATACAACTGTACTAAAAAAAGAAATGGTTAGCATTTAGAAATAGCCATAGTAAATTCCCTCTGATTATGCTGGCAAATAAGAAAATTGCTGCCAAAATGAAAACTATATTTGACCATTCAAATTTAACTAAAAAATTTAAAGTCCACTTAACTTAAATCTCTATAACTATGTAACTCAAAAAAAATTAAAAATACTTATTTAGATTAACATTTGGAGGGAACACAAATTCATACCCTCTAATTAAGGATTAAATTTAAATTGAACTGAACAAATACTAATATAATATATTTCCTCTGATTGTTGAATAAAATTAAACACTTAAAACAAAACACAAATATATTACATCAATTAGAATAAGTAGATACTCAAAGATAATATGACTTAATTCCCTCCAATTATGCAATTTAGTTCAACAAATGTTTAAATTTTCCTTACCCCTCACAAATTATGTAACTGAATTTAAAAAATGCTTAATTAGATGAACAGTAGAGGAAACATAAATTTATTTCCTCTAAAAATATCTTGAATTTAATAAATGTTAATACAATTTTTAACCCTAAAATTTCTTTGCGTTCCAAAATATTCCAAATCTTCGCAACTATTAATATCAATAATTCCAAATTCAAATTACACCAATCACGCGCGGCATTTGCCGCGCTAATATCCCTAGTTCACAGAAAAGCAAGCACATAAACACCCAGTCAAAAGCCCACCATGCTAGACAGAAACTTGGTAATCACTAAAAAAAAGGTTCCTTTGCAAAGTGAACCTTACGCTAACTCTCGTCGGGATAAGTGTCGCATTCTTCTCGCTCGGTCCCCCATGGTTGTTTGCATGTTCGTCAGGTGCCGCTACCAGATTGAAAGTGGGGAGGATGAGAAAGAAAGTGATACGGGAGGTGAGAGGCTAATTTTTTCTTTTATTTTTCAAAACCGAAATTTCAAAACGAAATATCTTGAGAACTGTTAATCCAAATTACGAACCCAAATTACGAACCATTTTAACTTTTGAGCTCCTCGCGTCGATGTCTTCAAAATTAGATCAAATGTTGATGGGTTTCGCCAACCTTTTTTGTACTTCCTGTTCTATATAGTTTGTACTTTCTGTTCTATATACTTTATACTCCCACTTCTGTGTACTTTGTACTTTCTGTTCTGTATACCTTTGTACTCCGTTTTCTGTGTACTTGTACAACATGTGTCAGTGTTCTTTGTAATTCATGTTCTGTACGTGTAGTTTGCACACCGTTCTCTGTTTATTATGTACTCTCAGTTCTGCTAATTTGTACATATTTTTCTGTGTAGTTTATACTCCCTATTTTGTGTAGTTTGTACACCGTACTTTGTACTACCAATAACTTACACATTGTACTTCCGTAATATTCGTGCATGTACAATTATCGTAGGCGCCTAGAACGAGGCGGAGCCGAGATGATGCGTCGTAGGCATCTAGAGCTCTGCGAGGCAGAGCCAACGAAGTGAATCCGAACCGTAGCACACGGCACGACCAATGCGTGCAACGACCAATATACCTCTTTCAAGATATTATTAAAATTTATCGAGACGAATCCGAGCCATAATATTTAATCGAGTCGGTGTAATTTATGGGAGAAAAAAGTGAAAAATAAAGTCTACGGAGACGGGCGATCTTGTACCTGTAATTCTTGATTTTTGTACTTTGCACAGGAGCTCTGATGTATAGCAACGCCTGATGATGACAACAAGTATGCAGGGGTTCTGATGTATAGCAGCGCCAGATGATGTGCAAACGTACAACGCGGGGGTTTCGTGAAATTTGACAAATATAACCACGTGGCGAAGCTTCAGCTAAAAATAACTTTTTTTGAAAAAAAAAATCTAAAACTGATCCTTCTTTGTGGCTTCTGTACCGGCGGCGCCACACTACACAACACCGCGCCCCACCCGGCGGCGCTATGCCCCTTGCCAGCGAGGCATCGCCGGCCCCAGGTCTGGTCCTGTAGCCCCGGCTGAAAGGGCGTTACACATGCGTAGCGCCGACGCCTACGGCTGTGCACGTGAATGTGTGGTGTCGGCGTCGCCGGTGTTGCACATTGACTTAGAAATTGCAGCCACGAACTGGGCTTGAGGCCTCTTGGGTTCTTTTCGGCCAAACTCACCGTCGTTGCGTCGATCAGGCTCCCGTCCGGCGACCAGCTTGGCATCGTGTCGATCCACTCGCCGTTGGTGAGCCTCTGTATCGTGTCCTCACCACGCACCGCGTCGACGATGTACAGGTTCTTGTGGCCTGAGTGGCCGGACCGAAACACTATCCACCGCCTGCACGGTGACGCCACCGAGCCGCAGGGACGCGCGAGCTCATTGAGCGCCACGTCGACGCCGTCGTGGCTGTCCGTGAGCTTGCTCAGGTCAAACTCAATGCGCGCTATTCGGACCGTGGCTTTGTGTGTCTCGAAGATGGGCCCTTGGAGGTGAACACCACCCCGCTCTCGGTGGGGCTCCAGGAGGTGTAGAATAGGTTGGGCTTCTCGGTGAGGACCCACCGCTTGGAGCCGTCGAATTCGATTATACCGGACATGCCGGAACCGATCGGCGGTGATACGTGCGCAGCGGCGGAGTCCTTGTTTCGTTTATAGGATCGGTGAAAGAGGATCGACAGGTCACGAGGGCTACGACCATGTATGCCGTCGGTGCAAACTAATATAGGCAGTGTCGGCTGCTGTCTGGGTCAGTTTGTAGAACCCGAGAGGCCCCAGCCCCAGTTCGTGGCTGCAATTTCTAAGTCAATGTGCAACGCCACACCTTCACGTGCACAGTCGCAGTCTTCGGCGCTACACATGCGGAACGCCCTTTCAGCCGGCGCTACATGACTAGGCCTGGGGTCCGCGATGCCTCGCTGGCATGGGGCATAGCGCCGCCGGCTGGGGCGCGGTGCTATGTAGTGTGGCGCCGTCGGTACAAGAGTCACAAAAAAGGGTCAGTTTCAGATTTTTTTTTTCAAGAAAAGGGTTATTTTTGGCTGAAGTTTCGCCACGTGGTTATTTTTGTCAAATTTCACGGGTTGTTTCCTACATCCCTACGTACGACCTGTACCACTGTCCGACCGAGACGTACGCCGGGGGCTTCGCCAAGGAAGTACGCGCTTGATTGAATGTACTAAATCGACTAGTTGAAATGCCCGTGCGGTTGCTACGGGCTATCAGACTCACCACAACTTAGTCATTGTGCTATTGTAATTAACCACACCAACTTCTTCACTCTACATGTGTTAGCACAAAAGTCTATTCATAAATAATTTACCATGATCTAAGATTTATGATAGGGTGAAGAGACTAACTAAGTTTTTCCCAATTATACAAATATAGCAAACTGACCGTGCGTTGCAACGGGCTACTCATTTTCTTCGACCGTAAACACAATACACATGAAAATCACACGATAGAAAGGATGGCCATATAAGTTTATTGTTTGCTTACATTGTAATTCGATAAAAAAAACGTATTGTGTTGCACACACGGAGCACAAGTGAGTCGTCACTCCTATCATTCACTCTCCCCGAGATCCCCATGTTCCGGTGCTCGCGGCTCAGGCTCGACGAGCTTCTCTTCCACACCCCTCCATAGCATCGCCCCACCTATGCGGCCAGGGCGGAGCCACCTCTTAGTGGCCATAGTAAAATGAGCATTGCTTGGCGTACACCATTTCTCCGTACGACGCATGTCCGATGACGGACTGATCGGTCTGTTGCTTTGCAACAGCTTTTCAACAAGCAACGTCGGATTGTTTTATCATACAAGAATCGATAGAAATCGTCGGATGCAAAGCAGTTTCGTAGTTAAATTTAGGACCAAAATTTCCGTTATGCCAAAAAAATGAACACTATTAATTGAATTTGTAGAGGCCAATTTCTCGAAGCATATTTATAACAGCTTGAATTAAATATGCTTAAAGAAATAGGTTCAAATAGTTATTCAAAATATTCAGGGCTATAAAAACGTGCTAATAAAAGTTCACAATTCATAGTCAGCGATTCAACATTAATGCACAAAGTGCAACCGCCAATATAGTGCCCAGATTTTTTACTGAAACAATTTAATGATCTATTTTTACACCAAACAACTATCTCGGTTCATCCAAATATGTCAAGATTGAGGTCATCTTTTTTCCAGTATTTGCAAATGCATGCATCGCATGGAAGTGTAAGATAACATAGAAGTTATACAGATCATTAAGAAAAATCGACAATACAAGTAGGACCTGGTATCATGATACGGAAATTTAAGTGAGTACAAAATTCATGAAATTATGGACTGGGTGGATCCCAGATCCGGTGTATGCATATTAAAAATGGTCCATCCGCATGAGACCTTAAACTGAGACTATTTGATACTAGCTAAATGCCCGTGCGTTGCTACGGAATAACAAGCATCTTATTTTGAGAATGCATAAGCCGAGTGATGTACACATGTTCTTTACGACTGCACGATTTTCTTTCTTCTTCCTTTCGTTTTTGCGAATACTTTCATCTTCCTTCTATTCCTTTGGTTTGTCCACTATCATGCAACCCTCTCAATACATGTGTTGGTGTCTTGGCTAGCCTTCTCACGTAACAAAAGCACCACACGTGTCTACTTTTTCCCGAATATTACTGAACTAAGTGAGAGAGAAATAAGAAAATTACCACACATTTATAGAAAACATGAACTCTAGAAAGTTTGTGAAATAGGAACAAATATATTAAAAATCAATACTTTCGAAATCTAAGGAATCCCAAAGTGTTTTCTAGAATATTTTCATAGGGGCCATGTTTACTGAACCTTTATAATGCTCTTATGTGTGGTGTAAGGGCAATCAGGTATGCAAAATTTCTGCCATGGCATCGTCAAACAACTTTTGTGTGGGTGAGAGACCAAATATTGACAGTTTCAACACGAGGGACAAACAAGACATTAGAGTTGGGAGGCAGAAATTAGTCTTTGGCAACATTTAGTGTATCAAAAAAAATACTTAAATTTCTCCACATCTCAATATACATGCCTTGATTTCAGAGAGGGAGAATGGAATGCCGAGAACTTTTAAACCCTTTCGGTACAAATAGGAGTGTGGTATTTAATGCTCTGAATGAAGATGAAATCTTCTATCTGCGTTGGGCTCGAGATGATGATCACGCGACGACTGTACCAACCTGCGGATGCAACAAAAGCCAAGTATAAGACAATCGAAAATCATGAGAGACAACAAAATAATGGTTGAAGCTTAAATTTGGATGATCGTCTTTCTTAAACATATTGTACTGCCTATGTACAATAATGACATTTATAAAATCTTGGTTCTTCCAATTGTATGGTTTAAATAATGAGAAGCCTCTAGATCGAACACAATATCACCTTGAATTATAGTTCTGTAAGATTACTTGCAGAGCCAGACCTTTGCAACTGATGCTAACTAATCTGAATGTCCGGCCACTTCACTGGAAGCTAGCAGGTTTTCAGTATAGCTTTTAATACTCTACCAGTTTTGAACATTTTATCAAGTTTATTTGAAAGAGAACTTCTGGTATTTTTGGCATAGTACTGACTAAAGTTCAATTGGAACAGGAAACACAGCCTTACCTAAGAATTACTATATCTCAAGCTTCTAATTGTTCCTACTACCTCGCTAAGTCATTTCCCATTTAGTGTGTTGCCATGACAGAACAAGCATCAAACTTACACATGTCTTGTTGAATTATCGTCAACATATGCACAACAAGGTACGATTTAGTGAGAAGTATGTAAGATAAGGTGATGGGAGATTTGGAACTTTTCTCTGCAGAACATAAGTTTGACAAGCTCAAAGGAAGTCTGATAGCAAGCATACCAGGTTTTCCAACAGATAGCATGTTACTTTTGGTAGGCTCGATGCCAATAACGATCAGCACCAGATATCGTCCCACCCATCCTGATTCCACCAACGAATATATCCACCTTCCCTTTGGAATAGTCCCAGATTCCTGGCAGTAGACTCGTAATAATGTTCCTGACTGAAAATGGAGCTAGAAGGTTAGACACAGCTAGAGTGCATATATAGGTTGACACATGCAGTTGTCTTTCCTTCTTACTTTTGGGTTGGCATGGTTGTCAAACTGCTCTAGCATGCATGAGTGTTAGACGTCTTGTTCAAAATCTCAATAGCTTTGTCCAAGGCCCCTTTCAACCATTTTGTAGCAATTGCAATTCGATGTAAAAAAGTTTTGAGCAGAACTCTCCTGTCCGTGCTCATGGACACGGGCATTGTCAGTATCAACTTGTATGTCCAGGAGGCATGTGTTCCCGCTTGTGGCTTCCACCGAAACACTCTGAGCAGAGAACACGAATGAATATTGTTACTGTACATGTTTCCCCTCTTAATAATTATGGTATACATTTCTCTAAACAAAGAACACTCTGAACAAATGAATGTGTATGCAGACAGAAAGAACATGTGGTGAATCACCTTTTCGCGTGTTATCAAACCGTTATCTTCTGCGTCGGATAACATTCTGATTTCTATCTTGGAAACAAAATGATCGGCAGGTCCATCAAGGGAAGGAAACAAAATGAAACATTAAAATGTGCAATTAGTTTTCCCGTACAAATCTTCCACGAGAGAATGGTATACCCTTCTTTTCTAAGTTATCCATTATTCTGAACTTTATTTCCATTAGCAGAGAATTATGAAATCTGATTCATAACCTGAAACATCAAACATATCAACTGAACTCAGTCGGCATTATTCATCTATAAGAAAGCAAGGTTGCAATCTCAAGGGAAAAGTAAGACTTGGAATAGCTCATCTTGATTAAACATGGAAATATGCTAGCAAGACAAAAAAATCACAGGGCAATCATGTGTGCCTTAAATGCTCAGAATCACATGCTTTTACCCTGGAGTCACACAATAAGCAAATGCTTGGTATTTATGTTTTTTTTTTTGAAGAAACTACAATTTTATGACGGAACAAATGGTATAGAAATTCAATTTCTTTTCTGCAAGGTTAGCTCAAATGAAGAGGTAACGAAGGCTCAAGGCCCAATTAATCTATGTAGCATAGTAATTAACTGCCCGCACGTATCCGTGTAAATTTTCTTTTGGCATTCTTGCCATGATTTTCCATCTTGATATATTGTATTTACTTACTACAAATACAAGTGAAGAAATACAAGCTATTGAACTAAAATACGAATTCACAAATTAAAGCTGTGGCTATCAATTTGACAAGGGCAGAGTAATTCAGAAAAGATTTAAAAAATGTCAAACTCACTTCTGAAGATGCCGAATAAAAAATTAATCCATTTGTAAGAAAGAAGTACCATGCCTCCGACCTGAACATGTTAAAAAAAAGTGAGCGATCAGCATAAATAATTAAGAGCGGACAAATTTTTACTCTTCCTAAGAAAGATACCTTACAATTACGAAATCTCTTTCCAAGATCCATAATAGCTATAATCTAGCTTCATGTAATTTTCATCGAGCAATACTCATCTGATGAGATGGCTTTGTTATACTGTTGTACACAGAACCAACCCAGAACCTGAATGGATTTCTTCAAGTGTGCGTCTAACCCTATGAAGTGTTTCAGCTGCCAATGGAGATCCAAATGAGCGTATTCATAGAAGACGAATTACTCCCTTCAATGAAATATGATTCAAAGTTAGCAAACTTATCATATATCATAACTGACATAATGAAAAAAATATTGATATCTTGGGTACATTTTCATAAGGCTGCAGAGTTGTCACCGAGATTCATGGGGTCATCGATCAGACCTGCGATGCATACGGGTGGCAAAGGGCAGGGAAGGAGAGGACACAGAAAGCAGCAGCTCGTGGAGGAGGCCGGTGCTGCAGCCCATGGAGGTGACCCCAAGCAGACGCTTGGGGAGGACGCCCTCATCCTGAACCGACGGCGATCTGGGTGGTAAGATGGAGTCAGCCAGGTCGGCCCACTGCTCTCCCCGCTCCGTGGCGGCGCGTACGAGGGACGGAGCAGAGGAGGTGACGTGGGAGATGGCTGAGAGTGTGACCGTGGTGCTGGCGCAGGGACGGAGGGCCGCGGTGACGGCGCGGAGCATAATGGAGGACCGCTGGGCCGCGGAGAGCGAGATGAGCAAAAGGTCGCCCGGCGAGACGAGAGGTCGCGCACGGTCGCGGGAGCCGGCCGCAGGGCTCACGGGGATGGCGGTTTAAGGTGGGGACAGGAAGGCGGCGGCGGAGCACGACCAGGGGAGGCGAATCCGTCGGCGGGTACGCCTCCTGCGCGTCGCCGGCGAGCTCAACTCGCTCGGCGGTTCCGCCACGATGCCGATGGCCGGCGGCCGCTGAGCGCACGGGTAGGGCGGGCGAAGGAAGGGACGGGACGGAGGCGGCGGACCGCGGCCAGGGGAGGCAAATATGGCGGCAGGGACGCCTCCTGCGCGTCGCCGGCGGGGACGATGCCGATGGTCGGCGCCGGATCGACCGGGCAGAGGCACACGCCAGGATGCGCACGACACGTGCGGCCTTGAGCCGAGGCTCATCTAGCGGGACATACGAACCTGTCTAACTCGAATCGTTATTTGATTTATCGGTGGCATGCTCTGTAAATTATACAACTTTGAAGGGGCAAAACCAGGAAAGTAAAATGACGTACCAACCATCACCTGAAGCCGTATTATATAGTATACTAGCTAAATACCCATGCGTTGCTATGGGGGAAAGAAACACTTGGTAGAGAAAACCGCATGTCTAGATAAAATAATTCTTGTGTTTGTCTCGTTCGGAGCTTTTGTCAGTACCTCTACTACTCAGCAGGGGAGGTCGAGATTCTGCGCACGGATGGCGAGCTCGAAGTCCTGCGCGTGGACGGCGACAGGTGAGGTCCTGAGCGCGCGGGAGGTCGACCTCCCTCCTGTGATGCAGCGCTGGAATGAGGCGGGGAAGCAGATGAGGTCGAGGTCCTGACAACCACGATTTGAATCAGAGGATTAACTTGATCGTTTTAAATGATTTGGACCAACGTGTAAAATTACATTTGAACAGCGCGCGCGACAAATCCACTTTTGTATCTTTACAACTCACTTTTTTGTAGCTTTACATTTTTCTTCCACTGCTGTGTTCATTGTACACAAATGGAAAAAAAAGAAGATATATTTTCGTGGTAGATGAACTCATTGTACTTATTTTTCACTTATATTACCACAAAGTACGAAGATGAGCATTCACGGGCTAGCTCAAAAATATTGGAAAGACAATTGATTATTTTCTCATGTGTCATAGGCCTAGGAGAAGTGATTTGACCAGCGAGCTAGCTGGGCTGCGGCCTGCGGGCTGCCTGCATCACGAATTCACGATTCGCTAGCTAGGCCTAAATCATATTTGCACTTATCTTCGGATGGGCTGTGCTAGCAGGACATACACGTACGTTTCTTGTCCGGTCTCTTTACCGATTGCGTGCCCGTCCAGGTTTTTTGGACGAACGTGTTCGGTTTTCCTTCTGCTTTCTTACCTATCGTTTGTGGTTCGATGCACGCGCGACGACGTACCTCCGCTTCGGATCCCAGCGCGCGCGCGACGACGTACGTTACGTACGGTCGTTAGGCCGCATTATAGTTTAGACTAGCTAAATGCCCGTGCGTTGCTACGGAATAACAAGCATCTTATTTTGAGAATGCATAAGCCGAGTGATGTACACATGTTCTTTACGACTGCACGATTTTCTTTCTTCTTCCTTTCGTTTTTGCGAATACTTTCATCTTCCTTCTATTCCTTTGGTTTGTCCACTATCATGCAACCCTCTCAATACATGTGTTGGTGTCTTGGCTAGCCTTCTCACGTAACAAAAGCACCACACGTGTCTACTTTTTCCCGAATATTACTGAACTAAGTGAGAGAGAAATAAGAAAATTACCACACATTTATAGAAAACATGAACTCTAGAAAGTTTGTGAAATAGGAACAAATATATTAAAAATCAATACTTTCGAAATCTAAGGAATCCCAAAGTGTTTTCTAGAATATTTTCATAGGGGCCATGTTTACTGAACCTTTATAATGCTCTTATGTGTGGTGTAAGGGCAATCAGGTATGCAAAATTTCTGCCATGGCATCGTCAAACAACTTTTGTGTGGGTGAGAGACCAAATATTGACAGTTTCAACACGAGGGACAAACAAGACATTAGAGTTGGGAGGCAGAAATTAGTCTTTGGCAACATTTAGTGTATCAAAAAAAATACTTAAATTTCTCCACATCTCAATATACATGCCTTGATTTCAGAGAGGGAGAATGGAATGCCGAGAACTTTTAAACCCTTTCGGTACAAATAGGAGTGTGGTATTTAATGCTCAGAATGAAGATGAAATCTTCTATCTGCGTTGGGCTCGAGATGATGATCACGCGACGACTGTACCAACCTGCGGATGCAACAAAAGCCAAGTATAAGACAATCGAAAATCATGAGAGACAACAAAATAATGGTTGAAGCTTAAATTTGGATGATCGTCTTTCTTAAACATATTGTACTGCCTATGTACAATAATGACATTTATAAAATCTTGGTTCTTCCAATTGTATGGTTTAAATAATGAGAAGCCTCTAGATCGAACACAATATCACCTTGAATTATAGTTCTGTAAGATTACTTGCAGAGCCAGACCTTTGCAACTGATGCTAACTAATCTGAATGTCCGGCCACTTCACTGGAAGCTAGCAGGTTTTCAGTATAGCTTTTAATACTCTACCAGTTTTGAACATTTTATCAAGTTTATTTGAAAGAGAACTTCTGGTATTTTTGGCATAGTACTGACTAAAGTTCAATTGGAACAGGAAACACAGCCTTACCTAAGAATTACTATATCTCAAGCTTCTAATTGTTCCTACTACCTCGCTAAGTCATTTCCCATTTAGTGTGTTGCCATGACAGAACAAGCATCAAACTTACACATGTCTTGTTGAATTATCGTCAACATATGCACAACAAGGTACGATTTAGTGAGAAGTATGTAAGATAAGGTGATGGGAGATTTGGAACTTTTCTCTGCAGAACATAAGTTTGACAAGCTCAAAGGAAGTCTGATAGCAAGCATACCAGGTTTTCCAACAGATAGCATGTTACTTTTGGTAGGCTCGATGCCAATAACGATCAGCACCAGATATCGTCCCACCCATCCTGATTCCACCAACGAATATATCCACCTTCCCTTTGGAATAGTCCCAGATTCCTGGCAGTAGACTCGTAATAATGTTCCTGACTGAAAATGGAGCTAGAAGGTTAGACACAGCTAGAGTGCATATATAGGTTGACACATGCAGTTGTCTTTCCTTCTTACTTTTGGGTTGGCATGGTTGTCAAACTGCTCTAGCATGCATGAGTGTTAGACGTCTTGTTCAAAATCTCAATAGCTTTGTCCAAGGCCCCTTTCAACCATTTTGTAGCAATTGCAATTCGATGTAAAAAAGTTTTGAGCAGAACTCTCCTGTCCGTGCTCATGGACACGGGCATTGTCAGTATCAACTTGTATGTCCAGGAGGCATGTGTTCCCGCTTGTGGCTTCCACCGAAACACTCTGAGCAGAGAACACGAATGAATATTGTTACTGTACATGTTTCCCCTCTTAATAATTATGGTATACAGTTCTCTAAACAAAGAACACTCTGAACAAATGAATGTGTATGCAGACAGAAAGAACATGTGGTGAATCACCTTTTCGCGTGTTATCAAACCGTTATCTTCTGCGTCGGATAACATTCTGATTTCTATCTTGGAAACAAAATGATCGGCAGGTCCATCAAGGGAAGGAAACAAAATGAAACATTAAAATGTGCAATTAGTTTTCCCGTACAAATCTTCCACGAGAGAATGGTATACCCTTCTTTTCTAAGTTATCCATTATTCTGAACTTTATTTCCATTAGCAGAGAATTATGAAATCTGATTCATAACCTGAAACATCAAACATATCAACTGAACTCAGTCGGCATTATTCATCTATAAGAAAGCAAGGTTGCAATCTCAAGGGAAAAGTAAGACTTGGAATAGCTCATCTTGATTAAACATGGAAATATGCTAGCAAGACAAAAAAATCACAGGGCAATCATGTGTGCCTTAAATGCTCAGAATCACATGCTTTTACCCTGGAGTCACACAATAAGCAAATGCTTGGTATTTTTTTTTTTTTTGAAGAAACTACAATTTTATGACGGAACAAATGGTATAGAAATTCAATTTCTTTTCTGCAAGGTTAGCTCAAATGAAGAGGTAACGAAGGCTCAAGGCCCAATTAATCTATGTAGCATAGTAATTAACTGCCCGCACGTATCCGTGTAAATTTTCTTTTGGCATTCTTGCCATGATTTTCCATCTTGATATATTGTATTTACTTACTACAAATACAAGTGAAGAAATACAAGCTATTGAACTAAAATACGAATTCACAAATTAAAGCTGTGGCTATCAATTTGACAAGGGCAGAGTAATTCAGAAAAGATTTAAAAAATGTCGAACTCACTTCTGAAGATGCCGAATAAAAAATTAATCCATTTGTAAGAAAGAAGTACCATGCCTCCGACCTGAACATGTTAAAAAAAAGTGAGCGATCAGCATAAATAATTAAGAGCGGACAAAATTTTACTCTTCCTAAGAAAGATACCTTACAATTACGAAATCTCTTTCCAAGATCCATAATAGCTATAATCTAGCTTCATGTAATTTTCATCGAGCAATACTCATCTGATGAGATGGCTTTGTTATACTGTTGTACACAGAACCAACCCAGAACCTGAATGGATTTCTTCAAGTGTGCGTCTAACCCTATGAAGTGTTTCAGCTGCCAATGGAGATCCAAATGAGCGTATTCATAGAAGACGAATTACTCCCTTCAATGAAATATGATTCAAAGTTAGCAAACTTATCATATATCATAACTAACATAATGAAAAAAATATTGATATCTTGGGTACATTTTCATAAGGCTGCAGAGTTGTCACCGAGATTCATGGGGTCATCGATCAGACCTGCGATGCATACGGGTGGCAAAGGGCAGGGAAGGAGAGGACACAGAAAGCAGCAGCTCGTGGAGGAGGCCGGTGCTGCAGCCCATGGAGGTGACCCCAAGCAGACGCTTGGGGAGGACGCCCTCATCCAGAACCGACGGCGATCTGGGTGGTAAGATGGAGTCAGCCAGGTCGGCCCACTGCTCTCCCTGCTCCGTGGCGGCGCGTACGAGGGACGGAGCAGAGGAGGTGGCGTGGGAGATGGCTGAGAGTGTGACCGTGGTGCTGGCGCAGGGACGGAGGGCCACGGTGACGGCGCGGAGCATAATGGAGGACCGCTGGGCCGTGGAGAGCGAGATGAGCAAAAGGTCGCCCGGCGAGACGAGAGGTCGCGCACGGTCGCGGGAGCCGGCCGCAGGGCTCACGGGGATGGCGGTTTAAGGTTGGGACAGGAAGGCGGCGGCGGAGCACGACCAGGGGAGGCGAATCCGTCGGCGGGTACGCCTCCTGCGCGTCGCCGGCGAGCTCAACTCGCTCGGCGGTTCCGCCACGATGCCGATGGCCGGCGGCCGCTGAGCGCACGGGTAGGGCGGGCGAAGGAAGGGACGGGACGGAGGCGGCGGACCGCGGCCAGGGGAGGCAAATATGGCGGCAGGGACGCCTCCTACGCGTCGCCGGCGGGGACGATGCCGATGGTCGGCGCCGGATCGACCGGGCAGAGGCACACGCCAGGATGCGCACGACACGTGCGGCCTTGAGCCGAGGCTCATCTAGCGGGACATTCGAACCTGTCTAACTCGAATCGTTATTTGATTTATCGGTGGCATGCTCTGTAAATTATACAACTTTGAAGGGGCAAAACCAGGAAAGTAAAATGACGTACCAACCATCACCTGAAGCCGTATTATATAGTAAAAAAAGATAGTAAAACGTACTATAAGAACATACTGAATAGAGATGGTTGTTTAGCAGAACACTCAGTAATTGTTTAGCTCAGCAAATAGGGAGCATATGTAAGAAAAAGATGAAGCAGCAAATTAACCAGAGATTGAAAGCGTTGTAGCTAGCTGCCTCCAGCCGAGGACGCCGCTCCCATATAGGATATGCATGCCTGAAGCGCGGAATCATTTTCCGCTGGTAGAACAGGTCGCTACCACGTCGACCAGCAAGCCATGAAGGGTTGCAACCATGTCGTCCGTACCAACGTCGACGTTGGGCAGCTCCAAGGGCTTGGCCTGCAGCCTGTATGGCGGCCGACTACACTGCCTGGGGCACGCACGCGCGCGCCGTTGCTCGCCAACACATACGAATATCCAGCCGGCCCACAATGTTGACCTAAAATTTTTCATGCAACTTATCCATTTCATGTTTTTAGCCATATAATTGTCCACGTCACTAATATTCAATCCTTAGATTTTCAACAATCTCTCACGAATTAAATTTAGTGTCTCGACTATTGTGATCAACAAAATCTTGACAATTGAATATTTCATGTGCCTTACATTTCATTTACACATCTTTTAAAAAAAATCTGGCTGCAACGCGCGGGGTATTTTCTAGTTATTATATATATTCAAAGAATTACTTTGCATAATTATAAGTCACTTTTACAGAAACACAAACTATCGCATATTAAGCAATATATACTTCATTTACATTTTGAGGTTCTTGGGCAACATCCACAAGGTCCATTCTCTTTTTCTATCCTGCCCATAACGTACATAGAGAAACGTATATCTATATAAATTTAAATTTGGTAATTGTAATATGCATAGTAAAAAAAATCCTCATTACACCTTTTTATTCAACAACCTGTGGCAGCGTACGCGCACCAATTTCGGTAAAAGAACAGGAGTACTCTTTCTTCTTGCCTCTCGTCGGTCGCAGCTACGGATGGCAGCCACTCCCGTCTCCCCACGCACGCAGGACACACTGCACCACATCACGCGTCCACGCACGGGGTCACGCACATACGCACCAGGCACCACAGTGTGGTCACGCAATACCTTATCTCTCCAGCCTTGCAAAAAAAAAAACACCTTATCCTCTCCCTCCCCGATGAATCTCCATCGCCGCCGCCCCTCTGCGTGCGCCGCCGTCAGCCACCGCCCCTCTGCGTGGTCCTTCCTCTTGCGCCGCCGCGCAATCCTCTTGCTTCGACCTTCAGGGAGAACAAGGAGGCGGTCAGCCCGGCGCTTTCCGCCGCCGGCCGACGACCTCCTGCGCGGCTTCGCCTCCGTGCGCCGCTCTTCCGTCGCCTCCATGCGCCGCCCCACTCGTCCTGGCCTCCTGTCCTGCGCCGCCGCCGCTGCGCCTAAGTGGGCCGCCCCTCTCTATTCTATGACTTAGCCCCTCCATACACATTGCCCCAACTCCGACCGTGGCCTCCCTAGCTCCTCGCGTGCAACGCCCGCTCACCTTGACCACCTCGCCGCTAAAATGCTCGCCTCCTGCTGCCCCATGACGCCCGGCGCGCTGGGTTTCTTCTGCCCTGCCTTGGTGCCGACGGGGGCCGTGCCTGATTGGTAGCTTTGCCGGCGGACTGTCACGGATAGAATAGCGAACCGGTCATATCACTCGGCGGTGGCATGCCTTGTAATATTTTCTAACTTAGCCTATCGATGTAGGGGTAAAATTGGCAATAAAAAATACGTACCATCACCTCTGGCTATATTATATAGTAGAGATTCTACAAGGTGTTGTGCGTACGAGCGCAAAGGGAAAAAGAGGAGAAGTGGAACACGCAACAACTCCTCGTCTTTGCGCTCGAGCTGACCTTTCACTGGCTGCCACGCGCAAATCTAGGATTGCTCCCCGCGCGCGTGCGCTGCGCTTCACAAAGGAACCCTCTCCCTAGCGATGCCCCCAGAAACTTCGTCAACAACTGCGACGATCACACGGTGCATAAACTCGAGTACCCGACGGGAAACTAGACTGAGACACAACAGAAAATCAGTCAGTTAAGACTTAGCAAATCCCTTTTTAAACTAGTGAATATGTTCTTGACTCCATGAACATACTATTTTTAACGCGTGAATACTTTTTGGAGTCCATGAACGTATACTAGTTGAATTCAGCGCGACGACACGCCGCACCCTTCCCGTTAATTTGTCTGATGCGGTTAAATATTATCGACTGGAAATTATCGCTGAGGAGATTGGAATTTACAATGGATAATAGTGTTGGAATACGGTTAGGAATTAAGAAAAGAGGAACTGAAATAATACTGTTGTGCACGTTGAGGATGTCGCCACGGGAAAAATCAACTATTGTCGGAAAATGCCACTGCAACGTAAATTTGGTCCCAAAATACACTAACACATGAGTATGGAAAAACAAATTTATTTTTAAAAAATATCGGTATATTGTGTGGTCTAGTCTATGAACAATTGTGTCACTAATGTGTGAGGTAAATAACTAATTGTACTGAAGATATTATGATGATCTGGAGATTTCCAAACAAAATGGGACTCAAAATAATTGGGGGAAACATATTATAGAAATTCTCAAAAGTTGGGTCACATTTGTCTTCTTTGTTGGCAGCGAGGTACGGACTGTCGGTGCTCTCAGAAGCAACTCCGGATTCATGTTCTGTCGATAAGAATGAAACATCGGAAAAGGAAAAGAGCAATCAACATACGGCGTCGATGCATTGCAAACAATATGGATGATATGACAAATTAAAGGTATCGAAATGCACCCCTAAGATATGTAGATCAATTTAAATGGAGTTGCAATGAGTAAGGGACGTCATTTCCACAAACTCAACTTTTTGCGATTTTAGCTCTTTTAATTAAACAGGAATTAAAGTTTATTAATCATGCAGGGAATGCACTAGTTGTAAAGGTTTTATTTTTCTACAAATTTTGATATATTATTTGCATTATTTTGAATTACAGATTAGAAGATATAAATTTTACGAATTTCAGTTTTTTTGTAACTATTAAACAGGAATTAAAGTTGATTAATCATGCATGGAATGCAATAGTCGTCATGCATGGAGATGCAACAGTTGTAAAGGTTTCGAAAAGAGGAGCTGAAATAATATTGTTGTGCACGTTGAGGATGTCGCCACGGGAAAATCAACTGTTGTCAGAAAATGCCACTGCAACGTAAATTTGGTCCCAAAATACACTAACACATGAGGATGGAAAAACAAATTTATTTTTAAAAAATGTCGGTATATTGTGTGGTCTAGTCTATGGACAATTGTGTCACTAATATGTGAGGTAAATAACCAATTGTACTGAAGATATTATGATGATCTTGAGATTTCCAAACAGAATGGGACTCAAAATAATTGGGGGAAACATATTATAGAAATTCTCAAAAGTTGGGTGATAATCCCCAAGAGTAAGGAATCACTGAGCACAATTCGATAAGTATTTGAGTGTCGAACCCACGAGGAGCTGAAGGTAAACTATCTATTCTCTAAAGCCCTACAACCCTCTTATATGGCCTTTTATGCAAAGCAATAAATTTAAATATGAAATGAACTAACTAATGGAAGCAAGTGATGTGGAATGGGTTTATCTAGTAACAAGTTTCTCAATCAAGTTTCAAACGCAAGTTTCTTAGAGCAAGTTTCTATCAGTGGTTTTCTCAAGCAAGTTTCTCAAAGTAGCAAGTATCAAATATCTTAAGTAGCAAATATCTCAAGGGAGCAAATGTTCTAGCAATTGTTATTTCATTCGTGTGGTTGTCACAATTAGTGAAGCACATGTTTCAGTCTTAATTGTTTCTTCTAGGAAGGAGTCATAAATAGGTGTAGCCAAGTAAATGAGCAAATTACACAACTCTTATGATGGATCTCATGGCCAAGTAAATGTGCAGCACAAGAATTATTAAGACATAATTGTCCCACCATAGCCTTAAGTTCTAGGGTCCCCCATATATATCCCCCATAATGTAACTTCAAGTCTCAGACCACGGTTTCTGTCTTAGTACTCCGACCCGTCCTACTCAATCCATTACACTACGGTGATCACCTTACATGCATTCCCCAATATATGCGTGCACTCATACATTGTACATCAAGACAATCATAAAACATAACAAAACTTGTATGCAACCAATCAACGAACTATTTCACTTTTGCCATGAACAAATCACTTCTCAAACATAGATGGGGAGACACAATAGATCAGGGGAATAGTATATTGCATTATATATCATGTTTGCCAAGAGTTTACAGTGGAGAGATGGAGATGATCTTGCTGTAGATGTTGATGATGAACACGTCGGAGGGGGGTGGAGCCCTCCGGAGGTGATTCCGGCGGCGTTTCCCCCCTCCGATCTTCTCCGGCAGCAGCCTTCTGACTCTTTGTTTCGTGGTTTTGTGTTTCTCTGCCGCCTCCTCGCGAAACTCCTCGGGGGACTATTTTTATAGACGTTTTTAGGTCAAGACAAAGCCACGGAGACGAAAACGGATGGCATCGGAGCCACGAGGAATAAAAGAGGTGGTCCCACACGGCCAAGGAATCTGGCCGCGTGGGACCATCTATTTTCTTCCTCGGACTTCCTTTTTCACGGATCCTTGGCTCGTACGTCTTCTTATTTCCAAATATTTGGCCCCGTAAAATATTAGGTCATTTGGACGTCGTTTGGTCCCTGAAAGTCAAAAACATGGAAAAATGGGTTTTCTGCTTCTGCAGGGTTAATTCCAAATAAATGGGGAAACTGTGAATTATCCCCTAAAATCATTATAAAACATAACTATAACCCATATATGATGCAAATAAGTTGGAATATCAAGTAATAAAATGTAAAGTTCATGTATGCATTTTACATGCATCATTGGGTCACACTTGCCTTCTTTCTTGGCAGCGAGGTACGGACTGTCGATGCTCTCAGAAGCAACTCCGGATTCGTTTTCTGTCGATAAGAATGAAACACCGGAAAAGGAAAAGAGCAATCAACATACGGCGTCGATGCATTGCAAACAATATGGATGATATGACAAATTAAAGGTATTGAAATGCACCGCTAAGATATGTAGATCAATTTAAATGGAGTTGCCGTACCTGTTGTAATTCAAAATGTTGAAATCCGTCAGAATTTGTTGTCTAGAGTATGTTCAAGTACTTAGTGAGTTAAATGTTCAAATATGCTTGTATTTTGCCATAAATTTTTAATTTAACTCCATAGTTAGAGAATGCATGATATGAGCATTTATTAATTTTAACTCCATAGTTACATAAAGTATATTTAGATTGTATCCAAATATTCACCAAACTGGAATGTTCAAATATGTTTGCATTATGCCATCAGTAGTTAGCATATATTTTGTGAGCATGTTGATATATTTTAGAGTATCTCCAATTTTTTTAGCAAATCAAAATGTTCAAATATGTTTCTATTTTTTCAGTAATATTTAATTTAAGTCCATCATTAGTGGAAACTCATATTTATTGAATTAAATTCTATATTTAAAGGAAGTTCATCAAGATTACATCCGAATATTTACCAAATTGAAATGTTCAATTTAAGTCCATAATTAGAGGATGTATATTATGTGAGCATTTAATAAATTTAACTCCATATAATTAGGGGAAGTGCATTTTTTTTGTCCAAATATTCATCAATTCAAAATATTTAGACACATCTAGATTACATCCAAATATTTACCAAATTGAAATGTTAAATTTAAGTCCATAATTAGAGGAAGTGCATTATGTGAGCATTCAATAAATTTAACTCCGCATAATTAGAGAAAGTGCGGTTGTTTTTTGTCCAAATATTCACCAATTCAAAATATCTAAACATGTTTGGTTTTTGCCATAAATAGTTAGCATCTATTTTTTTGAGCATTTTGATGATTCTATATATTTAGAGGAAATGCATTTTTTTTCAAATATATTCACCAATTCAAAATATTTAAACATGTTTGATGCACATTTATTGAATTGAATTCCATATGTAGGGAATTGAATTCCATATTTAGAGGAAGTTCATCTAGATTACATCCAAATATTTACCAAATTGAAATGTTCAATTTAAGTCCATAATTAGAGGAAGTGCATTATGTGAGCATTTAATAAATTTAACTCCACATAATTAGAGGAAGTGCATTTGTTTTTTGTCCAATGTTTTTTGCCATAAATAGTTAGCATTCATTTTTCTGAGCATCTTGATGTATTTTTCATATTTTTCTGATGGATATTTATAGAAATACTCCAATTTTCCGAAATTTTTTCCAAAAATAACTGAGAGGCCGGGCCCATGGTTGTTAGCTTTGTTCGTCAGCGTGAAAATGTTTAGTGGATCAAACTGTCGTTAGAAGAAGAAATAACGTTTTGTAAAAAATTCAAATTTGAAAATGTCCACATTCAAAAATTGTGCAGATTTAAAAATTCTTGAAATTCAAAAAAGTTTACATTTTAAAATTATTCGGATTTTAGAAATTGTTGTTCAAATTCGGCAGTAATTCAGATGTGAATTACTTTCACATTTATAAAATGCTCAGATTTGGAAGACTTTCAAATTTTCAAAATATTTAAATTTGAAATTTGATCATATGCCATAAACAGACAGCATTTATTTTTGTGATCGTTTTGATATTTTTTTTCTATTTTTCCGATGGGTAGATTCCATGTTATTGATTTTAGAACATTTAGTATATTTTTGGAAATTGTCTTAAAAAAACAGCCCACCTGTCAGGATTTTAGCATTTTATGTAATTATTTAATGAAGAAAAAAAAGAACTGATAGGCGGGTCCCACGCTTACGTCGTGATGACGTCAGCAATGGCCACAGCGGACACGGCGCGCACGGCGGCGCCGCATCCGCGTGAGGCAGGACGCGCGGCTGGGCGCAGCGGCCGCGCGTGCACGCGCGCTACCCGAAAGCGGCGGCGCCGCTCCATTTTGGTCGACGGAGCGTCGCCGGCGGCGAGCGGACGCGGTGGTCGGAGGAAGCCTACTGCGGCATCGATTCCGCCGCGCGTCGTGCAACCCAGCACGCGAGATTCGCCGGAGATGGAGAGGAGCCGGCGGCGGAGCTCCGTGCATGCTTCGATCTGACGGGGGAGGAGTGGAGCGGCGGCGGCGCGCGTCGGCGGCGGCGGCGACCTCGGCGCCGCGCGGGAGAGAGAGAAGAGGGAGGGGGATGTGGGGTTTTTTTGCAGAAAAGTCCTTTGGTTTTCTGGAAATTACAAATAAGTCCCTCCCATGGTACTGTTCAACATTGTTCATCACTGTTCATTAGAACAGTGACGCTACAGTGCTCGGGGGGCTGAGAGCTCGTGAAAGCGCTCGTCTTTCATATAGTAGTAATTTCTTAGCACCTGTGAACACTTCTAATGCGCAAAGTGTTACTTTTTCAAACACATGAACATCCTTTTTGAACCAGTGAACATAGCGAGTTGGCGACATGCAGTATACCGGGGATTGAGTAGCCCAGGAGGCACGCGGAACACGAGAGAGAGCCGGAGAGGAGAGGCAGTAGCACATAGGGGATCGAAGGAAGAAGCCACGATAAGTATAAGAAAGTTCATTCTAATTTTGTTGCTTATCTGATTTGCCTTCTCACGACTTGAATTCGGAATTTATATTTGCGATAAAGGCAATCAGGATTGTCTACTCCTGTTTAACAGACAACTGTTTCTAATTGAGTAAGAGGCATTTTTTTTACCACAAGAAATAGACACATCCGTCTTTCCAACCACGAGCTAGCAATCCAACGGGAAGTTCCCGTTAATGGGCGTACTTCTACTAACGGGCTTCTCCGCGTCAGGTTGGGTCGTCCGATAGTGACAACCTTCTTTCTAATAACGGGTTTCACAGTTGGATCATATCTTTTGATTTCTCGCTATGATTGTCATGAATTTTTCTATGGCTTTCTTTTACTGGCTCAGCCAGAAGAGAGCACTCCACCATTCTCTTCATTCTTCCTGTATTTCATTATAGATAGCACTAAAAGAAAAATCAAAAAAGAGAAAAAAAAGAAGGCATAACAATTGATAATCACTCTTTAGGCTTCCTTTGTACTATGAGTATAGTATTATAGTCTTAAAACAAATAAATGAGATTTACACGCATAAGGTGTAACTGCTAAAAACATTTATAATGTCCATCAGCCAAAAACACACCAACCTTATTCATCATAGTGTGAAATAACACAAACTAGTAGCATGCATATTACTAGTCTACTAGTTGAATGCCTGTGCGTTGCCACGGATTCGCAAGTTTTTTTTCCGCAGAGCATGCAAACATAAAGCACATGAATATTCTAACATTTCAATGATTACACCATCCAGCTAAGCGAAAGAGCATAGTTTGGGGTTACTTCTCTTTCTCACTCCATGCAGTGCTATGGAAAGGAAGTACAATAAACATCAGTCCGTGGGGCATAACAGGGGCGTGTTGAGAAGCTCCACTTCAGCTGACACAACGGGGACATGGCGAAATTTCGATTTTCATGGTGCTGATAGACGCGTGGAATGTCAAGTCGGCTACGATTGGAACACCATAAGGTAACTGCAGGATCTTGGATGTGATGAACACATTGCTTCACAGGATGTTGTGTGGGCTTGGCTGCGGGACTTTTCCTGTACAAACTGAACATGCGGTGCATGTGAGCCTTGTTATTGGTAGTTTGCAATAGCGGTCTCGACAAGTGGGGGCGGTAGCACTGGAATTTCAGTTTTGGTGGTGCTCCTTGATACGTCTCAAACGTATCTATAATTTTTGGTTGTTCCATGCTTGTTATATATCATTGCCACATGTTTTTATAATATATTTATATCATTTTGGCATATTTTATGGAACTAAACTATTGCCAAAATGCCCAGTGTCAGTTCCTGTTTTCTGTTGTTTTTTTGTTTCAGAAAAGCTAGTCGAGAAATTTTCTTGGAATTGGCTGAAAATTTACGTGAATTATTTTTATGAAGAAACAAAGATTGCGCCAGGAGGACACCTGCAGGGGGCCCACAGGGCCAGACGACCCCCAGGCGCGGCCCACACATTGGTCGCGCCTGGGCCCCACCTGGGCGCCTCCGGAAGCTTCTCGAGCACCCCTTTTGCCTATAAATTATATTCCTGCCGAAAACCCTAGGTACCATATCACTTTTCCAGAAATACGTCCGAGCCCGCCGCCGTCACCAACCCTATATCTGGAGGGTTCTGAAGCTCTTCCCAGTACCATGCCGGAGGGGGAGATCATCACAGGAGGCATCTACACCGCCATGCCTGCCTCCAGAGTGATGCGTGAATAGTCCACCACGGGACTACGGGTCCATGGCAGTAGCTAGATGGTTGTCTCTTCTCCTTGTAGTCCATTGTTTTAGATCTTGTGAGTTGTCTAACATGATCAAGATCGTCTTTATGTAATGCTACATGTTGTGTTTGCTGGGATCCGATGAATTGTGGAAATCATGACATTCTTGTTCAGTATGTTTTATTTATGATCTTGCGTGCTCTCCGATGATAGTGTATGCCTTGGCCGAAGTAATTGCTAGTGTTTTCAGAGGGAGTATTTATGCTAGATAGTAGGTTCATGCCTCTTTTTGTCTGAATTCGAGTTGACAGAAACGATTAAAACTAGAGATGTGATGTTGCTACTAGGGGTAAAATAGTGGTGTTTACATCCTTGTGTTGTATTTGTTGCTTACATTATGCACCATGCTTATTGCAATTATCCGTTGCTTCCAACTTAATACTTTCGGGTGACATGCTGGATAGCGATCCCGGTGTGGGTTATTAGTCATAGATGCAGTCGGATAACGGTCTATGTATTTTGACGTAATGCACATATTAGATGAAACGGTGAACTATATTATGTTATGATAGCATTGTTATGCGTCCATGCTTTGTCAATTGCCCAGCTGTAATTTGTTTACCCATCATGTATTTCTTTTGGAGAGACACCTCTAGTGAACAATGGACCCCGGTCCTATTTTTCCTATATTTTTACAACCGTTTTCATAACTTTTCTAGTCATTTGCTCGCTGGTCATTTTTGCTCTCATATTAGTTTACACACATACGTTTAATTCTTTGTGTTCAGCAAGCCGTGGAGATTGTCAACCTTCCTGTTTCGTTGGGGCAAAGCGGTTGTTTGTGTTGTGTGCAGGTCCGTGTTAACCTCCTAATCGCCAGGGGAGGGAGACACCATGGTGAAGTCTTCTCCAAGTCCTACTGGTTCGATAACCTTGGTTTTGTTCTCAATGGAAAACTTCTACTATGCTGCATCATATCTTCCTCTTGGCGTTTCCAACGGGTCTGTTGAGGCCGCATCACTCCTCGAGTACCGTGTAGTGTTTTCCAGGGTGAAAACCCAAGTTCTAGCCTTTATTGGTTGTACCTGGCAATGTCTTGTTGAAGGCATTGTTTTGGAAATTCTCGGTCTTTTCCAAGGTGAAAAGTTAAGATCTTCGATCGAGCGATGACAACGCTTGTGCATTTGTTTTCTTCTTAGAGGCGTTGCTTTTGGAGAACTTTGTCATAATACGGGAGATTCTTTTGGTGCTGCTTAGAGTGTTGCTGCTGCAAGTGATTGATCACCGTGGCAGGCTCTTTTTTTACCTTTTTAATTTGTTTTTGTGTGCATACTAGATATCTTCGGGTATCTTGTTGGTGTAGAGGCTGGTGTAATTGGTATCTTGGGGATATTAACATAATATTCCCTTTATTGAAAAAGGTTCCTATTGTCAGTGATTACATTGTATTAGGCGGATGACATAGCTTTTTTGAGGGCCCTACGGAAGCTAGCGGCGTTGCGCCAGTGTTGGCAAGGTAGCGCAAGAATTGATTTTGTTTTCCTCATAAAAATAACCATACAAAACGAACAAGGTAAGCAAAATTTGACCTGCGAATTAAAAATATATGATACACATGAGCAAGTGTGCTTGAATGAATATTTCAATATTTAGGGATGGAAACTCACAAGGAGAGTTAAGTTTTTTTTTCCTCACATAGTTTGGGAGGGAGCTTGATGTTTAGTATGAGGCGAGTTTTACACTCACACTAACCATCACATACAATCTCACATGAAATGTGTGAGGAAGAGTTTTACACTCACACTAACCATCACATACGATCTCACATGAAATGTGTGAGGAGAAGGCAAGAGAGACTAGCCCAGTGCAAAATTTCCATCTACTATATATATCCATTCAAGGGCACTTGCCTATGAGTATCTCTCTGGTTCGTAAATCATATTACATATATCATGTTCGATTTTATATAGTTATTTTAAGCCTTTGGAGGAAACCAAATGTTACTATAGTAAGAGCCCCATTTCGAAGAAAGAAAAAACCATAGTAAGAGCCGGATTGCTTCATGTAGATTAAAGGGCGGCAGAGGTTCTTCTTCTGAAGCCATATGTTTTCCTAATAAAGGACCAAAGAGTGTTAGGATACCAGCATATAAAGAAGATGTGCGGTTATAGGTCAAAACCGAAAGAGTATGACCCCAAAGCGAAACTCCTGATAAAGCTCGACCTAGTCACCTAGATCACTTAATTTTGGTGAAACAAATCACTACTCTTTGTGTTCTTCAAACAGTCCTCACCACACTAAACCCATGGCGGCTACCTGGTTTATCTTCTTCCTTGTGGCGTCGACGACATTGAGAGAAGTAGAAGGAAGGATGAAGATGAACTCGCCGAAGCTGGCGGAAAAGGAAGCAACCGCAAGTGTTGTTGTCTTCCTCCCGCCACTGCCCAGCTTGTCGCCACTCCCCGTGCTCCCGAGCATGCCACTGTTCCCCGGCTTCACCCCTCCATTGCCTTCGCCTCCCCAGCCGGGCCACTGCATCGATTATCTAATGAGGGTGACCTCGTGCGTTCCATACCTGACGGGAGCCAGCGCAGCGCCTCCAGACAGGTGCTGCACCAACTTTCGCGAGCTAGTCGACGGCAATGCAACTATGTGCCTATGCCACGTCCTTACAGCCAACCAAGACCAGTAACACTTCATTGATTCATTCTGCCGAGAAACAGTACATTTCTTTCTGTAATTATGGGCAATGTGTACGGTTCAGTTATAGCTCCTCACTATACACCAAAATATAGCAGCGGTGTACACATGACATTTGTTTACAGAGCAAGCACCGCGATGCATGGTAGCTTAAGCAGTATAGAATATAACCGACCCAAGATTGTAAAGCAATTAAGCGAAAGAAACCCAACAGTGTGACCCCAAAGCCGAGCTTTCTTGGAGCTCACGTAGCCCATGCCGTAGTAATCCTATTCTGAGCCGGAGCAATGAATATATTTGAAGTGGCTCATTTCGTACCAGAAAAGCCCATGTATGAGCAAGGTTTAATTTTACTTCCACACTTAGCTACTCTATGTTGGGGAGTAGGACCAGGAGGAGAAGTTCTAGATATTTTTCCATACTTTGTATCTGGAGTACTTCACCTAATTTTCTCTGCAGTATTAGCCTTTGGTGGCATTTATCACGCGCTTATGGGCCCCGAGACTATTGAGAAATCTTTTCCATTTTTTGATTATGTACGGAAAGATCGAAATAAAATGACTACAATTTTAGGTATTCACTTAATTTGTTAGGTTACTAATTGGAGGCACCGTAAAAGCTCTCACGTTAATCCTCACGTCAAACAAGAATCAGTCCGTCCAAAAAATAAACAAGAATCAGTCCGTCCAATATACCGCTCAGCCGTTTGGAACGTTGGATGAAATCTGTCATACGGGCTCTCACGTTAATCATCACGTCAAACAAGAATCAGTATGTCCGATATACCGCTCAGCCGTTTGGAATCGTTGGATGAAATCTGTCATACGGGCTCTCACATTAATTCTCACGTCAAACAAGAATCAGTCCGTCGAATATACCGCTCGGCTGTTTGGAATCGTTGGATGAAATCTGTCATACGGCCCTCCGCATATTCCGCGTAGTAATACTGATCTATTATCGCTTTCAAGGTTACTAATTGGAGGCACCGTAAAAACTCTCACTTTAAACCTCGCATCAAACAAGAATCAGTCTGTTCGATACCGCTCGGCCGTTTGGAATCGTTGGATGATATCTGTCATATTGGATCTCACGTTAATCCTCACGTCAAACGAGAATCAGTCCGTCCAATATACCGCTCGGCCGTTTGGAATCGTTGTATGAAATTTGTCATACGGCCCTCCGCGTAGTAATACTGCTCTATTATCGCTTTCAATGTTCACCGCCGCCGCCGCCGCCGATGTTCCCATCTGGTCACGCTCCAAACAGCAATCGAGTACAGGTGTTTTTTTTTGGCGGGGAAAGAGAAATAAATTAAACCAAGACAGGATTACAATCGTTAGCCACAACCACGGCAATTTCCTGGCGGAAACCTCGTGGCCAGACCTCAGTCCTACACTGAACCCTACAAGGCTTTATTACTCAAAAGTTTAAGTATTACTCCCGGCCTCTGCATCAATAATGCACACAGCCGCAAACCAAATGAGAAAGAAAAAGTAGTGCACAAAAGGCGAATTACAATCAGCAAGAATAAAGTAAAACGCCTATGTCATAGGCAAGCTCGACGGCCTATGGAGGTCCAATCCGGCGATCAAGCGGCCACCCATGTTGTGAAAAAATGTCCCTCGCCACCTCTTCCAGTCGTGCACACGCCTCCGTAAAGAGGTCTCGATGTCCCACACGTTGTAAGGTGGACCACGTACGGAGAATACTTGTGCATCGGTAGAGTACCTGCATATGAGAAACATCTTTATCATTGAAAACCTTGTCATTTCTACTAAGCCAAATCGACCATATAACGGCAATCGCTCCCACCCTAATAACCGTTCTAAGCTTTTTATCTATCCCATGTAGCCAGTTGCCAAAAACATTGGCAACAGACTTGGGTGGATATAAGTTAGACGCTATTTGGATAGATGACCATATAGAACGTGCGAAACTACACTCGAAGAATAAGTGTTTTATTGTCTCTTGTTGTGGACAAAATACACACTTAGTGCTTCCATGCCAATTCCGTTTGACAAGGTTATCCTTGGTTAAAATGACACCCCTACGAAGATACCACGTAAAAACTTTTATTTTAAGTGGAATCTTCATGTGCCATATTTTTTTATTATCATCGACTGGAATATCAGAATGCACAAGCGCCCTATACATAGAATCTACTGAGAATTTTCCATTCCCGCATAAATTCCACCGAAATTCATCGGGACCTTGTGTAAGTTGGACTGAGTCCAACCGTGCCAGCAAGGCGTTCCAAGATGTTAATCTCGGACCAAATAAATCTCGTCTGAACGTCACATTGGGTGGTGAGCACTGCATAACAGTGGCTATAGTATCCCCTTTGTGTCGAACAATATTGTATAGAGCAGGATATTGCTCCCGGAGGGTGGTGTTTCCTAACCATTTGTCCTCCCAGAATCTAATCTCCGTGCCATCCTTAATATTAAATACACCAAAGCGAAAGAAATGTTTCTTAGTCGCCATTAGGCCGGCCCAAAAGTGGGAATCACCAGGTTTCCAATACACCTGTGATACCGCCTTTGTGCCGATGTATTTTCTTTTAAGAAGTGTTTGCCAAATTCCATCTTCGGTTAGCAGCTTAAACAGCCACTTCCCTAGGAGGGCTGAATTCTTGATACAAAGATCATGAATACCCAGCCCTCCTTGATCTTTTGGTCGACAAACAACATCCCATTTAGCCAGTCGATACTTCTTTTTCTCACTCCCCTTGCCAAAAGAATCTTGATCGGAAGTAATCCAATTTATTCAAGACACCTTTTGGTAACTGGAAGAAGGATATCATATACAGTACCATGTTTGTAAGTACCGAATTAATGAGCACCAACCTTCCACCAAGGGACAGTAATTTGCCTTTCCAACTAGACAGCCTTGCTTGCAGACGCTCCTCGACATGTCTCCATTCCGCATTAGTCAGTTTTCGATAATGTATTGGTATGCCCAAGTACATTATAGGAAATTGACCCTGCTCACAACCGAATATTTCAGCGTACTGAGCAGCTGCGTCCTGTGCATCGCCGAAGCAAAACAATTCACTTTTATGGAAATTGATTTTTAATCCTGATAATTGCTCGAATGCTGACAATATCAATTTCAGATTCGTCGCCTTATCAAGATCGTGTTCCATAAAAAGAATTGTATCGTCCGCATATTGAAGTATAGAAAGTCCCCCATCGACAAGATGTGGAACTAACCCTTCAATCTGGCCATCCGTTTTTGCCCGTTCAATCATGATGGTCAACATATCAGCCACTATATTAAATAGTATAGGCGATAGAGGATCACCTTGCCTTAAACCCTTTTTTGTTTGAAAGTAGCGACCACATCGTCATTGACTTTATCGCCACACTTCCCCCACAACAAAGTTACGGATCCATTCGCACCACTCGTCAGAGAACCCTTTCATTCTCAGAGTTTGTAGTAAGAATGGCCACTTTACTTTGTCATAAGCTTTTTCAAAGTCTATTTTGAAAATTACCCCATTAAGTTTCTTCGTGTGCATCTCATGTACGGTCTCGTGGAGAACCACGACCCCGTCTAGTATATTCCTCCCTTGCATAAAAGCAGTTTGGGTAGGTTTAACCACATGATCTGCTACAGAATTCAACCTAATGGTCGCTACTTTTGTAAAGATCTTGAAGCTAACATTCAGGAGGCATATAGGCCGATACTGTTGTATCCTCTCAGCCGCCTGAATCTTAGGCAACAAAACGATTTCCCAAAATTAAGGCGAAAAAGCTCGAGTTGTCCAGCATGTAAACAGCCGAATAACTCTAACAAGTCGGACTTAATGGTTTCCCAAAAATGCTGGTAAAACTCAGCTGGGAATCCATCAGGCCCAGGCGCCTTATTATGCTCCATTTGGAAAACCGCCTTGCTTATCTCTTCTTCAGAGAAGGGTGTGATGAGCAGGTTGTTTTCCTCCGGAGTTACTTGGGTAATATCATCCGTTCGTGTCTCATCAAGAGTGAAGTTTCCTTCCTCCGGAGCTCCGAACAGACCTTTATAGTAGTCCGTAATATATTCTTTGAGCTTGTCCTGACCCTCGATCAGACCCTCATCCTGATGAAGAGAATGAATGAGTTTCCTCCTATGTCTGCCATTAGCGACATTGTGGAAGTACCTCGTATTCGAATCCCCTTGCAGAATGAATTGGGCTTAGACCTTTGGTACCATTTTAGCTCTTCTTCCCGCAACATACGACCCACCTGCACATTTGATTGACTCTTTAGTTCAATCTCTTGTGCCGATAGAGGACGTATTTCTGCTAGTTTATCGAGCTCATCAATAATGGTACACAGACGCTCTTTTTCTTTTTTTAACATACCGGTTGTATGCCTCGCCCATCCACGGAGGAATTTACGCAAATTGCGCATTTTAATATTCCACCTTTGGATTGCGCTGACACCCACAACCGGTTGCGACCATATCTTTTTAACTAGATCATCGAAACCTTCCCGCAACAGCCATCCTAATTCAAATTTGAATTGTGACTTCACAGGAGGTAACAGTGTCCCAGTAGACAAAAGTATGGGGGCATGGTCCGAGAAGGCCTCAATACGCTCCAAAGCACGTACCGTTACTAGTGGATATTTTTCCTCCCATCGGGAATCTATCAGCACTCGGTCCAGCTTCTCGTATGTCGGTTCAGGGAAACTATTTGCCCATGTGAATTGTCTCCCCGTCATATGCACCTCTCTCAATGACAAGCTATCAATAACAGCATTGAACAGATGAGGCCAATGACAATCGAACCTACCCCTGCTTTTCCACTAGTAGGGAAGTGGCTTTCTATGGAACGCCTTTTTGTGGCGCACCGTTAAGCCGTGCGCCACAGAAACAAGTTCAGTGGCGCACCAGATAAATGCGCCACAGATTACTGTGGCGCATGCAGCAATCCATGCGCCACAGAAATGTGGTGGCTCCCGCATCCAGGAAAATCTGGTGACATTTCTGTGGCGCATGAATTAGGGTGCGCCACAGAAACATGATATTTTGTGGCGCACGTGGGACCATGCGCCACAAAAAATACGGTGGGCCCCACATCAATGTTTGCATGGGTGTCCATTCTGTGGCGCACCCTGTCCCGTGCGCCACAGACACTCATGTTTCTGTGGCGCACCGGAGCCCGTGCGCCACAGAATTCCGACACTTAAATCATTTTTTTGGCTCGCGCGGCCACACAGTCCAACCCTATCCGGCCACACTCATTTCCTCTCCCACGAACAGAGGTGCTGCTAGGGTTCCTCCGCCGCCACCCGTCTCCACCTCGTCGGCGAGGAGCTCCTCCGCCGCCCCTCTCCACCTCGTCGGCGAAAGACGTCCACCGCCGCCGCTCCCTACGAGATCGTTCCCTTCCAAGCTCTTCCCCGACCGCCGCCCGTCGTCTCGTCCCACCGACCGCCGGTCACCTCCCTCCTTCCCGTCCGTCTGCTGCTTCCGTCAGGTCAGCTGTCGTGCTGCTTTTTTTTGTAAAGATGGTTAATTTCTATACTAAGTGCAAATGTACAGTACAAGCCACAAGTCACGTCATTTAATTAGGATCAGAGGGATTAAGTTTGTTCCTTTGAAAAGGAAAAAATAATGGGTCACACACTAATTAAATGTAGAAATTATATTAAGAACTACATCATAGACGAGTGTATTATACCTCTTTATCTTTTTCAATATATCTCATTAATTATTCTCATATACTGTAATACAAGTAGTATGAAAAATATCACCGAGCATTTTCATATACCTTTGTTGCACAGAAAAGCAGTATATATGAAGAAATATTAAATATATAGTCTCAAAGGAAATTATTCATAGAACTCACCGTGGGGTATCTATTTAGTAATGAAATTTATTAAAAGGATAACATCGGGAAAATCGGGAACATCGGGAAAATCGGGAAAATCGGGAACATCGGGAAAATCGGGAACATCGGGAAATCATTTCTTTTTATTCATCTTTTTATCCATATTGTTGTACATCTTCTTTTTATCCTTTTACCCATGTTCTTGTATATGTACTATAGGCCGATGATTTAAACTATGTCATGTTAAAGGGAAAAGAGTATCTACAATACCTTGTACTATATACAATTTGAGTGCTTGTATTAGAACATGGTCTTGTAGGTACTCTTTTTGCCTTGTTTTGACAATGATATATGAGGCCTCTATTGTATTACACCGATGACTCTGATTCACAGTATAGCTAGGTTGACTCTGAGCCTGAGCATGACCGAACCTATAGAACGAATGTAAAAAATGGGCCAAAGATCGACGGCATCGCACCGTCGGTCTGTAGTTTCTATCAAGCTCAGGTTCAGGGCCACGCTACTGTTCTCTGAATCAGAGTCATCGTTGTGAAACATCATTTCATAGGATAGCTAGGTTGACTCTTACACTTGGAAGTTCCGACACTTGTGTTGATCTGTTCTTTTTATCCTTTTTATGTATGATCTTTGCTATTGGTACCCCGATCGAGAAGTTGTGTGTGCTTGTGTTGATCTGTGCTACCACGACCATCGTGTCGTGGTTGTTTGTGCTCCGACCATCGTGTCGTGGAGATGCCGGCCGGAGATGTGGATTTTTTGTGAAATGTCTGCTGGTACCCCGAGAGGCCCTTGAGTTTGCCGGAACGTCGATTAACTTCCGTTACGGCAAATTCGGGTACTCCATATGTCCCTTTTTTAGCAAAGGTCATGCCAAATTTTTTCGTGAATTTTGGCATCACTTTGCTAAAAATAGGACATATGATTTGTGAAATGTCTGCAGGTACCCATGTGACCCTTGAGTTTGCCGGAACGTTGATTAACTTCTGTTCCGGCAAATTCGGGTACTCCATATGTCCCTTTTTTAGCAAAGGTCATGCCAAAAAAATTCGTGAATTTTGGCATGACTTTGCTAAAAATAGGACATGTAGTTGTGTAGCTTAGATTGTAGATAATTTTAGTTGTGTTCATTGTTGGTTTATATTGTGTAATTTTCACATTGCTAAAAATGAGTTTGAAAATTGTGTTATTTGATAGTTGCTATGAATTTGTACTTTATTTAAATTTGCTTGCTGGACCAGAGGGGCGATGTCACTGTTGGACCAGAGGGGCGATGTCCGCGATTGGACTCCGCCGGGCTGGCACTGGGAGGTGCTACCTTCCGGGACGCGTATCTTGGTGAGGATTTCGGGTGACGTCGTCGACCCGGATCTTCTTTGGTGGCGGTCGCGTGGGCCATGCTCGGTGCAGAGGGAGCCGGCCCCCGAGGAGGTGGTACGTCGCCGTATCAGGGAGGAGGACGAGCACGTCCGTCGCTACATGACTTTGTTGGATAGGCAGTACAACAATGGATGGTCGTTTCTTCAGAGGGTTCCTCGTCACGTGAGCTATGACCCTGTGAGGGTTCCTTATCTTTGGATGCGCAGCGCCCGCGGCTCAGCACCCCGCGGCTCAGGACCCGGTCGAAGTTAGTTTCAGAGGTTCATGCATGGGAGAGGAGATGTATTAGTGATATTATTCGCGATGTATTAGGGTTAAATAAAAATGGACCAAATTATTCATGGGATCAAGATGTATTAGTTATACTTATGCATATTTGATCAATGTCCCTACATGCATGAATATAATTTTGGCATGACTTTGCTAAAAATAATTTTAGTTCTGTTCATTGGTTTATATTGTGTAATTTCCACATTGTGTAGTTTGTAGTATATAGTTGTGTAGTTTTTTGATTCTAATGAATTTGTTTTTAATATGTTTTAGTTTCACGGAATGGCCGGGTTTAAGGGTGTGAGGGCGTGCTATAAGAAGAAGCTTGGTCGGTACGTGTATGGATGTTAGATCCATATCAACAAGAGGAAGCACTGGGCTGGGCAGTTTAATACAGCGGAGGAGGCGGCACGCGCCTATGATTATTTCGCCGTACACGAGTACGGTGATAAGAAGAAAGATAAGGATCTGAACTACCCAGCGGATCGCCACCGTGTGAATGAGTTCATACCGGATGGGATCAGACAGGTGGAAATGGCCAAGGAGATGGAGCACAGGTTGGCTGAGGCGCAGATCGCACGTCGCAACGCACGCCCCCAGGACGACCCGTATGTGAGGCATCTCCTGCAGAACGAGCCAAACTTGATGTCCTACCAGCAGTTCGGCGCTAGTCCTTTTGACGGTGCTGGTCCTTCGTACGGCACCGGTCCTTCCCACGGCGACGGTCCTACTGACGACGACGACATCACTTCTCTTGGGATCTGGGCGGAGGAGGAGGAGCAGTAGGAGGAGGAGCAGCAGGAGGAGGAATGGGAGAAGAACTGGGATTCCGACTCTGAGCAGCAGCGGCAGAAGCGGCAGCAGGCGTCGGAGGAGCGGCAGCAGCAGCGGCACGAGGAGTGGCAGGAGTCGGAGCAGCAGCTATTGCGGATGTTCGGGCCGCCGAACCCCGATGCTTATCACCACAACGACCCTAGGCACTGGGTCGAGGTGAATAGGCGGGACGGCATACCTCCGTTCCGCACTCTTTCGGGTCAGCCGTGGGGGAGCGAGGACACTGATGACCCCGCAGATCCGATGTACTGGGCTCAGCTGGATAGGCCTAGGGACGACGACCCATAGAGCGACTTGTACTTGGTTAAGACTAATGTTTCCACTGTACTTGGTTAAGACTAATGTTTTATTTTCATGCATATGCCAATGTTAAATGCATATGCTTGTACTACGACTTATCCCAATGCATATGCTTGTACTATATATGTATGTATCTCGGGCTCTAAGTGGTGATGTACATATTTATCTGTCTGTTTTAAAACTGTGTCAAAATATATTACTGTTTCTATTATTTTCTGTAAAAATTCTGTAATATACCTGTATTATTGTCAAATACATCAAATAATCGATAATACAGCAAATAATCGATAATATATACGGCAAATAATTTAGTGGCGCACAGTAAATAATTCTGTGGCGCACCATATTCTGTGGCGCACGAACAAAGTGCGTCACAGATACATTATTTTCAAATACAGCAAATAATCGAAATTCTTTCTGTGGCGCAAGGACAATAATTTAGTGGCGCACTCTGGTGGTGCGCCACAGAATTGTATACTTTCTGTGGCGCATGGTTCCGTGCGCCACAGAAATAATATTTTTGTGGCGAGGATTCTGTGGCGCACCGACCATGCGCCACAGAAAGGTACTTCCCTACTAGTGTTCTCGTGTCGGTATCTAAGCATGTTGAAATCCCCTTCTATGATAATAGGATAAGGGTTATCTTTAGCTAAGTTAACCAACTCAGTAAGAAAAGCCGCCTTATACTCCTCTTGGGCAGCTCCATACACGGCAACTAAACTCCAAATAAAGTTATCGGATTTGTTACAGATGTGAAACTTGATATGAAAATCACCAACTGAAACGTCCAATAACTCCATGGTATTTGTTCTAATGCCGAGAAGCATACCCCCCGATCTACCGCGAGGAGGACAAGAATGCCAAGTAAAATCCGCTCCACCTGACAGGCGATCTAGAATGGTACTTGGAAAGTCTCGTCTACCCGTTTCGGAAATAGCCAAAAAATCCAACTTATGATCCCTTACATGATGTGCAATATTTAAATGTTTAGCCAACTCACCTAGACCTCTGCTATTCTCAAATATGCCATTCATCGGGTAACCGTTGGAGATTTTGTCTTTTTCGCATTTTTGCGCGACGATTTATTCTTTTTATTTTTAGCAGATTTGGATTTCCGGCCGGATGCATACAGGTCATCAAAAGAGCCCAGCCCAACCTCGTCCAAATCCACTTCAGTAACCTCACCTACGAGATGTGATAGAAGCTGTCCATCTATTGTGTCATTCGCCTCATCATCATCTATTAGTGGGGAGTGACACCCCTCCCTGGCACATATCACCAGAGAGGCAGTCGTCCCGTGCGCCATCCCAAGATAACTGGCCGCACGTCACAACAGTGTAACATAATGGAAATCATTACACAATCAGGCACATCAGTGCTACAAATGGTTTACAAGGCCATCAAGGAATGATGAAATATCAATCCCAGCATGGCCCGACACAGAGTTTTAACTGGCAGCGGAAGACATATGAGAGGCTACGGCTTGGAGCGGCTCCACTCCACAGGTTCTGGCTGGGCTACTGATCCTAGCACGCTCTTGCTTCAAATCCTTCCTAAGGTAGAAGATGAATCCTCGCCGAAACCTGGCCACAATCACAAGGCCCGTGAGTACATTATTATGCACTCAGCAAGTATCGCCCCTCACCACAAACAATCCAACAATCACGCAACAAGGTATACACTGGAAATAAAATCCTACAACATGGTAAGGTGTAATCTAGATACATGACATAAAAGTAGCATGGCATTGACAACCAAACCTGTCATAAGCAAGCAATGGGGGTATCACCAGTACAGAGTCCAAGCCAGGTGGGGTTGGATCGTGTACCAGCAATCATACAAGGGGCTTACCTGTGACGAGTAAACGGGTGTACCAAGTGGGTACCAAATAATACCCAACATCACCTGTGATCACTGCTAGGCCCACTGGCCTCATCATTTCACTCTGGGCATGCACGGTTGATGTGGACTCTGGCCTAACTATAGGCTTCCCAACGCATCACACCGCCATCCCTAATTCATGGTAACCATCAACAGCTCACGACAATATTCCCTGCATCATCTTATTTGTTCATTTAGTGTAATCAGGTCGTTCATTAATTATTTCAAACAAATCTTAAGTTTAACCTCCGGACACGACGAGGACACACAGTGTGACCGACACTGAACTGTTGTTCCATAACCTTGGAACGAGGCTAGACATCCAGATTTACACTCTCGAGAGGTTGCAATACTTCACTCATCCAAGTGGATCATTAACAACCGGTACTTTAGGATCACGTCCTTAAGACGGTCTGATACACTCACTCAACCGTTCACGCCATCAAGACACTCCCTATATAGCCACCGACATAACTATATGCCTTATGCAGAAGTGAATCCGGCACGTCCCCAACCCATGAGCGACGCCTAGCTCCGGAACCTTCGCAAGACTAGCCCCGACCAACTATGGTAACCGAATAGACTTGCCAAAATGGTGGCATCAAAGGAGGCTCAATAGGATTACGTAGGTCAAGGCCCGCCCATGTGAGCGACAGTGGTAGTGCTTTCGATGTTCAGATTAGTGGCACTATGGACTGACCCTATCGTTGTTTGGAGGGGTGTTTTATTTAATCAAGTTTCATCACCACAAGTCACAAAACAGAGGATTAGTCCAGCATAATAATCACGATATCAATATCATATACCATCAAACAACAAGGCATTAGCAACATACAGTAAGCACACAACAACAACATCACTTGAATAACCATAACACTTGCAGGTATAGATATTAACGTAATAATAATAACAATGCCCGGGTGACTGTGGCGGGAGACCCGGCCGGTGTCACTCGGGGGTTAGTGTTCACAGAATAATAGCATAATGTTTCAAACGGATGACGGTGGCGGGAGACCCGGCCGGTGTCACCGTAAAAGAATGAACCGAAAAGCACTCATAAGAATGAGAGAGCATCCATTCCACTCGAGGGTTATCTCGACGTGGTGTCAGCAATCTCGGCAAAAAGAACCAAATGGAAAGTCAGCTCCCAAGCGTCGCAGTCCGGGTGGTCAATGCCAACCATATTTGACGGAGGGACAAGGCAAATAACTCTTTTGGCAAATGCCCCCAACTCCGAGGATCATAAAACGACATTCGTCCGCTCCTCACCTCGGCGAAAAAGAAAGAAGCAAACAAAGCCCCGCAAGCGCGAGACGCACAGTTGTAATAATTCCCCCATTCCTTTGACTGAGGCGGTACCACCGGCCATTGTCTTGGGAATGTGAGTGATGCACAGATAAGCAGTTATAAAGTAGTGCAATAATTTAAAAGCAATACGATACACATACAGCAATACAAGGTTCATATAAAACATAGACAGCATATAGACATGCAACGATAATAGCAGACAGATATATCAATAACAGAAGACAGACATACACCCGGCATGGTATTAAGCAATCAAACAAACAAGCATTGTGGGATGGCTCATAGCAAGGGTTAGCTTGCCTGCGAAGATGGGAATCCTCCGGGTTTGGAATGGTCGGGGTGATTCCGCGGCGTAGGGCAGCGATAGCCCCGTTCCGCGGGCTCCGGAATGTACGTACAAAGGGCACCCCATAGAACTATTTTGGAATGAGATGATATCAGTACCGCTGGAAGGAGCTCGTCGAGACGAGGATTTAGAAATTTGAATCACCGAAATCGGACTTACGGTTCAAAAGTTGTGGCCATTTGAAAATTCCTGCAGCAGAGAAAAAGAAAACTGCCGCGGGGGAAAAAAACGGCGCGGGCCGCTGTTGGGCCACGGGCGCGTTGCACGCGCGCGTGCCAGCGCCGCGCCAGGCGGGGCTGCTGGTGGGCCATGGTCCGCTGCTGGCCTGCTGCTTCTGCTGGAAAAAAAAACAGGGGGACTGGGCCGCTCCCTCTGCTGGGCTGGGCCGAGAAAACGATTTGTTGGTACGTACGCACGCAGAGCGGCTCGGGTGAGCATGGCGCCGGCGAGCGGGCGGCCGGGGGGGGGGGGGGACGCCGGCGGCCAGGACGGTCCCGCCACGCCCCTCCGCGCCCGATGGAGGCGGAGCCAGAGGCTGGGGCGGTCTCCCACGAGCTTGCACAAGCTCTGGCCAGCTCGGCCATGGCGGCGAGCTTCGGCACGGCGACGGCGCCGGCCGTGGGGTGGCCCGGAGACTCCGAAAATGGAGGGGATGGAACCGCCAAGCTACTCCGCACCCGCCGGTGCTGCTTCCTACGGCAGAGAGGGTTTGTGGAGCTCGCTACCCGAGCTCTAGGGTTTCGGCCATGGAAGCTTTGCCGAGCTCCTGCGGCCTCACTTCTTGGTGGAACTCGAGTGGGAGAGTCTGGGGAGGGAGGACTGAGGTCTGTGAGCGCGATAGGGGTCTCAGCGGTGCTTCTTATAGCCAGGGGAGAGGGAGAGGTAGGTACACCCGAGCTCGGCTATTGATGGCGTTTTCAGGACGTGTTCTCTGGCTACAGAGGAGGAGAGGATGAGGACGGTGAGCTGGCCGCACAGTGCAGCACGAGGAACATGCTGAAGCTGGGTTAGGCACCGACCAAGCTCCTAAGTAGGCTTAACTTAGCAAGTTTCTGTCATTTCGAAATCGGTCCAGAAGGTGTTCGACCAAATAACCCAATGAACTTTTCGACGCAAATAAATTCCAGCAAAATACCAGTGGTTAGGTTTGTATGTGGGGAGATGGTTCCTAGACTTTGACGTCAGATGGTGCAACCTAACTAGGTTTTTTGGAAGAAGTGCGGAAAGTGGCCTTATGGTAAGATTATGTCCATTAGGGGTTTTGATCATGATGTTTTGGGGTCATGTAGATCATCAAGAGGATATATGAGAGACCAGGGGAGTAGGTGGTGTCACAAAACTAAACATGCAGAAGTAATGCATACAAGGGGACACTTACATCATTCCAACAATGTGGGTACAAAATTGATGGCAAGGCACTATGCCACACCAACAACTAGGTGGAGGGATTTCATTGGATGGAATAATATAGCACTTAATTGGGCTGGTTGATATTATCCCATGTGATGAACTCACATGGCTCTTATTCACACATGAAGATATTTATGGGTTCTTGGGGTGTAAGAAGGGTGGGGTGGATAATGGTTCAAATGATCATGCCAATTTTTTTTGTGGGTGGAGACAATGGCATGATGATCATCTCCTAATTTATTTTGAGCAGTGTAGGAGTGGTGCTAGTTAGGAAAACAATTCCTTGACCAAGACGAGCACTAAAATATTTATCGAGGGTTTTGGAAATATTGCATTTGGCAAATATGCAATATTTTGCCCGTGGAGGATAATAATTGGATAGGGTGATCTTGGAATATTTGGTGGAGTTTTCCAAGCTAGGAAAAATATGGTTCATAAGGTAGATGGAATATTAGGATTTTAAGGATCCCAACATTTGGTCTTTGGGGTTTTTTTTTGGAAAAACCTTAGCGGAGGTTTTCAAAGTGGCAAAGAAATCACCAGAGGTTCTCTGAAATTATTTGAGAGAAAAAGAACACGAGGGCATCATCTAGCACCAGAGGACAAAAGAAATTTTGAGACACGAGGGAAAAGTTTTTCGGGTGTGAGAAAACAGCACAAAAATTAGGGACGAAATTTTGGGTGTTACAGACCTTCCCCCCTTAAAAAGAATCTCGTCCCGAGATTCGGGGAGTTATACAAGAAAATTCTTGAACGATCCATAAAACCCTACTTAAAAAAACTTTTTCTACAAAATAACAGGATTTGACACCCAAACAGATCGGCACACAACAAGATTTTTATATGATATTCCTACCATACACAATGCATCTAAGAGATGGCATGGCAGGGGCTCACTCAATCAATCAACATAGGATCTACTAGCAGGTTTATAAAAATTAAATCTAAAGTTTTGCTCAAGCGGACATAAACATGGCAACACCAAACAAGGTCTACAACCAAACTATCAACCAACAAACAAAGATTTATCTTGGCCAAATAATTACCTCCAGTTTGGGAACACGACGGTTTACGGTTTTATTTTAGAAAAGTTGTATATTCATTTTCATGCGTACACAGGTTTTGAAAAATAACAGGGTTTCTTTTAAAAGAAAATATCTGTGCCACTGATAATTGGCTCACAGACACCGTGGAATAAGGCTATTCCACAAATCATTTGCAGTGGTATGGCATAATCGTTTCAACCATACCGAAGAAGCCAGCACAATCAAACAATTATTCAAATAACATAGCAAAATTTTCTCCCTTGTATGCGACACACAAAACATCCAAGTGATGAACCATGTATAGCAACAAGCAGGCGATTTTCCCAACCTACACAAAAGTCAGCAATAAGCCAGCCGGGTACCGTGGAGTACGGTATGAAATACTCCCACTTAATGGCTAACTTGTGCAACACACGCAAAATACTTTTCTTACTTGAAATAGTCCCAATCAAAGTTTGTATTAATTTTACAAGCGGGTATATGCGTCTGGGTTCACATATACCACTTCTGTTTTTATGTGATCTGTCATTTCTTCAAAACTTTTCAACTAAAGAAAAGGACATGATATTCTGTCGCACGTCAACCAAGTGGTTAACAAGGGAATCAGAACACCAAGTTTTATTACGGCTGATTCGACATCAACCAGGAAACAGACAACAAACTTGCATTACAAGCCGGAACAAGAAAACAAACAAACAACAAATAACAAACAACAAACAACCTCGCTGCTTCTCACCTACCAACATGCAAGCGCCACTCAGGCTAACTAAACCTGGGCTCTACTCCGCTTGGCGGCCTCCGGTAGTCGGTGGGGCGTGGCCGAGATGAAGAGTGGTGTCCACATCTCCATCCTCCGCGGGGTGGGGAATTGCAGGCACGCCTTCGGGTACCGCATCCCGTGCTTCGATGAACCGGTGAACTGTAGTTGTTGCGTCTGCTGGGATGGCCTGGAGACTGGGTCCTAGCGCATCGCCCGGGATTGGGAGTTTCTGGCTCCGATCTTGTAGGAGGGAGGAAAGGTTCCTCAACTCCGTAAGCTGTAGGCTAACGTGGATAAGGTTGCGCCTGGTGGTCACGAGTTCTTCCAACAGGGAATCGCAAAGCATCGACATCGCAACTCCGTAGGCGACGCTGCTAATAATGGCAGGGTCGGCTTCTTCGTTGGCGGAGGTTTGGATCAGCTCTGCACCAGGCAGGGGCCTGGCTGGGAAAAAGCGGAACGCTCGACTTTGCGCTATCGCCGGCTCTGAGTGCCGGAGACGAGCGAGGCCTTCCCAGGCTGCTTTCTGGATGGTTTGACTCAGAGTAGGCATGTTCCTTCCACGGATCACGTAGGGCTTCTTTGGGCCTGAAGGGTAGGGACTGATGTGTACGTCTGCTCGAAAGTCACCCCCAGGAAATGGGACTGAACTTTTGAACACAACATAACGAGGGCGAACATGGCAACCGAGGAGATCACAGACTTTCCTAAGGACTAGTGGAAAGCCGAGGTGTTCATCGGCCGTGGTTTCTAGGAGGAAGGTGGGCATCACCAGCGGTTCACTCGGGGCTTTGGAACTGGAGCAAGACATGAGAGCAAGGTTTCTCTGCGGAATTCTACTTCGATGGGGTTGGGTTGCCAAGGATAGCAGGCGAGGGTGGGGATAAATGGCAGCTAGGACTGGTCTCATATATACTGGGTTGTGTCGGCTCCTTCTCTTGGAAGAAACCGGCGAGCCTTTCTCGGGAATGGGGCACGTCCTACTGCACCTTACTGTGGACCGACACTAGCCATGCCAGTTAGGCGGAGATGGGTTAAATCCATCGGGCTCACTGTCGGGCAAAAGTAAGGCTGGTTTTCCATGCTAGGGTAGTCTACAGCAAGCCTGGTGCTCTGATACCATGCTCTGTGACACCCCTCCCTGGCACATATCACCAGAGAGGCAGTCGTCCCGTGCGCCATCCCAAGATAACTGGCCGCACGTCACAACAGTGTAACATAATGGAAATCATTACACAATCAGGCACATCAGTGCTACAAATGGTTTACAAGGCCATCAAGGAATGACGAAATATCAATCCCAGCATGGCCCGACACAGAGTTTTAACTGGCAGCGGAAGACATATGAGAGGCTACGGCTTGGAGCGGCTCCACTCCACAGGTTCTGGCTGGGCTACTGATCCTAGCACGCTCTTGCTTCAAATCCTTCCTAAGGTAGAAGATGAATCCTCGCCGAAACCTGGCCACAATCACAAGGCCCGTGAGTACATTATTATGCACTCAGCAAGTATCACCCCTCACCACAAACAATCCAACAATCACGCAACAAGGTATACACTGGAAATAAAATCCTACAACATGGTAAGGTGTAATCTAGATACATGACATAAAAGTAGCATGGCATTGACAACCAAACCTGTCATAAGCAAGCAATGGGGGTATCACCAGTACAGAGTCCAAGCCAGGTGGGGTTGGATCGTGTACCAGTAATCATACAAGGGGCTTACCTGTGACGAGTAAACGGGTGTACCAAGTGGGTACCAAATAATACCCAACATCACCTGTGATCACTGCTAGGCCCACTGGCCTCATCATTTCACTCTGGGCATGCACGGTTGATGTGGGCTCTGGCCTAACTATAGGCTTCCCAACGCATCACACCGCCATCCCTAATTCATGGTAACCATCAACAGCTCACGACAATATTCCCTGCATCATCTTATTTGTTCATTTAGTGTAATCAGGTCGTTCATTAATTATTTCAAACAAATCTTAAGTTTAACCTCCGGACACGACGAGGACACACAGTGTGACCGACACTGAACTGTTGTTCCATAACCTTGGAACGAGGCTAGACATCCAGATTTACACTCTCGAGAGGTTGCAATACTTCACTCATCCAAGTGGATCATTAACAACCGGTACTTTAGGATCACGTCCTTAAGACGGTCTGATACACTCACTCAACCGTTCACGCCATCAAGACACTCCCTATATAGCCACCGACATAACTATATGCCTTATGCAGAAGTGAATCCGGCACGTCCCCAACCCATGAGCGACGCCTAGCTCCGGAACCTTCGCAAGACTAGCCCCGACCAACTATGGTAACCGAATAGACTTGCCAAAATGGTGGCATCAAAGGAGGCTCAATAGGATTACGTAGGTCAAGGCCCGCCCATGTGAGCGACAGTGGTAGTGCTTTCGATGTTCAGATTAGTGGCACTATGGACTGACCCTATCGTTGTTTGGAGGGGTGTTTTATTTAATCAAGTTTCATCACCACAAGTCACAAAACAGAGGATTAGTCCAGCATAATAATCACGATATCAATATCATATACCATCAAACAACAAGGCATTAGCAACATACAGTAAGCACACAACAACAACATCACTTGAATAACCATAACACTTGCAGGTATAGATATTAACGTAATAATAATAACAATGCCCGGGTGACTGTGGCGGGAGACCCGGCCGGTGTCACTCGGGGGTTAGTGTTCACAGAATAATAGCATAATGTTTCAAACGGATGACGGTGGCGGGAGACCCGGCCGGTGTCACCGTAAAAGAATGAACCGAAAAGCACTCATAAGAATGAGAGAGCATCCATTCCACTCGAGGGTTATCTCGACGTGGTGTCAGCAATCTCGGCAAAAAGAACCAAATGGAAAGTCAGCTCCCAAGCGTCGCAGTCCGGGTGGTCAATGCCAACCATATTTGACGGAGGGACAAGGCAAATAACTCTTTTGGCAAATGCCCCCAACTCCGAGGATCATAAAACGACATTCGTCCGCTCCTCACCTCGGCGAAAAAGAAAGAAGCAAACAAAGCCCCGCAAGCGCGAGACGCACAGTTGTAATAATTCCCCCATTCCTTTGACTGAGGCGGTACCACCGGCCATTGTCTTGGGAATGTGAGTGATGCACAGATAAGCAGTTATAAAGTAGGGCAATAATTTAAAAGTAATACGATACACATACAGCAATACAAGGTTCATATAAAACATAGACAGCATATAGACATGCAACGATAATAGCAGACAGATATATCAATAACAGAAGACAGACATACACCCGGCATGGTATTAAGCAATCAAACAAACAAGCATTGTGGGATGGCTCATAGCAAGGGTTAGCTTGCCTGCGAAGATGGGAATCCTCCGGGTTTGGAATGGTCGGGGTGATTCCGCGGCGTAGGGCAGCGATAGCCCCGTTCCGCGGGCTCCGGAATGTACGTACAAAGGGCACCCCATAGAACTATTTTGGAATGAGATGATATCAGTACCGCTGGAAGGAGCTCGTCGAGACGAGGATTTAGAAATTTGAATCACCGAAATCGGACTTACGGTTCAAAAGTTGTGGCCATTTGAAAATTCCTGCAGCAGAGAAAAAGAAAACTGCCGCGGGGGAAAAAAAACGGCGCGGGCCGCTGTTGGGCCACGGGCGCGTTGCACGCGCGCGTGCCAGCGCCGCGCCAGGCGGGGCTGCTGGTGGGCCATGGTCCGCTGCTGGCCTGCTGCTTCTGCTGGAAAAAAAACAGGGGGACTGGGCCGCTCCCTCTGCTGGGCTGGGCCGAGAAAACGATTTGTTGGTACGTACGCACGCAGAGCGGCTCGGGTGAGCATGGCGCCGGCGAGCGGGCGGCCGGGGGGGGGGGGGCGCCGGCGGCCAGGACGGTCCCGCCACGCCCCTCCGCGCCCGATGGAGGCGGAGCCAGAGGCTAGGGCGGTCTCCCACGAGCTTGCACAAGCTCTGGCCAGCTCGGCCATGGCGGCGAGCTTCGGCACGGCGACGGCGCCGGCCGTGGGGTGGCCCGGAGACTCCGAAAACGGAGGGGATGGAACCGCCAAGCTACTCCGCACCCGCCGGTGCTGCTTCCTACGGCAGAGAGGGTTTGTGGAGCTCGCTACCCGAGCTCTAGGGTTTCGGCCATGGAAGCTTTGCCGAGCTCCTGCGGCCTCACTTCTTGGTGGAACTCGAGTGGGAGAGTCTGGGGAGGGAGGACTGAGGTCTGTGAGCGCGATGGGGGTCTCAGCGGTGCTTCTTATAGCCAGGGGAGAGGGAGAGGTAGGTACACCCGAGCTCGGCTATTGATGGCGTTTTCAGGACGTGTTCTCCGGCTACAGAGGAGGAGAGGATGAGGACGGTGAGCTGGCCGCACAGTGCAGCACGAGGAACATGCTGAAGCTGGGTTAGGCACCGACCAAGCTCCTAAGTAGGCTTAACTTAGCAAGTTTCTGTCATTTCGAAATCGGTCCAGAAGGTGTTCCACCAAATGCCCCAATGAACTTTTCGACGCAAATAAATTCCAGCAAAATACCAGTGGTTAGGTTTGTATGTGGGGAGATGGTTCCTAGACTTTGACGTCAGATGGTGCAACCTAACTAGGTTTTTTGGAAGAAGTGCGGAAAGTGGCCTTATGGTATGATTATGTCCATTAGGGGTTTTGATCATGATGTTTTGGGGTCATGTAGATCATCAAGAGGATATATGAGAGACCAGGGGAGTAGGTGGTGTCACAAAACTAAACATGCAGAAGTAATGCATACAAGGGGACACTTACATCATTCCAACAATGTGGGTACAAAATTGATGGCAAGGCACTATGCCACACCAACAACTAGGTGGAGGGATTTCATTGGATGGAATAATATAGCACTTAATTGGGCTGGTTGATATTATCCCATGTGATGAACTCACATGGCTCTTATTCACACATGAAGATATTTATGGGTTCTTGGGGTGTAAGAAGGGTGGGGTGGATAATGGTTCAAATGATCATGCCAATTTTTTTTGTGGGTGGAGACAATGGCATGATGATCATCTCCTAATTTATTTTGAGCAGTGTAGGAGTGGTGCTAGTTAGGAAAACAATTCCTTGACCAAGACGAGCACTAAAATATTTATCGAGGGTTTTGGAAATATTGCATTTGGCAAATATGCAATATTTGCCCGTGGAGGATAATAATTGGATAGGGTGATCTTGGAATATTTGGTGGAGTTTTCCAAGCTAGGAAAAATATGGTTCATAAGGTAGATGGAATATTAGGATTTTAAGGATCCCAACATTTGGTCTTTGGGGTTTTTTTTTGGAAAAACCTTAGCGGAGGTTTTCAAAGTGGCAAAGAAATCACCGGAGGTTCTCTGAAATTATTTGAGAGAAAAAGAACACGAGGGCATCATCTAGCACCAGAGGACAAAAGAAATTTTGAGACACGAGGGAAAAGTTTTTCGGGTGTGAGAAAACAGCACAAAAATTAGGGACGAAATTTTGGGGTGTTACATGGGGTAACCGGCTTACTCAAAACACTAGGAGAAACCCTCCGACGGTCATATTCTACATGTTTCAAGACATTAGCCGAAAGCACCCGATCATATTCATTCTTGCCTAGACTGACGCCTACCGCCGACAACTTTGAAGATAAAGTAGACGTTGAAAAAGACAAAAATGAATGCTTGGGTTGGGTTGTACCAGCAACAGGAGTAGAGAAGGCGGCCGCTTTGCGACGCATTGCCTTGGCCATCGAGTCCTCATCCGTCACTGAAGCACCATCCCTCGCAGTACGGTGGCGCCCACTACGTCTAGGAGCCACAGTGGACAGCGGGCGTCCCCCTGCCGGAGTAGGCACAATGGGACAGGGCGGAGGCGATATAGCAGCCCTCTCAACCACTGTGCACGGAGTCGCTGCCGCCGTTGCCACAATGGGGGAGGACAAAGTTGATGTCGAATCCTCCACCACTACGGCACGGTCCGGCGTAGTACTTCCCCCAACACCGCCCGGCATCGCGCAGCCAAGGGAACCCACCAGCAGCTCCACAGTCGACGAGTCCGTGATAGCTGTCGTACCTGAGTTAACCACCGCATCAGCGGGGGACTGCAGTACAGCAGCCGGCAGGACCATAGACACAGGCTCCTCCACACCACATTCCGGTCCCTCCTAGACCAGGACAATCGGCCCACCACTAGCGACCGCAGGCTGCCGCTCATGGGCGAGCTGCAGCAGCCCACTGTCGGCCTTCTTCTGCAGAGCGCCCGCAGCGGTCACGGGCCCAGCCAGTGCAGCCTCCATCACCGTGCGCTGCCCAGCTGCACGTCCCAGCTCCAGCGGCCCATCGCCACTTGCCGGACATTGCAGCGCACGGGCGGCCAGGACCGAACCATCGCCCAGGTTCAGTGGGCCGCTCGCAGAACTGCCGCTCCCAGGCAATGCTAACGACAGAGCGTCATGTGAACCAGAAGCAGCTTTCTTCCACTGCCTTACTAGCTCCTTAGCTCGAGGTGTCTGCGGATTCAGGTTGAAGGGTGTGACAGCAATACCCATTAGGGCGTGTGATGTGTGCGCACCTTGCGACTGTCCCCCTCCCGTTGCCGGGCTTGGGTCAATAGCCATGCTAGTAGCCGAGTTATCGGCCACACCATCTTGTCCCGCTAGATCATCAGGTCCGTCATCCTCCATCCCATTATCATCTGAACCACCCTTACCCTTGCGTTGCCACACAAAAGGGACAGAGTCAGCCTCAGGGATGAACTCCTCCCGCTCTGGCCGGAAGGTGAAGTCGTACCCCTTTAGCCGCAGCACCCATCTGTCTTGATAAACAACCCCTCCTCATCAGTTTCTTTGAAGCACTCTCCCCACATCATGCCCACTAAGATCCGACAACCCCTTGGCGACGAAGGGTGATCATATCCACATCAATAGTGGTACCAATGAGTGAGCCAACTGCCCATAAGCCCCAAAAATGCCTCAGCGGATTTGGCACACCGGAGACGTGAACCCAAGTCTGTTGTAGCTCCAATTTGTGCTCCACCTCAACCGGCTTCCATATGCTGAACATAAGCTTGGTAGCTTGAGAAGGAACCCCAAGCTCAATTCCATCAAAACGCATCAGATCCTCCTTGGATGGAAAGTTAATCGTGTAGGCATCAACACCATTAGGAATTGCTTCCCAACGCCAAGACTGCACGGGGCACAGCCGAGCCACCTGGGATTCCACCTGTTTTGCGGTGGCGGCCGTACCTTGTACCTTCACTAGAGCAACAGGAACATCGTTGGGGATCACATCAGCCTTGAATAGGCTATCTGGAAACTGGATGAACATCGTGTCTTTATGCCCCTGACCAGCAACAATCACAGTGGGTCTTGGTAATTTCAGAGAAGGACACATCGGCGTCGGATGTTTCGCATTCTCACATATGTGACAGTAGTGCTTCACAGGGCATTCTTTAGTCGCATGAGTGTTTACCGCACACTTCCAACACCAAGCTTTCGGCTTTTTGACTTGTATAGGAACATCAGCAGCCACCACATCTTGCACAACAGCGTTCGTCACAGGTACCGCAGGGACGACACCCGGATGCCCCGCACCCGGGGTCAATTGCTGCCCTCCCGGAGCTTGCTGATGAGCACCGATCCCCAATGCCACATGCTACAGCTGATGTTGCGCCCTGACCACGGGCAGCACCCCATGCTGTTGACCTTGACCCGCGGCCGTGTTGTTCTTCTTTTTCTTCTTCCTCTTCGGCGTCTGCGCCACCGCGCCAAAGGCGAAGCCCGCGGCACCGGCTGTTGAGACCCAGCCGCAGCGGCCGGCCCTTGATGACCCGCTCCAAGCTGCCGCGGCGCAAACGTCGGAGGCCCGGCCGAGTTTCCGAAAGCTGCGCCCGCTCCACGCGCATGTGCGCCAGACGCCGGTGCCGGCGCCCAGGTCGGCGGACCACCATAGCCCGGGGAGGCGCAGCCATTCGAGGCGACACCGACGCGACTTCGGCGAAGGACCATGTCAGCGAACGGTAGGTCGTCGAGCTCGGCATAGGCGTTGCCGGGGAAGACGTCGCAGAGCAGGAGGCCGGCGGTGGTGCGAGAAAGCGAGATGGAGGCGATCGAGGAACTAGGGTTGACCTAGGGACCCGGTCACCTCTCCAAAGGCCTTCAAACCAATGGCCAAGATGTGCCCAAGGCGATCAACGGCCCATAGCCGCATGCACCTGGGTCCCACCTGTCGGTGGCTGCGGATTTTGAATTTTCGGAGCACCTTCCCTCTCCTCCGACCTCGCCGCGATTGACGCCGGCTTGCAACTGCCCGAGCCCGTCGGCGATTCGACCGCCCCACGCGTCGCCGTAGTTGGCGGAAGCTCAGGGAGGAAGTCCCCCAGGCACGGCGGCGGCGTGATCCGGGGTCTCGGGAGCGGGCCTCGCCATCCCACCCGCATCGGGGCCAACGCAGCGGGCGGCCTGGCAGCTTCGTCTTAGCCGCCTCCGCACCCTCCTTGGACGGCAGCTCCACCACCTCGGATCTCTCCTTCGGCAATGGCTCCGGGACCTACACACAGAAGACAAAACCTTACCTTCATCGGAGCTCGACGGAGAGGAGCGTTCCCAGAACCGCGATGCCGGTGTCGGATAACCCACTTTCTCCCAGAACTCGGCCACGATTTCCCCTTCGGACTGGGCCGGCCGCTGAATGTCGTCGCGAGTCACCGGCCAGTCCTCCGCCAGAACCTCCTCCGCCGCTTCCACGGCGACCCTGCCGTCCTCAAGACCAGATGGATCGGCGGTCAGATTGCCTAGACAGGAGAAACGAGATCCCGCGCAACTCCCCTTCCACGCCGGGGCGCAAGGGTCTTCCGACGGCGTCCTCCACGCGTAGCCGGCGGCGAGGCATCAGCAGCATCCCAAAAGCGGCCTGTCAGCCGCGCCACGGGCGTGTCGCCGTCGCCCGGCGTCCCCCACCGTGGCACCGCTCCGTCCGGCACCCTCATCGCCTCCGCCACACTAGTATGGTAGCCGTGGCACCGCTCCGTCCGGCACCCTCATCGCCTCCGCCACCCTAGGACTTGGCTTGTCGGCTGGCCCCTTCCCAAGTCATGATCTGCCCACATCACCTTCACACTGAACCCTACCTAATAACCTAATCTTGCTAGTTCGTGGCTTACAACATTTGCCTCACGACTAATGTGCATGATCTTTGTTTCTCTTTCCTGAATAAGTTGACGTATCGAGTTTATCCTGAAGGCATGGATGGACGTGTTCGGCTGGCCTTCCTAGATCAGCTCAAGCGTCTCAACACAATCTGTTTCAGCCGTGAGTTTCATAGATGTCCAATGCATAGCTAGCTGCAGCCCTTCCTCAATAGCACACATCTCCGCCTCCGTTGCATCATTACAGTGGGATAAACTCCTGCAGGCTTCGAAGATAATGTCGCCGTCGTGGTCACAAAGGACCATGCCCGATCCTGCCTCTCCATTTTGCGAGAATGCATCCATCTCATCGGTGGCGGCGCTAGGAACTAAACGCTGGGTATTCATTCCAAAAAAAAAATTGATCACATTCAGGAACTAAACGCTAGATTCTACATTCAGCTTAGCTGCCCCTTGCTCCGATGGGAACCATCCCTTCCGCACCTTCTGTCTCCCATCAGATCGAGCTGGCTCACGTCGGAATCCCCGTTCATGGTTTATAACCATCTTTCCTTTGATCACGAGTACAGGTGTTGGATGCTGCTTTGCATCAGTCTGGCACCACAGACATATCCGTGTAACGCGTGAAGTCTACCGGTGGTTCAGGGATATGTGCAAGGATGGTGCAGCGGTATATCATATTGATCCGTTCTCCTGTACGTGATTGCTTCTTGCTTTCTTCTTTTGGTTTGCAGCTGCTTAGATTAACACATCTACTGCAGATTTGAAGGTTGGAGGGTTAAAAAAATATACAATTGTATCATGTTAATTTTTTCCGGTGGTTCAGAGATGCGTGTGCAAGGATGGTGCATCGTGATATCAGATCTATCCGTTCTCCTGTGCGTGGTGGCTTCTTGCTTTCTTCTTTTGGTTTGCAGCTGTTTGGATTAATACATATACTGCGGATTTGCAGCTAGAGTTTGTTTGATTTATTGATTTTGCTATAACCGTGAAGAGCTATCCCGGCGAGACATCCAGAAACCCATCAAGCATCATCCACGTTTCTCTTAAGAGGCCTGACTAGACCTCCTCACCGTCGACGACCTGGACGATGGTGATCACAAGCTAATTTAATCCTCTAGCAGAACAGCAGGGTAAGTAACACTATGAATATTTCTCTGCCAAGTTCCAATCCTTCCCTCTTCTTTTGCCTATTTCTGGGATATGCACTCTAAATGGTTTGACGAATTGTCAACTTGGTGAGATTCATCTAATACAATAAAATACAAATGAAAAAACTTGATTTCGGAGATGTACACATGAAAAATATGGCATTAGTGGCCAAAATTCACACTGTTGCACTCGGACAGTTTGTCTGCTCGGCTGAAGCAATTAAGAGTTAGTTTTCATATGTACTGGAACACCATATCGATTAATGTTTCTTTGCTATCAGATCCATGTAATTCTATATTTATGTTTATAAACTTAATTACAATCTGTTCTTATTATCAATTAAGTTTTCTTTCTTTCGATATATCTAAAGAGTAAATTAATCTGTACTTACAGGTTGCCGCACTAATGTTATTATTGTTCTGAATCAATGTTCAGTACGAGATTGCTTGAAACCCACGACCCATCTCTCAAATTTCAAAAAAGATGTAAGATTACAGGTTTGAACCGCGTGTGTCACCACACTTGCTGAGTCCTCCATCGTGCATAAGAAAACTAAATGTTTTTCTTGCACATGGCTTGACTCTTTCTCTGAATTTGCTGACCAACACGTGTAACTGTGGACATTACCGTTGGAGCTCTCAGTGACCCTGAGGGCGACGCGGCCACGCCGGCGGGAAACCCGGCCGACGGGCTCGCTCCCCGACCTCCCCCATGCCAGAGTGCGGCGATGGGGAGGATCTCGCTTTCTGGGCTCTCGGCGGTGAGTCATCGGACGACGAGGATAGCGCGGCGGAGTCGCCACAGTCAGATCCGGACTCGCGTTCGTCGTTACCTGGATCTGAATCTGGTGCTCGGATCTCCCTTTCTGACTTCGTTGAGCAAACTTTGCTGGGATGTGCGCCCAGTGCCATGCGAGAGATCCGAGGTTGCAGCCGCCATCCGTTTGCGCCAGGAGGGAAAGGTTCTCGCTTTGGCCAGAGTGGCCTGAGAGCGGCTCCGCCCCGCCCCTCTCCTTGTGTTGCAGCCCCGGCTCCGTGCGAGCTGCCGCTGCTGGCCCCTTGGCCGGTGACCAGTTCTTCGGGTGTGCAGTCCGACCTTCCGCCTCCCTGCGTTGCTAGCTCCTCGGCGGTGCCGTCGTCGTCGCCTTCGCTGTCGCCTGCTCCCTCGGCTCATCCCGCTGCGTGTTGCTCGCCCCTGGTGGAGGTGGCTTGGGCCGCCCATCCCCCCCCCCCATCTGGGCCCAGCAACTAGAGAGGAACGTGTGCCCCCCCCCCCCCCCCACACACACACCCGCCGCCAACAAGTGGACAGGAAGAATAATGTTTCGGTGGGCGGGCCTCGCTCTTCCTCTCCTGGCTCAGTCCAGCCCACGGAAAAAATGCCCTCTAGCCCTGTAAGGCCTGTGAAGCCTTCTCGCCAACTATATAAGTGGTACTGGATCCGGAAAGGAACCCTAGATCGCTCATTAGGGTTCCCAGCCTTCGCCGACGACGTGCGTCGTTTCTTCCGCTCTCGCAGATCTAGATCTCACCCACTGTTGTTTGCGAATATGCAAGGCTTTAGGATCCGGCTCGCCTCCGAGTTGGCTAGGCGAGTGGATGCTACCCACCCTCCCCCCCCCCCCCCCCCCCCCCCCGGCACCACCTCCGCCTACTAGCAACACCAAGGATAAGGACAAGGATAAGGATTATGAACCTGAGGAAACAGAGGATCAGAGTGCCTTTGAGCCACACTGGAAGCGGACTAATACTAAGTCTAAACCTCAGAATAAGGAAGTTTAAAGTAAGCAAGACGAAGGACCCTCAGAAAATGTGCAGGATTTGGGAGCAGCTCTCATGATATCTCCTATTTCATCTGCTACCCCTCCGGTGAAGAAGCCTATGTTTCAGAGAAAAGCCTCTGTGGGCAGCTGCAGTGTGCCGCTCCCCTCGGCGCTCGACCTTTCTATGACCAAGCCCAAGTCTGCCCGGCCAAGTCCCGGCTCTCCCCTATTCCTATCAATCAGTATGGGTCTAACCTCTCTGATCTGGATGCTGATAGCTTTTCTGAAGACTCGGCACCTCCTTCCTCGCCTACTCATTCTTCATTCAAAATCAGAAAACTCAGTGAGAAGGACCGCACAGAGATGGGTTGGGTCAGTCCAGCAGGATGGGATTTTCATTCGGAGACGCTTGCTACAAGAATCAAGATGTTGAAGCGCAAACAAGATGGGGAAGTTCAGAACCCGAAGGTGGCTAACCTGTTGATTGAGGCATCGGTGATCCCGGCCGCAGCCAAGGCCAAGCGCTCGAAGCCTAGCTCCTAGGTGCCCGCTCCCTCTTCCTCCACGCGTCGCAGTGCGCGGGGGCAGGGATCGGGCGGGGAACCCATGCTCGCCAAGGCTATCAAGCTCACCAAGTCCAAAAATGGCCAAGGTACGCCACAAGACCCCTCTCGATTGTCTCGTTTTTTGGCTCTCCCCAAGCTGTTGGATCCCCATCTTCTCCAAGTTGCTTCCGATTGTGCGATCTCTTTCGATTCTTCCTTTGGCTCTTCTCTGGAACTCCTCTCTTTGGTTCGTGCAAATGAATTGGCACGGGCTTCCCTAGCTGCAGTAGTGGCTGCAAAAAAAATTGCAGGAGGAGGCCAAAAAGAAGGAACTCTCTGCTAACCAAAGCAAGGAAGCAATGATAGCATGAATCACACGTTTAGTGGGAGACCCCAAGAGGAAGGTATGAAGCAATATAGTAGCAGTTTCACTTGATTACAAAACCAAGGTTATCGAACCAGTAGGACTTGGAGAAGGCTCTAACAAGGTGTCTCCCTCCCCAAGCGCTAGGAGGTTAACGTGGACCTGCACACAATCACAAACAAACCACTTTGCCCCAACGAAACAGAGAGGTTGTCAATCTCTCTGGCTTGCTGAACACAAAGAATTAAACTTATGTGTGGAAAATAATATGAGAGCAAAAATGACAAGCGAGCAAAATGACTAGGAAAAGCTATTAAAATGGTTGTAAGCAATGTAGGAAAATAGGACCGGGGTCCACAGTTCACTAGTGGCGTCTCTCCAAAAGATAAACATGTTGGGTAAACAAATTACAGCTGGGCAATTGACAAAGCATAGGCGCATAACAATGCTACCATGACATAATATAGTTCACCATTTCATTTAATATGGGCATTATGTCAAAATACATAGACCATTATCCAACTGCATCTATGACTAATATCCACCCGGGATCGCTATCCAGCATGTCACCCGAAAGTATTAAGTTGCAAGTAACAGATAATTGCAATAAGCATGGTGCATAATGTAAGCAATGAAAACAACACAAGGAAGTAAACACCGATGTTTTACCCATAGTAGCAATAGCACATCTTTAGTCTTAATCGTTTATGTAACTCGAACTCAGACAAAAAGAGGCATGAACCTACTATCTAACATAAATACTCCCTCTAAAGATATTAGCAATTACTTCGCCCAAAGCATACACTAACATCGGAGAGCATGCAAAATCATAAATAAAACATATCATAGATAAACTGAACAACAATGTCATGATTTCCACAATTCATCGGATCCCAGCAAACACAACATGTAGTATTACATAAAGATGATCTTGATCATGTTAGGCAGCTCACAAGATTTAAAATAATGGAGTACAAGGAGAAGAGACAACCATCTAGCAACTGCCATGGACCCGTAGTCTTGTGGTGGACTACTCACGCATCACTCCGGAGGCAGGCATGGTGGTGTAGATGCCTCAGGTGATGATCTCCCCCTCCAGCAGGGTGCCGGGAAGAGCTTCAGAACCCTCCCGATCTAGGGTTGGCGACGGTGGTGGCCTTGGACGTATTTCTGAAAAAGTGATCGGGTACCGAGGGTTTTCGGGAGGAATAGAATTTATAGGCGAATGGGTGCTCGAGAAGCTTCCAGAGCCTAGGCGCGGCCAAGGTGTGGGCCGCGCCTAGGGGTCGTCTGGCCCCTGTGGGGCCCCCTGCAGGTGTCCTCCTGGCATAGTTTTGTTTCTTAATAAAAATAATTCACGTAAATTTTCAGCCAATTCCGAGAAAATTCCCCGACTAGCTTTTCTGAAACAAAAAGACAGCAGAAAAAAGAAACTGGGACTGGACATCTTGTTAATAGGTTAGTTCCATAAAATGTGCCAAAATGATATAAAACATGTGGCAATGATATATAACAAGCATGGAACAACCAAAAATTATAGAAACATTTGAGACGTATCAAGCAACGATGGTTAGGGGTCCGCCACCGCTTGAGGCCTCCAGTGTGGAGCCGGCGGCAGAAGGATCTGCGGCAGTGTGCCCAGACAGTGAGGCGCTCGACCCCGAGATGGTTACTATTGCCAGCTTGTTGAAGGAAAAGTGTAAACCCAGAAAAATTAAGCTGTCTGCCAGAAATGAATTAGGTCCAAGGACAAATCTAAGGGATACTCCTGCTCGCCAAGCACGAGTCGCGAAATTGGTGTCCTCATGAGGATCTTTTTCTGGAATATGCGTGGTTTTGGCCGCAAGGGGCGCAGGACCTAGCTCAGAGATTACCTGAGAAAGAACGAGGTGGATATAATTTTTCGCCAAGATTTTGCTGATCATGAACTTCCTAATCTTGATGGTGGAGACCAATTCATGTGGTTTTGGCTCCCGGCAGTTGTGCACTTGATACGTGCATTTTATATCATCATTTATATAACCTTTAGTATCATACTAGAATGTTATTTGCATGATTATATGATTGTTTCTACATGTTTTAGATGATTTTGGGGACTTTCATACAAAGTCCCTCTTTTTGGTATTTAATTTCTGGGAGGCAGAAAACCTCCTTTTTCTTGTCTTTAATTTTTCAGGAGCTACAGGACCTCAAATAATAAAAGGAAAAATACTGCGTCAGTTTTTCATCGGGAGAAAGGCAGAGGGAAGAAGACCGAAGAGAGGAGAGCCACGAGGGCCAAATGGGGGTGGCCCACGCGGCCCATGTACCTGGCCGCGTGGGACCAGCCCAAACTGGCCTCGGGCACCTCCTCGCCTGGGGCTTTTAGCAACGCCTTCGTCTCGCCCGAAAAGTAACGCCCTAATTTTTCCATGTCCATCCGAGGTCGCGGCGGCGGCGAAACTCCTGATCCCTTCCGAAGGGGGTCAGATCCTGCTGCTCCGGAACTCCGGAGAAGGGGGAAATCATCGTCATCGTCATCACCTCTCCTCCTTGGCGTGGGAGGAGGCCTCTAAATCATCACCCCCATCAAGACCAGCACCATCATCATCATCATCACCGTGATCCACTCCGTTCCCCTCGCAGTTTGAGAGTTGCTATACCCTAGATACTTGTCTTGTGCTACTATTCATGTTTGTGATTGAGTACTTGTCATTATTTTGTGGTGAAGTTATAATTTCAGATTGTGTTGTACCACTTATGCCACTGATTATGATCATGTTCGCACATTGTGAGTAGTTCCCGTATGTTCCTGAGGGCATAGGATGAATTGGCATTGATTTATATATGACATGTGTTGGTATTTTGTCAAGAGTTTATCTTTTTTTGTGATTCTATGATGGTGTTGTACGAACATCGACTGCACAACACTTCACCTTTATGGTCTCATAGGAGAACACCGTAGTGTAATGAATTGATGGAGACTTGGGAGGACACGTAAACCTGAGACCGAGTCATGAAGTTATATTATGAGGGTATTAGTATCTGGGACCTTAGAGTGTAATGCTATGGTGGGACTTTATGTCTTAATAATTCTTGTGCAGTCATTTGCTTGGCCGATCCATCATAAGGGTTGTAGTTTATTTATTTAGCTATACCTAATTATGGCTCCGTCCAAAGAGGATTAAAACTTGACAAGATATTCAACGTGTTGTTTAATAAATCTTTATGCCTAGCATCATCCATGCCGCCCTCGGGAACGTTTGCCACATATAAGTTACACACCACTTGAGCTTGTCCTCTTGCCACATAAGAGGATTGGGCTTTCTCTCTTTGAGAGCTTTCACTTGTTACTATCTGTTATCTGTTTGCAATTATACAGCTGAAGAGGAAGAGAAATTACTTGATGTGCTAAAAGCTCACCGACCAGCCATTGGATACTCTCTTGATGATCTTAAAGGTATAAGCCCCGCTCTATGTATGCATAAAATTAATCTGGAGGAAGATGCAAAACCTGTTGTTGATTTTCAACGCCGCCTCCATCCAAAAATGAAAGAAGTGGTAAGAAAAGAGGTAATAAGACTTATTGAAGCTGGTATCATTTATCCTATAGCTGACAGTAAGTGGGTTAGTCCTGTTCATTGTGTTCCTAAAAAGGGTGGAATGACTGTTGTTCCAAATGAAAAGGATGAACTTGTGGCTCAACGTACTGTAGTTGGTTATAGGATGGTTATTGATTTCAGAAAATTGAATAAAGCAACTCGAAAAGATCATTATCCATTGCCATTTATTGATCAAATGCTAGAAAGGTTGTCTAAACACTCTCACTTTTGCTATCTAGATGGTTATTCAGGTTTCTCGCAAATTCCTGTCCATAAGGATGATCAAGAAAAGACCACTTTTACTTGCCCATATGGTACTTTTGCTTACAGGAGAATGCCATTCGGTTTATGTAATGCTCCTGCTACTTTTCAAAGATGCATGAATGCTATATTTGCTGATTATATTGAAAAGATAATGGAGGTTTTTATGGATGATTTTTCTGTGTATGGTACTTCCTTCGATAATTGCTTGTTCAACCTTAACAAAGTTTTACAGCGTTGTGAAGACCAACACTTGGTTCTTAATTGGGAGAAGTGTCACTTCATGGTTACTGAGGGTATAGTTCTTGGGCATAAGATTTCTGGAGAAGGAATAGAAGTTGATCCAGCAAAGATTGAAGCTATTGAAAAACTACCATATCCAAGGGACCTCAAAGGTATAAGAAGTTTTCTTGGGCATGCAGGTTTTTACCGTAGGTTCATTAAGGATTTCTCCAAAATATCAAAACCTCTAACCAATCTTCTGCAAAAGGATGTTCCTTTCTCTTTTAATGATGATTGCATTGAGTCCTTTAATATTTTGAAGAATGCTTTAATCACTGCTCCCATTATTCAACCTCCTGATTGGAACTTGCCTTTTGAAATTATGTGTGATGCTAGTGATTATGCAGTTGGGGCTGTTTTGGGCCAACGTGTTGATAAGAAACTGAATGTTATTTATTATGCTAGTAGAACACTTGATGCTGCTCAAAAGAATTATGCTACAACTGAGAAAGAATTTTTAGCAGTACTGTTTGCTTGTGACAAGTTTAGACCTTATATTACTGATTCAAAAGTCACAATACATACTGATCATTCTGCTATTAAATACTTGATGAATAAGAAAGATGCTAAGCCTAGACTAATAAGATGGGTACTTCTATTGCAAGAATTTGATTTACATATTGTTGATAGGAAAGGGGAGGATAATCAAGTTGCTGATCATCTCTCTAGGATGGAAAGCATACCTGATGATCCTATTCCTATTAATGATAGCTTTGTTAATGAACAACTTGCAATTGTTAATGTTTCTAGTGCTAAAGTTGCATCTCCTTGGTTTGCCAACTATGCAAATTTTATTGTTGGTAAAGTTTTGCCTCCACACTTCACTTCTCAACAAAGAAAGAAATTCTTTTATGATCTTAGACATTATTTTTGGGATGATCCTTTCCTCTATAAGAAAAGTGTGGATGGTATTATTAGACGTTGTGTACCTGAGCATGAACAACAGGCTATTATAAGAGATTGTCATGACAGTCCCTATGGAGGGCATCATGCAGGAGATCGCACAGGAGCAAAGGTATTACAATCTGGTTTCTATTGGCCTACTTTATTTAAGGACTGTGCTGAATATGTTAAATCTTGTGATAAATGTCAAAGAGTAGGAAACATTGGTAGGAGGAATGAAATGCCTATGAATTATTCATTGCCACTTGAACCATTTGATGTGTGGGGTTTTGACTTTATGGGTCCTTTCCCAGAATCAAAGACAAAGCATACTCACATTTTGGTTGCAGTTGACTATGTTACAAAGTGGGTGGAAGCAATTCCAACCAAAAGTGCAGATCATGCCACAGCAATGAAGATGCTCAAGGACATCATTTTCCCCAGGTTTGGTGTTCCTAGGTTCTTAATTACTGATGGTGGTTCTCATTTCTTGCATGGTGTTCTTAGAAAAACTTTGGCAAAATATGATGTTAACCATAGAATTGCATCTCCTTATCATCCTCAAACAAGTGGGCAAGTTGAATTAAGCAATAGGGAAATTAAACTCATTTTGGAAAAGACAGTGAATAAGTCTAGATCTGATTGGCCAATTAAGATTAATGATGCTTTGTGGGCTTATAGAACTGCTTTTAAAAATCCTATGGGAATGTCTCCTTATAAAATGGTTTATGGAAAAGCTTGTCACTTACCTGTTGAACTAGAACATAAAGCTAGATGGGCTATTAAACAACTGAACTTTGATTTTAAAACTGCGGGAGAAAAGAGAATTCTTGACCTAAACCTACTTGACGAATGGAGAAATGAAGCTTATGAAAGTGCCAGGATGTTTAAAGAAAAAGTTAAGATTTGGCATGACAAGAAAATTAAGAAAAAGGAATTCAAAGTAGGTGATCAAGTTTTATTGTACAACTCTCGTTTCAAGTTTTCTGCAGGGAAGCTAGCTTCAAAGTGGCAGGGACCATTAGTGATACAGGAGGTGTACCGTTCAGGAGCTATCCGTCTTCACGGTGACATGAAAGGTAAACCTCATGTAGTCAATGGACAACGCCTTAAACCTTATATTGCAGGAAAGAGCTTCATCGGAAGGGTGGAGGAGTTGAATTTACAAACACCGGAGAGGTAATTGAGAGAAACCGTGCAGTTCAGAAACCCTAAATCAATAGAAGGTAACTTTGTGTTGGAAAGTTTCTCGGAATTGCATAAAATTTTACGGAGGTCAATTTTTATGGAAATCATCGTATGGGACAAGAAAACTGGACGAAACGGAGACCCGAGGGAGAAAGAGAGGGGCCCACGCGGCCCATGTACCTGGCCGCGTGGGGCTATCCCTTTTCCACCTCGGAGTCCTTTTTCGTCTCGTTTTCGATCCCGACGCTTCGCCTTGACCCAAAAACCTCAATATATACCCCTCTCTGTCGATCTAATCTCGCACCGAGCGTTCTCGAGCGATTCTTTCTTTTGCTGTTTCTGCCTGTCAGGTTTTTAGCCATGTCTTCGGGAGACTCCTACCAATGCTCCTCCATGGACGACGATGATGATGAACTCGATGGGTACAGCCCCACGTCCATATGGAGGAGGAATAGGAAGAGGAAGGACTACTCCGACGATGAAGACTACAAGCTTGATGAAGAGGAGATGGACAAGCAAGAAGCTGAAGAAGAAGAGCACAAGCCCTCCGTCGACATCGCGCCCTTGGCGACAGCACCTCCATCACCCATTGCTGTTGCCGGCGTGAGGGTGAACCACTCTCTTGGAAACAAGAGGCGGGGCGCGCGCATGCAGACCGGAGGGAAGGTTCCCAGGCGCTTCCTTGCGAGCAAAAACGTAGCTTCTACTCTTATTGACAGGGAATTTCAGCGCACCACTCAAGAGAACTATCCTGGTGAATGGGATCGCAAGATCCCAACAAGAAGGTGCCAAGCCCGAGTGGAAGCCTTGCAAAGAGTCGGTGGAGAAGAATCTCATGCAAAAACTGGGAGAAGCCGCAAAAGAGTTCGAAAAAGCTTACAACCTCATGATGAAGATCATTGGGGATCTTGAAGATAATTATTATGAAGGCAATGTGAAAGAAGAGAGGGAGTTCTAGCAAGACACCAAGCTTGGGGGAGTTCCATCTAGTCTTTCTCTTTATCAATCTATCATATCTATCTAGTCATGGTGTGCTTTGCTTTTATCGATTAGTTATCAATATCTCTTAGGCGTGTGTGAGCTCATGGAGCATTATCATGTATCCCTATCTTATGGTTTATCAATGAATATTAAAGTATGGTGTCATCCATGATTCTCTTGTTTGGGGATTTATGGGTAACACTCATGCAAATGAGCGTGGCATATTTAGAATTTCAATCACATCTTGCCTTGAAATTAATTAACTTGAGTATGTTGGACAATTATAGAATTATCTCAATATAGAAGAAGTAAAAAGACTTGTGAATTAATAGTTTGAGGTTAAGATATAGTCTTGTAGGATAAGAAGTTGAGAAGACTTAATGAAAAGGATATAAAACACTCTTGTTACAACCTAGTATCTTTTGAGCAAATTAATGATCATGGATATTTCAATACTTATGCTCTTGAATGTGAATGAAAGGAAGGCACCTGAAATTTCAGCTAGCCATGGAAAGTGTAAGAAAAGGGTTGTGTAGAGCATGGGAACTTGATTGAGATATCCATGACTAAAGTTTGCACTAGTTACTAGTCAAGCAAGAGTGATAACAATTTTTATATCTATCTGTCTTTTCATTTGTCTTCTTTTGAACTTGTTATCCAATGAGAGTTTATCTTGTCTTTGAATTTCAGCAAAGTATAAAAGATTATAATGCTTGCCATGAAGAGCAAAAGCATGTGAAAAACAATATGATTCGATTGTCCAACATACAATGGTTATTTGCTTTCAAAAGTAAGGGGTGATTGCTAGAGTTCTACTTATGTTGCCCTCATATGTATGAGTTTTAGATCATTAATCTTATCTTGCAATTGAATATGATGATGATACAATGCCCGTATTTATTTATCAACCATAAGTCCATTGATGCATGTAATGATCTATGTCCTTACTTACTCGAGGACGAGTAAAGGTTTAAGCTTGGGGGAGTTGATACGTGCATTTTATATCATCATTTATATAACTTTTAGTATCATACTAGAATGTTATTTGCATGATTATATGATTGTTTCTACATGTTTTAGATGATTTTGGGGACTTTCATACAAAGTCCCTATTTTTGGTATTTAATTTCTGGGAGGCAGAAAACCTCCTTTTTCTTGTCTTTAATGTTTCAGGAGCTACAGGACCTCAAATAATAAAAGGAAAAATACTGCGTCAGTTTTTCATCGGGAGAAAGGCAGAGGGAAGAAGACCGAAGAGAGGAGAGCCACGAGGGCCAAATGGGGGTGGCCCACGCGGCCCATGTACCTGGCCGCGTGGGACCACCCAAACTGGCCTCGGGCACCTCCTCGCCTGGGGCTTTTTAGACGCCTTCGTCTCGCCCGAAAAGTAACGCCCTAATTTTTCCAAGTCCATCCGAGGTCGCGGCGGCGGCGAAACTCCTGATCCCTTCCGAGGGGGGTCAGATCCTGCTGCTCCGGAACTCCGGAGAAGGGGGAAATCATCGTCATCGTCATCACCTCTCCTCCTTGGCGTGGGAGGAGGCCTCTACATCATCACCCCCATCAAGACCAGCACCATCACCATCATCATCACCGTGATCCACTCCGTTCCCCTCGCAGTTTGAGAGTTGCTATACCCTAGATACTTGTCTTGTGCTACTATTCATGTTTGTGATTGAGTACTTGTCATTATTTGGTGGTGAAGTTATAATTTCAGATTGTGTTGTACCACTTATGCCACTGATTATGATCATGTTCGCACGTTGTGAGTAGTTCCCGTATGTTCCTGAGGGCATAGGATGAATTGGCATTGATTTATATATGACATGTGTTGGTATTTTGTCAAGAGTTTATCTTTTTGTGATTCTATGATGGTGTTGTGCGAACGTCGACTGCACAACACTTCACCTTTATGGGCTCATAGGAGAACACCGTAGTGTAATGAATTGATGGAGACTTGGGAGGACACGTAAACCTGAGACCGAGTCATGAAGTTATATTATGAGGGTATTAGTATCGGGGACCTTAGAGTGTAATGCTATGGTGGGACTTTAGGTTAATAATTCTTGTGCAGTCATTTGCTTGGCCACATGATCCATCATAAGGGGTTGTAGTTTATTTATTTAGCTATACCTAATTATGGCTCCGTCCAAAGAGGATTAAAACTTGACAAGATATTCAACGTGTTGTTTAATAAATCTCTATGCCTAGCATCATCCATGCCGCCCTCGGGAACGTTTGCCACATATAAGTTACACATCACTTGAGCTTGTCCTTTGCCACATAAGAGGATTGGGCTTTCTCTCTTTGAGAGCTTTCACTTGCTACTATCTGTTATCTGCTTGCAATTATACAACTGAAAATACCAAAAACATCTGCATCTTTTATTGTTTTATTTATCAATCTTACTAACCAATACCTTCAGCTCCTCGTGGGTTCGACAACCTTTTCTAATTGAAAGGTACTACAATTGATCTCCTGCACTTGGGAGCCATCAAGATACTTTTCTAGAAAAGTACTTGATAACCCCCAAGAGCAAGGGATCACTGTAGCACCTCTCAATGTGGAAGTAAGGTATCGATCCGCAGGAGCAAGAAGGAAAAGTTATCAATTCCCTACAACTAAAGTGTCACAAGTTTTAGTTGATTATGCACTAAACAAGTTTAGAGAACAAGATGGTTGGTTTGATGGATGTAAAAGTGTCCCAATCCTCTTCTTTGCAAGAGGACAAGACAAAGGTAGTAGCAAGTGAAAGCTCTCAAAAAGAGAAACCCCAATCCTCTATGTAGCAAGAGGGCAAGCTCAAGTGTGTGTTTCTTATAGGAACAATGGACATGGTTCATGGGTTCACTTAATCCTCTCTCTCTCATCTACGGTGATCATCATGTTATAGATAAAGTACACACAATTGTCATGTTTTAATGGTAGCTTTTTATGACGGCTATATGTCCTAAAACACATAGTTGAAAGAAATACTCATTTGTGTTTTTAGGTCACCCTCGTAAGGCTAGCGTGGTTTCTCTCACTCCCACATCATACTCTTTCTTTTTACCCCCAGATAAAGGACGTTGGGCGGTACTGTGTCACTCAATACCTATGCCGTGTCACATCGGCCATCCCGTACCCACATACATCATACTTCAAAGTATGACAAATCACAAAAGCTCCAACACAACGGTAAATGCATAACAAATCATCTCACACCACAATATTCACCACAAAGGTATTACATAGATGACCGTAATCATGTTCAGCAGCTCATACGGTACTAATTAGTGAAGCTCAAGAGAGAGGAGAGATACAAAAGTTACCACCACAAACCCTAGTCCAGGGGGTGGACTACTCCCCCTTCATCATGGTGATGATGGTGAAGAAGTTCTTGCTGTAGATGTTGATGATGAACACGCCGGAGGGGGGTGGAGCCCTCCGGAGGTGATTCCGGCGGCGTTTCCCCCCTCCGATCTTCTCCGGCGGCAGCCTTCTGACTCTCTGTTTCGTGGTTCTGTGTTTCTCCGCCGCCTCCTTTCGCGAAACGCCAGGGGACCTTTTTTATAGGCGTTTTTAGGTCAAGACGGAGTCGGTGGACGAAAGATCGACGGCCACGGAGCTCCGAGGGGGAAAAGAGCTGGGCCCATGCGGCCAGGTATTTTAGGCCGCGTGGGACCCTCCCATTTCCAGCCTGTTGGGCTTCTGGTCTTCAATTTAAGCCCATTGCGTTCGTCTCGAAAATTCTGAACCGTGCTCTTTGGCCTTGCCCTTTTTAGAGTCCCGAAGCTCCCGGAAAGTTTGAAACACTAAAAAAGACGTTTTCTGGAAAAACAGGGTTAATTCCAAATAAATGGGAAAACTATGAAATATTCCCAAAATCATTATAAAACATTGATATAACCCTTATATGATGCAAATATGATTGGAATATAAGCAATTAAAGTGCAAAGTTCATGTATGCATTTTACATGCATCAACATCCCCAAGCTTAATCCATGCTCGTCTCGAGCATGAAGATGATAAAACTAACATGGACTTTGCAATTTAATACTTAACAATGAATATCAAAGATGATTACTATTGCTACATATAGTCAAATGATTCATTCTTCAAAGGAGTAGCAATATGCAAATAGTTTATGAAGTGATATCAAGTATTCAAGACAAGGATGTTCATTGATAGTTCACAAAGTGTAACATAGTAGCAAGTAATATGGAACACATGTATGCATAATGATAAGTAGAACATCCTACAATGGTCATAGCACTAGTACAGAAAAGCTATTCTGTGGCGCACCATTTTTCTATTCTGTGGCGCATGGGTGGTGCGCCACAGAATAGTCGCCACTAAATAAGCTATTCTGTAGCGCACCACCCATGCGCCACAGAATAGTGGCTATTCTGTGGCGCACCGCGACTGGTGCGCCACCGAGTAACCATGCGCCACAGAATAGGGTGCGCCACAGAATAGTCCTGGGTGCGCCACAGAATTACTGCGCAGTACTGTACCCGTATATTCATACAAATACCAGTATAATACCAGAATACATGTATATTTCATATTTACACAGATATAACAGAAACAGAGATATATTTTCACAGATATATCAAAACAAACACATTACTAATATATGTCATCACAAGTTGATACAAAAGTGCGGAAGTTTTACACAATTGTTGAGATATACAAAAGTTCATCGAATCGTTGCCCACGTTACAAAATGAAGTGTTCACCGCCTACACTAGGATCGAATAGATTACATCTCGGCGTTGACGGTGAGCAATAGCGGGAACACGACGATCTCATGTAGCCTTCTTCGCGAGCGCTACGAGCGGAGCGGCGCCGGGAATGGTTTGCCGAGAGGCCCTTGAGTTTGTATTCCTGCATATCACAAGTTTCACTGACGCCATCTCTGCGTCACATAGTGTCACAACATTTTAATCATCGGCATTCTAGAAATGAATTAGCTAAGGTCAACTAACAATCATGCCTCATACTTAACTGGTATCAACTTACAAAAATCATGCCTCATATTTTATATCAACTTACCACAAAAAGATCAAATAGAGAAAAACCCGTATGATGGATCCTTCTTCCTGATCCGCTCCGGAAACGGATAAATGCCGTCTTTCGTCATCCACGTCCTCCTGTCATTCTGCTTATCTAGGAGTTCTTCGATCTCCCACTTAGACAACGCTGAAAATCGGTTGGGATATATATTTGATTAATGCATGATATAACTAGAGTATGATTTATTCATCTAATATAGAAAAGAAAGAAGCAAGGTTTCTACCTCTGGCGTTGTGTAAGGACCCCCCTGCTGTCTTGACATCTTCCAGGATGATTTTCGATAACTGTAACTGGATGCGATGGAAGTCTGCTCTAAGGTCATCATCAGTGAGATCCTCATCATATTTGGCCCATTCTTGGAGACGATATGGCAAATTCGTTATCACTGCATCCCGGACATACGATTTCATGTGTAAGAGGACGTAGAAGGCATCCACGTTGCGAGACTTTTGCTTGAGGCAATGAAACCCCGTCCCATGGTAAAACTTGTGTGTGTTGTCAATTATACGTTTCGCTTTCTTCTCGAAGGAACCTCCGTTTTTGGCGTAGCCCTCGAGAGCCTCATCGAGAACACCCTTAATTCTAGTGTAGTCTTTCGGCGTAGTCCCTGAGTCTAAATATGTGGCAGTTGACCACTTCGGGTGCACGGCGATGAGTACTGAGTACTTGTCACTGCTCAACACAATTGAAACGGAATATTGGAAAGGATCAACAAAACAGAAGAAATCTATAAGAAAGCATAAGATACGACAGCGGCGACTAGATGCGGACTTACTTAAAAAAGAAAGGCACAAGAAGGCTGGTCTTCGTGCTCATGTTCAGCATGATTCTCTGCAGGTACTCCATGGCCTTAGCCCGTGTCGGTGATCCTTCCTCCAGCTGGCTGTCCCGCATGTAGTAGGGATCCACTACCTTGACGTACGGGGTTTGTTCTCTCCTGATCATCATCGCCTGGCTGAGCGCGTATAGGCGGACCAAGTTATAGTCCAGCCGTTTAAAGTGAAACAAGTTGAAGACGTCCTCGCACGATATGAAGAACAGATCCGCTGGAGATTCATCAACGAAGTCAACCAAGTCCCTTGGCACCTTGACAGTGAACACCGGGTAGTTCGGATTCTCGTCTTTAAGAAGGTTGTCCTCTAGCTTCAAGATAGCAAGTTGCAAAGGGGCCATGCATCCATCTGCGAGGTGGAGCAGCTCCGAAGGCAGTATCGGTTGACCAGCTTCATGCAACCGGGACGACAAGTCACCCGCACGGGGTGGTATCATGGGGTCACTCCGGACATACCCCGGTGTGCTAAGTTTCGTCTTCGGAGCTGGCTTACTCCTCTTCCTGTGCTTCTTCTTCTTCTCTGCTGTATCTGGTGTATCTTCCGGAGGCAGTATTGGGTACTGTCTGGAGCCGAAGCTGATCACTGGGGCAGGCCCTTTTTTCCCTCCTTCAGTCCAATCCCTGACAGACTCACATATGGTTGTAAAGAGCGACGTGAGCGTATTTGTCACCGCCGCTGAGATGAAACTCGGAATCATAATATTTTGCTCCATCGGTTCCTCGCCCCTTGTTCCAGAAACCCCAGCCTCGTCATTGTCGGCCATGTTTGCACTGCATTAAAAAGAGGCAAAAAGTTAGTATAACAAATTTAAGATAAAAAAATCACCTAACTAATAAGTACTAAGATACCCCGGCCATGCACTAGTCGCAATACCCCATATGTCCTATTTTTAGCAAAGTCATGCCAAATTTCACGAAAAAATCCGGCATGACCTTTGCTAAAAAAGGGACATATGGAGTACCCGAAATTGCCGGAACGGAAGTTAATCGACGTTCCGGCAATCTCAAGGGCCTCTCGGGGTACCTGCAAGCATTTCCAACAAAAAAAAAAACACATCTACGGCCGGCACCTCCGGCCGGCATCTCAACGACACGATGGTCGGAGCACAAGCACAATACCCCATATGTCCTATTTTTAGCAAAGTCATGCCAAATTTCATGAAAAAATCCGGCATGACCTTTGCTAAAAAAGGGACATATGGAGTACCCGAAATTGCCGGAACGGAAGTTAATCGACGTTCCGGCAATCTCAAGGGCCTCTCGGGTACCTGCAATCATTTCCAGAAAAAATAACCACATCTCCGGCCGGCATCTCCGGCCGGCATCTCAACGACACGATGGTCGGAGCCACAAGCACAAAACAGCAAACTCCACGACACGATGGTCGGAGCCACATCCACATCTCAAAAAAAAAATCCACATCTCCGGCCGAATTTCCGGCCGGCATCGCCATCTCCACATCTCACCTGAAAGAATGCGGTGCTTCTTCTAAATTTCCTACATACGGGAAAAATGATGCATTAGTTAACTATATACACAAAATTTTAAATGAAATAGGGACAACAATAATATTGTCATGCCATACATCTCATATTTAATTATGTAGGTGATACTAGTTGCTTTTCACGTGCAATGCACGTCCAAAATATAACAGAACATATGTAGACAATGATGAATCGAGAACTAGATGATGTGAACCGACCGTGTATCTATTAGGATTGAATTTCGCATTCGTTGTCTATTGATTGATTATTATGCACTTGGGTATCTGATCGTGGGTGTCTACTTCTTATGCATGCATGTCAAAAATTCAATTATGTACTGGGTATATGAAAATAATAAGTCAATAGGGAAAGAAGGGGGGAGAGGAGCGTGCACCTGGTCCAGAGGGTGGCGGTGGAGGTCTTCGTAGCCGTCGGCGGCGGGGCGCGTGGTGGGCGGCGCTGGTGAGATGGGGAGAGAGCTCGGGGGAGAGGGAGGGGAGGAGGGAGGGCAGGAGGGAGGGCAGGAGGGGGGCGGCGGCGGCGGTGGAGGTCTTCGTAGCCGTCGGCGGCGGGGCGCGTGGTGGGCGGCGCTGGTGAGATGGGGAGAGAGCTCGGGGGAGAGGGAGGGGAGGAGGGAGGGCAGGAGGGAGGGCAGGAGGGGGGCGGCGGCGAGTTGGGGCGGCGGCGGCGAGAGCACGGGTGGAGGGAGGGGAGGAGGCGGGGGCGGCGGCGACGAATTGGGCGGCGGCGGCGGATTGGGCGGCGGCGAGGGCACGGGTGGAGTGAGAGGGAAGAAGAAAGGTAGAAAAGAAAGAAAACGGCCGCCGGCCAAATAAGTGGATAAGGTCCACTATTCTGTGGCGCATCCCTTTAGGAGTGCGCCACAGAATAAGCTTATTCTGTGGCGCACCTGTCCAAGGGTGCGCCACAGAATAGTTGGTTTTTTTTTTTGAGTTACATTTTCTGATTTTACACACACATGTTAACAAAAAAACAGTTAATACAAATATTGAAATACAAATAAGTTGGTTAAATTTTGTGTTTTTCTCTTATTACACATGTTAATACAAAAAAAAAGTTAATACCAAATATTGAAATTGTGCCATATATATAAAAATATGTAAATTGTGCCATATATATCAAAATATAACTTGTGCCATATATATTACATATAGACGATATGCTTGTTGTCTTTCGCATACAAAACAAATTATATATAATACACAAAAAAGTTTTCGATCTTCGTCCCGGCCGGTTCCGAGCTAGCATTTCTTCTTTCCCTTCTTGGCGGTTGAATAGCTTAGGCCGGTCACCTTGAGACTTCTTCGCGTGAACGGACAACCTTTGGTAGGTAGGGAGGTCTTCCTTTTTTCTTTAGAATTAGTAGTAGGCATGTCGAAATAGTTGTCGAATTCCTCCTCGATCTTCGGATCGCCGTCTAGGTCCTCCTCGTTGGCGTCTCCTTCCATTCCAATGATGCTCCTCTTGCCCCTCCTCACGACAACACGGTTAGGCTTTGACGGGTCGGTAATGAAGAAGCATTGATCAACTTGGCTAGCGAGTACCCATGGCTCATTTTTCGCGGAGGCTTTCTTCGAGTTGGCTTCGGGTATAACCATGGTGGTGAAATACCGGCCTTCTTTTTCGACGTTCTTGGCCCATCTCACACGGAACATTGGCACTGACTCTCCACAGTAGTTGAGCTCCCATATCTCCTCTATCCTTCCGAAGTATCTTTGCTTGACGGTAGCCTCGTCATCGGCGTAGGATAGCATAGTTACTCCTGAGTTTTGATATTCGCTACTCCTGTCCTTTTCCTCGGTGCAGAATCTGTAACCATTGATGTCGTACGTCTGATAGGTCTTCACGTTCTGCGCGGGGCCCTGTGATATGGAGAATATGAGTTTTTCATCTTCCGTACATGGCTTTCTGACCCGTGATTCAGACAGTTTTTTTCCTTGAACCAACGCGTGAAGCTGGAGTTGTGCTCTCTGGTTACGTCTCCGTTCTTCCTCGGCCGGCCCAGGTCGATGTAGTTCTTCTCGATTATGCTTCTGTGCTCTTCCACCCAAGGTTCGATCAATTCTAAGTGTTGTAGCGCGACCCGGTGAGCCCTATCGAAGTCGACGCGTCGACCATCAATCAAGACAGGGAGTGAGCGGCAGCCCTCGCGGTGACCAAAACCAGCGAGCCTGTCGACGTGCGGCCTGGTGGCCAGACCAACATCCTCGTTCTCGGTGCTTAGATAACTCTGGCAAAAGGTGATGCACTCTTTGGTCAGAAAGCCCTTGGCCATGCTTGCGTCTGGACGGGCCCTGTTGCGAACGAATCCTTTGATGACACCGTTCTGCCTTTCGAACGGCATCATGTAGTGCAGGAACGTCGGACCGAGATTCAGTATGTCATCAACGACGTGGAGAAGGAGATGCACGCAGATGTCAAAGAACGCGGGCGGGAAGTAAATCTCGAGCTCGCATAGTATCCCCACGACCTCATCCTGTATCTTCTGGAGCTGCCTCACGCCGATCGACTTACGGTTGATGACGTCAAAAAAGTTGCAAAGTGCAGACAGCGTATCACGGACGTGCTCGTCCATTATCCCTCGGATCGCAACGGGAATTATCTGCGTCATAAGCACATGACAATCGTGAGACTTCATCCCGCTGAACCTCTTCTTTGTTTCGTCCAGATATCTGCTTGTCTTCCCCGCGTAACCGAAAGGAAATTTGACTCCTAAGAGGCACCTGTAGAACTGCTTGAGCTCCTCCGGACTCATAGTGTAGCAGGTAGGTGGAAGCACAACCGCGCTCTTCTTCCTCCTTTTGCGGCGACCTTGAGTCCCTTCCGTCTGGTCATCATTATCATCATCATCATCACTATCGGGGTCGTGAATATCTTTCTTGATGCCAAGCCATTTCAGATCGTATCTTGCTTTCTTCCCATCCTTGGTCTTTTCCGGCATGTTTGAAAGAGTGCCAAGAACAGCCTCGGTAACATTCTTCGTAATGTGCATTACATCGAGGCTATGGGGCGTGTGGAGGACCTTCCAGTACTCCAAGTCATGGAAAGCACACCTCGCTTTCCATACACCCAGCAGCGGTTTTACCCTCGGTCGCTTCTTTCCCGGCGCAGGGCACTCCTCCCAATTTGTCAAAAGCTCATCAATTTCTATGCCGGTCCTCGGGATCGGTTTTGTTTCTCTTTCTTCTTGACCATCGAACAAATCCCCGCGTTTTCTCCACGGGTGGTCCATGCGAAGCCACCTTCGAGCCCCTGGGTACACGGTTTTCGAAGACCCTTGTATTCTTGGTAGCTGGATATGCGGGGTCTCATCCATGCACCTGATACATCCACAGAATCCGTGGCCCACCTGGGCCGATACAGACGACATTCCAGGATAGTCCTGCACCGTCGTGAGCAACGCGGCGCTCATATTGAAATAATCTTTAGTGTAGGCGTCCCACGTACGGACAGGCGTCTTCCATAACGTTTCTAACTCCTCTTTCAACAGCTCGAAATACAGTTGTATGTCGACACCTGGTTGTTTCGGACCCTGAATAAGCATACTCATGTGTATGTACTTTGACTTCGTGCACAGCCACGGGGGAAGGTTGTAAGGCCATACAAACACGGGCCAGGTGCTATGTGTGCCATTGATGAACGGATTCATTCCATCTGTGCACATACCCAGCCTGACGTTCCTTGCGTCGCGCCCAAAATCTTCGAAGGCGATGTCCAATGCTTGCCAATTGCTAGCGTCTGCAGGGTGTGTCAGGATGGTGCCCTTCTCCGGATCTTCTGCGGGCTTCTGCCTTTCCGCGTGCCATTGCATGAGCTTTGCTTCCTTAGGGTCCACGAACCACCGCTGAAGACGGGGAGTGATAGGAAAGTACCATACCACTTTTCGAGGATTTTTCTTCTTTCCACTCTTGTACCGTCCTTGGCCGCACACCGGACATTTGGTCAAGTCCTCGTAATCGCCCCGATAAATTACGCAATCATTGATGCAGGCGTGGTATCTCTCGTGCGGTAGGTCAAGAGGGCACAGGACTTTCTTGGCCTCCTCGATAGTAGTTGGTAATGTGTTACCCTCGGGGAGAATATCGTGCCAGAATTTCAGGTTCTGGTTGAAGCTCTTGTCGGTCCAACTGTTTCCCGACTTCATCTCCATAGCATTAAGCGTTACTTGCAAGCGCGTATCCTGAGGCCGGCACCCAGGATACAACGGAGTGATCCCGTCTATCCCCATTTGCGCTAGCTTGGCTTTCTCTCTGTCGTTGCTCGTCTGACTGAGAAGTAGTTCTTGAAAATGAGCATCCTGCAAGCCCAAACTTAGCGGGGTCTGCTCGTCTCCTTCGTCATGATGATCATGTTCGCCGGCATCTCCTTCGTCATCATGATGATCTTGTCCGTCACCGGCATCTCCTTCGTCATGATCTTGTCCGCCGCGGGCATCTCCTTCGTCATGATCATCTTGTCCGCCGCGGGCATCTCCTTCGTCATGACGATGATCTTGTTTGGCTTGTTCCGGCATGAAACCGTGCCTGAGCAGGTGCTCCTCCAATAATCCAGAATCAGGGTGTATCCACCTCTCATGTTTGCATTTTCGACACGGACATCTTATCTGCCTCCCGTTGGACCGAATCATGTCCGCCTTCGCTTGGTCCTTGTATGTTCTGATTTGACTGGAGCTCATCATTATGACCATGGTTGACTACGCGCTATACATAGAGAAGAAACGAGAGTACATAACTTAATTAGAGCCGCAACATGCATGCACACACAAACACACACAACACATCTCAGTCCGGCATCTCAACGACACGATGGTCGGAAGCACAAGCACAATTAATACCCCACATGTCCTATTTTTAGCAAAGTCATGCCAAATTTCACGAAAAAAGTCGGCATGACCTTTGCTAAAAAAGGGACATATGGAGTACCCGAAGTTGCCGGAACGGAAGTTAATCGACGTTCCGGCAATCTCAAGGGTCTCTCAAGGTACCTCCAAACATTTCCAACAAGATGCATGGTCAAAGCACAATAACCTTGCTCACCTTGTAGATTTGATCCAAAATAGAAAATGGGAGAAAGGAGACTAGCTATGTATGGAGGAGTCTATCAACCAAAATAAGTTTAACTAAAAAAAAAGGAGAAATATATGGTCAAAAATGGATGGGAAGGAGGAGCACCACGAGTTGGGAGGAGAGGAGGAAGAGAGGAGGAAGAAGAGGAAATGAGAAATGGGTAGGGGAACGTGGGGTGGAGATGGCCTTTTAAAATATCTGGTACAGTTATTCTGTGGCGCACCCCTTACTGGTGCGCCACAGAATAAGCTTATTCTGTGGCGCACTGGGTCTGGTGCGCCACAGAATAGCTCCCCCCAATTATTTGTGGGGCCAGAGCATCTTATTCTGTGGCGCACCTGGCCCAGTGCGCCACAGAATAGCCTTATTCTGTGGCGCATCTGACATGTGCGCCACAGAATAAGGTCAAAAGTGGCAGACCCGTGCGTTGGTGTGGGGCCCGCGCTTATTCTGTGGCGCATCCTTATAGCCGTGCGCCAAAGAATAAGGCTATTCTGTGGCGCACCATGACTGGTGCGCCACAGAAGCTTATTCTGTGGCGCGCATCCTTATAGCGTGCGCCACAGAATAAGGCTATTCTGTGGCGCACCATGACTGGTGCGCCACAGAAGCTTATTCTGTGGCGCACGTCTATAAGGTGCGCCACAGAATAAGCATCCATAGAATTGGGTTTTCCTACTAGTGTAGAGTGTAGATGAAAATCTGAATATGATAGGTGTACACTTTGGAAAGATGTATATGTGAGTAGAGGTAAAGCATGCATAAGTTTCATCCAACTTCCAAACTCTTCTAATTAAGTTAATGATTGCAATAAGGTATTCATTGGTGTCAAGCTCTCATTGCCCCTATCATAGCATCTTGAATGATTAAGTTTAAAATGAAAGCAAATATGAGTAGTGAGCTTGATAAAGAATGGGTTGAATGTCTCATGCCCTTGACTACAAGTACTTACACCATGTGTTACTCAACTTAGGAAACAAAGCAAGTTCAATTAAATATCATTGTAAGCATAATAGTATCATCAAGAGCGTCAACTGGGGTACCTCTTGTCCCAAGATATGGAACACGCCCATATCAAAATGACAAGACAAACAAACAAAATGAACAATCTCAACACCCTTTTTATTTACCATAGGAATAGCTTTTTTATTGCAAGGTGCATCACAGAAGGTTCACCATAGTATGTAAGTAAATTTCCACCATGAATGATGCATGGCTTAGATTAGCGGCCCAGGCGTCTCTCTAACCATTTATACAAACTCATTTAAACTCACTCCATCTCCACATTCATTTCAACATGATAAGCATCCATAGACAAAAGCACATGATATCAACTAAATGAAATGAAGAGCATGTTGAAAGCTTGCCATGTGACAGCACATATGAGCTAACTTCCAACCCAAAACATTCATCAGGCCACAAACATCATAATCTTAATCACAATGGGTCAAGTTTTATTATGCAAATAAAAGAACATTGTGCATCAAGTTCGTGAGAGCTATATAACCAATTTTTTTCCATTGCAATCAATAACATAAACATTTTCATTCAGAGGTAAGATAACACAAACAACATGTTAAACATACTCGGAATAGCATAAAGCCAATAGGTAGATATGGTGGACTCATTGGAATAACTTTGGTTGAAGGTGTTGGAAACAAGTTTTTGCTTGTTGGAGTTTTTGGGCTAGCAAAAGGGAGAAAGTTGACCATCTAGATGCATGCATGAGTGTCCATAGAACTAACTAATCCATGTTAAACCAAGTAAAATAACAATCAGCACCAAAACATGAATAAGTGATAGCTCTACAAAAAGAATTTGCAAACTATTACTCATAAACAAGCTCATGAATCATGCAACTATATGTATCATTAAAAATCAAGCCAAACATCCCTTTTCCCTATCTTATAAAAGCAACCAACATATTTCAACCCATATTTCCAGTAGCTCTCTCATATATAATTGATAGTGTGGTGGTCTCTCAAGACTCAAACAAAAACAAAAACGACGCTCCAAGTTTATGCGATAAAGTGTTTCGATCGAAAAACAGAAGTTGGACGTGTGCAAACCGAGAGTGTGTAGGTCCAGCGGGGTTGTCTTCACATCCCCAAGCTTATGGTCTTCACCATCCTTGGATAGCTCTTGGTGCATCTCCTGCAATCCCTGTGAAAAAACTTCAAAACACCGTTTCTCCCATTTCTTTTCTGTGGGGTGCATTAATAGTGATAAACAAATAGGTTCCTTACTGCATATAATCCTTGAACAAAAATTCATATGACATGTCCAGAAAGTGTATAATGTTGTATGCCTACTCATAAAATCAATTGGATCAAAAAGATTCAACTTAAAAGCTCAAAGCATGCATCAAACAAAATGGGACAGAATCTGTCCAGAAAAACAGCAGCAGCAAAACGTATTTTTATACCCTACCAAACTTTCTCGAAAAATTCCGAAAAAATTCATGCATACAGAGGATGAAAAGTTGCAACTACAGTTAAAATATGAGCTCATTCGGAATTACAGAATAAGAATTAAAAATCATACCGTGCACTGACTTGTGCAGGAATAAAATCTCCGAACGTTATAAGCAACTTTTCAAGACCAAAATGGGTAAAACTTGGCACTTTATTAAAAACTCCAGAAACTAACTAGACACAAAGTTTCTTGTTACAGCAAGAGGACACAAAGAAAAATAACACACAAAAATAACCGGGTTGCCTCCCGCAAAGCGCTTTCTTTATAGCCATATAGCTAGGCTTGATAGTTTTAATGATGCTCACATAGGAATAAGAGTTCAATATAAAAGAGCATCAAAGCAAATATCAAACACATTTAAGTCTAACCCACTTCCTATGCATTGGGATGTTGTAAGAAAATAAATCAATAAAGCACAAAGTGACTAGCATAGGAAGGCAAAGCAAGTGCAACTTCAAAATTTTCAACAAAAAGAGAGGAGACTTAATATTATTGTGGTATATGAAGTCATGTCTCCCTCTCTCATAAAAACTTTCAGTAGCATCATTGATAAAACCCACAATATAACCATCACATAGAGCATTCTTATCATGATCCACATGCATAAAAGTATCATTACTCTCCACATAAGCATAAACAGTTTCATTAGTAATAGTGGGAGTAAAAATATCACATCCATCAATGTAATCATCATAAATAGGAGGCATAGAATAATCAAAATGATTTTTATCCTCAATAGTAGATGGACTGAAAATATCATATTCATCATTGTAAACATCATATATAGGAGGCATATCATAATCAACATAAACTATATCCTCAATAGTGGGTGGACTGAAAATATCATATTCATCATCATAAATGGGAGACATAGTATCATCAAACAAGTCAAAGAACCTCCCCAAGCTTAGATGATTGCAAGATATAAAAGGAACCTCCCCAAGCTTAGTCTAGTGCACACAAGAATAGAAACTTAAGCGCTACGCTCCCGGCAACGGCGCCAGAAAAGTACTTGATAACCCCCAAGAGCAAGGGATCACTGTAGCACCTCTCAATGTGGAAGTAAGGTATCGATCCGCAGGAGCAAGAAGGAAAAGTTATCAATTCCCTACAACTAAAGTGTCACAAGTTTTAGTTGATTATGCACTAAACAAGTTTAGAGAACAAGATGGTTGGTTTGATGGATGTAAAAGTGTCCCAATCCTCTTCTTTGCAAGAGGACAAGACAAAGGTAGTAGCAAGTGAAAGCTCTCAAAAAGAGAAACCCCAATCCTCTATGTAGCAAGAGGGCAAGCTCAAGTGTGTGTTTCTTATAGGAACAATGGACATGGTTCATGGGTTCACTTAATCCTCTCTCTCTCATCTACGGTGATCATCATGTTATAGATAAAGTACACACAATTGTCATGTTTTAATGGTAGCTTTTTATGACGGCTATATGTCCTAAAACACATAGTTGAAAGAAATACTCATTTGTGTTTTTAGGTCACCCCTCGTAAGGCTAGCGTGGTTTCTCTCACTCCCACATCATACTCTTTCTTTTTACCCCCAGATAAAGGACGTTGGGCGGTACTGTGTCACTCAATACCTATGCCGTGTCACATCGGCCATCCCGTACCCACATACATCATACTTCAAAGTATGACAAATCACAAAAGCTCCAACACAACGGTAAATGCATAACAAATCATCTCACACCACAATATTCACCACAAAGGTATTACATAGATGACCGTAATCATGTTCAGCAGCTCATACGGTACTAATTAGTGAAGCTCAAGAGAGAGGAGAGATACAAAAGTTACCACCACAAACCCTAGTCCAGGGGGTGGACTACTCCCCCTTCATCATGGTGATGATGGTGAAGAAGTTCTTGCTGTAGATGTTGATGATGAACACGCCGGAGGGGGGTGGAGCCCTCCGGAGGCGATTCCGGCGGCGTTTCCCCCCTCCGATCTTCTCCGGCGGCAGCCTTCTGACTCTCTGTTTCGTGGTTCTGTGTTTCTCCGCCGCCTCCTTTCGCGAAACGTCAGGGGACCTTTTTTATAGGCGTTTTTAGGTCAAGACGGAGTCGGTGGACGAAAGATCGACGGCCACGGAGCTCCGAGGGGGAAAAGAGCTGGGCCCACGTGGCCAGGTATTTTAGGCCGCGTGGGACCCTCCCATTTCCAGCCTGTTGGGCTTCTGGTCTTCAATTTAAGCCCATTGCGTTCGTCTCGAAAATTCTGAACCGTGCTCTTTGGCCTTGCCCTTTTTGGAGTCCCGAAGCTCCCGAAAAGTCTGAAACACTAAAAAAGACGTTTTCTGGAAAAACAGGGTTAATTCCAAATAAATGGGAAAACTATGAAATATTCCCAAAATCATTATAAAACATTGATATAACCCTTATATGATGCAAATATGATTGGAATATAAGCAATTAAAGTGCAAAGTTCATGTATGCATTTTACATGCATCAGCACTATGGAGGTATCCTGCTTGGGTGTAGAACAAGTACTTTGGAAGTTGAATCCTTTTCCAAAGGACAGTTCCATGTTAGCGCCAATGTCTTTCATGCTGAAACCCGATCGAAGTGGACTTTTATTGGGGTTTATGGACTTGTAGACCATGTGCGGTCTGCAGAGTTTCTTGAGAAACCGGAAGCCAAAGTCACTACTTCTCCTTTCCCTATTATTGTGGGGGGAGATTTTAACTTGATTAGAGGAAGAACTGAGAAGAATAAGCGAACATAAATTGGCATAGGTTGAACTTGTTCAATGATAGTATCGCTCGGATGGGGCTAAGAGAAATGCATAGACTGGGAGCAAGGTATACCTGGACCAATAGGCAACTCAATCCTGTCTGAAGTGTTCTTGACAGAGTCCTGTTTGCGCCAGAATGGGAACAGAAGTTTACCTTATCGATGCTCAAGGCTAAGACCAGTGTGGGCTCGGACAATACAGCCTTAATCCTGGATACAGGCTCATCTTCCACCAAAGTCGTCTAGATTCTTCTTTGAGTTGAGTTGGTTGTCTATTCCAGGTTTTAGAGAGATGTTGTTTGCTTCTGGGCTACTTTGGCTGCTCACCCTGATGGCAGATGGGGAGCCATTGATCTTTGGCAGTGTATCTCTCGTGGCCTCCGTCAGCACCTTAAGGGGTGTGGGGCCAATCTTGGGAAACAAGCTAAAGTGAATAAACAGCTGCTCCTTTCAAAAATCCAAGAGTTGGATGGGCTAGCTGACACCATTGGCCTAGATGATGATAGTTGGGCTTATCGATATCACTTAGAAGATCAACTTGTGCAAATATTTGAGGCAGAGGAAGAGCACTGGCGCCAGTGTGGTCGCCTGAACTGGGTGTTAAAGGGCGATGCAAACACGGCGTATTTCCATGCAGTGGCTAATGGACGCCGTAGAAAATGCCCTCGTCTCGGGCGAGGTCGTCCTGGCCATGGCACGTCACCTTCGTCGTCTCCGGCGAGTTGGGCTCACAATCGTCTTCTTCGGCTCCGGTCACTTTCTTCCTCCCCCACCGCCACCTGGGCCGGCCCAGTTAGTTGCGCAATGAAGGATTAGGGCTACGCATAACGGTGCTAACCTGTGCAGCGGACGTAGAATAGGATTTGCCTGGGATCACCCCGGCGAATCATCTCTTCGCCAAGACAAGAAAGTACATGTGAGAGGCCCATAAACGTAATCTGGTGAAAGCTGCTCATGGGCTGCAACTCTAGAACAAAATCCGGCCTACATCCGACAAGCAAATTGCCTCGATTGAGTTGAAAGAAGCCCTAAAAAAATTGAGTTGAAAGAAAAAGGTAGGTTGTTTAAAACAAATTCAGTTTCTTATAAATTTATTTCCACAAATCCAGATTACAAAGCATGGGTCATTTTTTTTGTGAAAAGGACCCTGCCATTAAAAGAAACACCAACAGTACAAAACAATTCAACAAAAACGAAAATTACAATGAAATTCTTGAAATGCCCTTCGTCTTCAACCTCTAGATCGTGTCGACGGCGCGCCGCCGCTGTCGCTCCTCCCTGAGCTGGCCTGACGTTATTGAATGCGGACGGGAAGTCGCCAAACGAGTATAAAAGACCACATCCGTCCCCGAGCCGAAGAAGGAAGAACTGCCGATGAATCTCCTTGACGATCCGAAGAAACGCCACCGCCAAAAGAAATCCTCGAAACCACACCACTCCAACAGGCTTCTCGACGTCGCCGCCAAGATGGGACTGAAACCGGGGAGACCTTATTGAAACGAGGCACCGCCGCCATCAGAACGCCGCCCCAACAAACCTTGACACGAAAACCAGAAAACAGAATCCTCCCACCGGCGAGGGCCGAGATACACCGCGCCTCCATGGCCTGAAGGCCACAAAAGCAGGGCAGATCGGTGGCGGCGCCAACGGGAGGCAAGGAAACCCTAATCGCCTCTCTCAAGAGCGCTCGGGTTGAAGGATTGCAAGCAAGGAATACTTAAAGCATGGGTCATCTTTATCCTTATTCTACACCTAAAGATATTTTCTGCAGATCTGTGGAGCCAGGACGGCCTCCAGAAAAGGAGAAGAGAACAAGATACTTGATGCAAGGGAAAGGGAGGCCGATTGATTTTCTCTTTAACAATCTAGATTCCAAGTCAATTCTCGTGTGACTCAGTTCACCATTTTAAAGCTCGACGTCACCGTCGCGAACCGGTCATGACCTTTCAACAACAACGGCAAATGCACCAAATTCTGGCACGTCGTTGCAAGAGACAAGCTTCTGAGAAGCTAAGTAATAGTACGAAGTAAGAGAGATGATCCTTGGACCGAGCACAACAACTTCCTGGGATTCAGAGCACAGACTGCATGCAACCCAGTCCGTGCAGAAGCTCTTTTAGCGTGCAGGTTGAGATGGAATGGATGACAGACGTTCACTGTTATTAACGCTGTATTTCAGGATTTGCCTATGTCGTCTGTGTAAGCGCATCTCTAGCAGTGACCTAAAGCGCGGAACCAAAAACGCGGGCATTTCGGTTTCTGTCCTACCGCAGCCGTTTCCAACTCGTAAAAGATTTGATTTTATCAGCATTTCAACACATATGCATCATTTGATTTAGAAATATAAAACAGTATAAAACCAATATAACAATATTGTTAATTGTACAATACAAACTTAATCCAAATTATAATAATGGTTCAAATTACAAATCAATAAATTAAACAACAATTCAATAATGGTTTAAATCACACATAAATGAAATCAAATGAATATAAATGGCAGGTTACTGCCCATGCAACTGACATCGGTGTTCAATGAGATCGTGCTGAAGTTGGGTGTGGGTGTTGACATTCTCAGTCTCCCGTAAGTTTGAAGGAATGGCAATATGGGTTCCTATCCGGCTTCACACGGCTACCTACATTGTCGTAGACCATCTCCAAGTCCAACTCCCTCTCATCCTTGACGATCATGTTATGAAGAATCACACAACATGTCATTATGTACTTGAGGTTTTTCTTGTCCCGAAAACAAGCAGGACCTCGAACAATGGCAAACCTAGATTGCAAAACACTAAAGGTTCTCTCAATGTCCTTTCGGCATGCCTCTTGTCCCTCGGAATATTCAACCTCCATTCTATTCCTAAGATTTGAGATGGTCTTCACAAATGTAGACCAACCAGGATAGATACCGTCGGCAAGATAGTACCCCTTTGTGTATTTATGTCCATTGACAGCGTAGTTGCAAGCTAGAGCATCACCACTAACTAGCCTCACAAATAAATGAGACATATGCAATACATTGATGTCATTGAGTGTGTCCGGCAAAAAAATCAATGCCAAATCCACAAATCTTCGGATGCAACGGCCTCAAGCACAATTGTTGCATCACCACCCTTGCCACAATACTGCATGTGCCATGCCTTGGGGTAGTTTTCAAGTCTAATGCATACAGACAATACTACCTAGCATGCCCGGCCAACCACGAGCCTCATTTTCTGCACCAACCTCACAGTGTCTTCTTCATACTGTGCTCTAAGATAAACATGACCAAAGAGATGGATTATCACTTTGGCGAACATGCGCACTGACTCGATTGTAGTATCCTCGCCAATGCGAAGATACTCATCGGCGTAGTCAGCCGGAATGCCGTACGCAATCACCCTCATCGCTGCGGATATTTTCTGATGAGCGCTAAACCCAATCAAACCCGCAACATTCCTCCGACGAGTAAAGTAGCGACAATTGCCCTCGTAAGCTTCCACTATTTTCACGAAATGGGATCGACGCATTCGGTATCTTCGACGGAAGATGTGAGCCGGATAGGTTGGTATCTCAGCGAAGTAGTCTCACATGAGCAGCTCGTTGCCGTACGAGCGGTTCCGGGGAATGCAAAGGCAGCCGACGGTGGATCCTCGCGGCTTCTTCTTCCAATCCTCGAGCTCCTTCACGACGAGAACCACCACCACCATTTGCTGGTGGTGGTTGTAGAGCAACATCTCCACATCTGAGTCGTCGAACGAGGACGAGTCTTTGAGCAAAAATTGCTCGCACGGGATCAAATCCATCTAAAATGCACACATGAAGACTAGTAAACACCAAATCCGTGGGAATAAGAGAGTGAATCGACCGGAAAATCACTCATCGACGGATCCGGGGTGGCGACGGCGATTTGGCCGGGAACAATGCTCGCGCGGGGCTGGCGGCTCACGAAATAGCGGACGAGATGGATCCGGGGCGGCAGCGACTCGGTGGTGGTTTTCCGCCGGCAGATGTGGCCAGGCAACGGCGGGAATCGAGGGCGGCGGGCTAGCGGCGGCGGTGACTCGGTGGGGAAAGGGGGAATGAACTCGCGCGGGACTGGAATGTCCCTCCCGCCAACTGCTTCCGGACTATACGGGGCACCCTCGGTTCGGCCGCGGATTTGCAGAAGTTTCGGTTTTGAGAGGGAAATTTTCGGCAGCCCGAAAAAGTTTTTCATTTCGGGTGGTTTACGGTTGCTGATCCAATACTTTTTTCGGCGCAAAAACCGAAAGCGGTGGTTATTTTTCGTTTCCGGCGCGTTTACGGTCAGTGCTAGAGATGCTCTAAGAGTTCCCTCATTGGAAGGCGTTTACATATTATTTAGAAAAAATGTTTATTTGGAGGCATACACACCTTAATTAGCAGTTCATTTTTTGTACTAGGCATAAACACTGGTTAATTCATTTTTGAAAGGCATATACGCCTTAATTGGCGAAAATATTCATTAATCAGCAGAAATATACTCATTAGCTAGCAAAATAAATGACCAGTGTTAATATACATTAATTAGCGCTGAATCAACCTTAAGTAATAAGGTACTATTAAATTATTGTACCCTCCTCTGGCATGCATTGTATTGTTTTATTCAAAAATCGTACAACAAGAGGATTGCTAGGATTTAGTTAAGACTGGAAGTGAGACCCAACCAAATGATGAACTAAATCCCAACCAAAGCTCCATCCAAACATATGGTTTTAGTCCCTTCTATATATAAGATCCTCTCAACCTCGCCAGCAACAATTTTATACAGCCAAGAGTTAGCTCGTAGAAATCCCGTTCCAAAATAGCATTAACCATGATGATTTCTTATCATGGAAGATCATCCTCTCTAGCATCCAGGATACGGAGAGAAGCATTTGCCATCCAGTTGTTCTTCCTCGTGTTCACGCACGGGGCAATTGTTGATCAGGCCGCCCGACTCCTGCAGTTCTCCTCATCAAGAATGGAGATACAGTGCCACCACCAGGGCAACAAGGTGCACAGGAGATCGCACGTCGACCGTGCGACGACGAGCATAAGCCCTCAGGACGGACTGAAGGAGGCAGACAAGGTCAGTGAACTTCCTGGGCAGCCAGGGCCAGCCGTGTTTGATCAGTACGCAGGCTATGTCACCGTCGATTCGACATCAGGGAAGGCCCTGTTTTATTACTTTGCGGAGGCTGCTGAAGATCCTTCCACTAAGCCATTGGTATTGTGGCTGAATGGAGGTACCGTACCTAACTACATAATTGATATATGATTCTCAAATACCATGTTTCCGCAATCCAGAGGGATTGTTTTCTATTCTGTCCGTCTGTTGCTTTACGCTCATTGTATTATATTTTGTGTCGCATCCTACAAAAGGCAGCACAGCATAGTTGTCCGCACCATCTTTTTATTTGTTTTTTTGCTTCCATCCAAACATGGTTTCAATCTTTGTTATTTCAGGGCCTGGATGTTCTTCTCTGGGTGGAGCTATGCTTGAAATTGGACCTTTCTTGGTTAATAGCGATAACATGACACTGTCCGCAAACAAGTATGCCTGGAACAATGGTAAGCAGACTTAACTACATTCATTCATGAGAAAATGAGGACACCATTCTTACCTTTGCACAATTGCACTAACTGATCCCTTTTATGGATGGCAGTGGCAAACATGCTCTTCCTTGAGAGCCCTGCTGGTGTAGGCTTCTCATACTCAAACACAACTTCAGATTACAATAACACAGGTGACAGCAGTACTGCGACAGATGCATACACCTTTCTCGTCAATTGGCTCGAGAGGTTCCCAGAGTACAAAACCCGCGGCTTCTTCATAACCGGTGAAAGTTACGGTGGCCACTACATACCACAGCTCGCCAACACCATAGTGTTGAACAATAACATAACGAATGCCCCTGTCATCAATCTCAAAGGAGTTGCTGTAAGTTACATACATTAACAACTAGCAAAAGATTCTGGTAATGTAGCAAGGTACATATATACTGAATTATAGCATTTCTTGGTGGGAGCAGATTGGGAATGCATACTTGGATGATAATACAAACACAAGAGCCACCATGGATTACTACTGGACGCATGCTATGATCTCAAGAGAAACTCACCGAGCAGTTCAGCAACACTGCGGCTTCAATGGAACATACACTGGGGACTGCCGAACTGCAATAACAGCAGCTAACAACGAGCTGGGCATCATTGATCCATATAACATCTACGCTTCTGTCTGCTGGAATGCTTCCAATCCCCAAGAGCTGCACGGATCGGTAAAAACTATCTCACAAAGTTTAATTAAGTTTCTTCTCCCGCAGCTCATAACATGGTTTCACAGGCAGCCAACACCGACCCATGTGCCCATTACTACATACAATCATATCTGAACCGCCCTGAGGTACAGAGAGCACTACACGCTAACACCACAGGACTGAAGCAGCCATGGTCCGATTGCAGGTGCAAAAAATATCCACAAAGTCTTTTTTTCCTGTATTTATTATATATACTTAATTTTAGAATTTTAGGCTTCCAGCAGGTAGTATTAACAAATTATTGTCTATTTTGTGAGGACTAGTGATATTATTACTCCTGACAATTGGAAAGATGCACCGGTCTCTATGCTACCATCCATCCAGCAACTGATTTCAAGTAAAGTAAGCACTTGGTTGTACAGGTGAGCCCACAAATTATACTAGAAACGTTTCTACCCCTGTCTGGTTAGAGATCCTAATAAGAAATTATTCCTTTTACCTTTCAGTGGTGATATTGACTCAGTTTGCCCAGTAACTTCGACACTGTACTCTCTAGACATTCTCGGGATACCGACAAACTCATCTTGGCGGTCATGGTACTCTGATGATGATCAGGTATGAAGGATGAACTAGACACAGAAGCATAAAGCACATATTCAAAACATTTGTTTGCATGTAGGGTTCTGAAACTGGTTTTGTTTTGTTGCGAGTTGTCAGGTTGGTGGTTATGTTGTAGGATACAATGGGCTGGTATTTGCAACAGTCAGAGGATCTGGACATATGGTTCCTACATACCAACCTCGAAGGGCACTGACCTTGTTCTCCTCATTTCTGAAAGGACAGCTTCCCCCTGAATGACCAGAACATTGCAAGCTTCTATTTCTTCTTTGTATTTTAGAGTCAAAAAGAGAACGGTGTCCATCAGAAATATAATTTTCTTTTAATGCTAACAGGTGAGTAATTGAAATGCAGTAACCAATTGATATCATAGTTAATTTGCTTTCATAAAAGGTAAGTACATGAAGTTGTGCAACAGGAAATTCAAAGTTGAATCAGGTTTTACTTTCATAAAAAACAAACATGACTTTAGGGTGTGTAGTATTCCTACAAATAGTTTAAACCTAACCAAGCAAATCTGATGAGCAACGCTTGGTCCAAATTTTGCTACTTTTGTATAAAACGTGCATCTGATAGTATGCTTAGATTTTTGTGAGTTTCAAATTAATTGCAAAGACTGTTACTTTTAGAAGCTGAGGAATAACACGAATATTTCAGCAGTTTTCCAAATGTAACTGCATCGCATTCCAGTTGTATGAAATGTTAACTTTCTTTTATAAAAATAAGGTGAAAATTAAATTCTGCTGCCAGAATGTACAGTTAGCTCCCTAGCCACTATGGTGGATATGAGTTGACTAGCTTTGACGAGAAATATATTGTTGACTAGCTTTACATACTTTGAAGTGTAGGAAGGCCCTACCTAGCTGTTGTACTTTTTCTTGACCACAAGACAATTATCAAAGCTTCTCTACAAATTATCCCAATTATTCGCCCAAACCATCCAACAGTACAAGAGGCCTTCTTTTCCGCAAAAAGTGCAGGAAGGTTCCTGCCCAATTGCATACTACAGAAGTCAAACACATACATGGATTGCTGAAATGTCCCACTGAGAATCGGATAATCCTTTTTGCATCATTGCATGACCACCAATCATGATCGTGATAGCTTTCTGTATGAAGTAAAACTTGACCGGAGCATAAGAGTTGTTCTTCATTAAAAATGCTAAAATATGATTATGTAAAAAATTAGAGTACCATAGAAAGAAATATTCCTTGCTGCCTTAGTAATCCTTGTCGTATGCACATCCTCCTTGCTCTTACTAACTTCTTTGCCAGTATGAGTTGTCTTGGGGAGAATTCTGCATATATACACTAGCAAAAAGGTGGGATTCCCTTCCAAAGTTTATGCTTCCTGTCCCAAGAACTCGCTTTTCAACTCTAACCCCTAAGTGGGATGCATTGTTCATAACCACCGACTGAAAATACAAAATCAAAGAAAAAATAGATGAGAAAATTGGTATCATGATGCCCCAAGAGAAGTTCAGTAACCTGATGATATATTCAAAGAGGGCAATTGGACAAAACTGAAAGAATATTTGAAAAGAAAAGTTAACCATGGCACGTCAAGCTTTTTCTATTTACCTAAAAGATTGCATTTTCCAAGTTTTTTTCTCAGGCCAAAGGGGACTACGTCAACAGTAAATTGCAGCGTAAACGTTGGTGAAAGTATATTGTTCCATGCTCACTGCTTAAGTTTAGCATATACTTTTCCACAGAAAAGTTCCAGACTGAAAGGGCAGCTTGCTTGAAAGTCACACCTCAAGAATAAAACGGAATATGCTAACACTGGTGTAAGCAGTAGTTCTTGAGAAAGTTTGAGAAGGTATCAACATTCTAGTTCATGGTAACAGAATTTAATGTGTTAACCCAACTGTACAGTATGAATTCACTCCAAGTCCCCAGATTCTGTGAATCTATCACCTCTTTGAGTAGTGACAAGTGCTTTCAATTGGTTTTCTTGAGTTAAGCGAAAGGTCAATACTGAAAATGTAGTAATATCATGTATCAGGATTACGATTTTCGCATATATATCCTTCAATCCAGAAGTAAAAGACGAGGCAAATTTCATTGCCTTTTCCGATCAACGAAGTTTTTTTAAGCGGAGTCTAAAGGCCTCATTTGGATAACTTAAGTTAAAGAAAGTTGCCCAGATAGTTGAATGAAAAAAATGGTAAAACTATATTACAACCGTCTACACAGGGCACCACCAACCGACAAGGCCACACTCATCCAAACTCAACACACACTGCTCTGTGAAAGAGCCATTCAGGGCAGCTGCCCCGAACGTCATCATCACCGACCACACCGTGATCCGGCAACTCCGACTTCACCACAGACGACCACAAAAGAATTGCTCACCACAACAGCTGCACCAAACACTAATCAACACATAAGCGAGAAGACAACTCTGATTTTGAAGACGAGCCTCACAGAAGAAATATGCAAGGCCTGCTCTGACCAGGTCCACTACAACCGGACCACCCCCATCCTTCACATGTCATCATCACCGCTTGGTCGATCTCATGACATGGCAACTCCGAGTTCACATCGACAAGGCGAAACGGAACACAAAGAACCCAGCGGACACGCCGGAGAGCCGAATACCAAGCCAATGCCGCGACCCAACTTTGCCAAACCAAACACAGCGCCATGCACGTGAAGAAAAATGACCAGGAAGCCTTGCCACAGATAAATATGATACAGCACGATGTACCTATGATTATGCCCAGTTGTACTAAGCTAGAATTGGATGACTGACACAAAGTTATGTACTTCATCCAGTTGTATGGGACAATTATTGAATGAAACGGACTTCTGTTTAAACATGACTTTAGTTTATGTACAGTACCCATATTGAAAGATGATCGGAACAAGCAACTGATGAAGTTCAGATATGCAATCCCTTGGGTCAGGATACATAACAGATAAGAAAAGCAAATCAAAGGTAAAAGTTCCTGGGAATCCTGGCAGGCTACAGTTGAGTGTACAAGAAGCTTATGAAGGTGCATGGTAGTAAAGTTGCCTTCAACGAAAGTTAGACGTACTCTTGCTATTGTTCTAATATACAATGAAACAAACAAAACGAGAAGGTCAAATGCCACCATGATGTGGACAATGCACTTAATAAATGTTGTGATAGATGAAACCCAACCAATCTGGCCTGAGCTGGAGACAGGTTATGCGGGAATCATGCTGATTTTGTTATATCACAGTCCACGAAAAGGAACTTACAGTTTAATTGAATAAGAACACCATTGACAAATGACAACACAAACATAGATGCCATGGCAAAGATGGAATATTAAGAGCCTTTTAGGGCCAACTTGGAGGAAATAAGTCAAAGAATCAACCATATTATGGTTTCCTTAGAGGACTCACACAACTGTGCTGCAAGCAGATTGTCCCCCTATAAATAAAGATAGGCCAATGGAAACATAGCACAGTATCCAACAACACATGCACACGCATCCTATCAAGATGAAAAGAGTCCTACTAGTGCTTTGGTCCATGTTTTGTCTCTGGGTAGCAAACACAGCTACTGGAAACAAGCCCAAACACCCTCTTGAGTTTGATCAGTTGAAAATATCCAGGAAATATGTTCCAGAAAAACAGAATGATTCTGTGAACAGCAGCACTGCTAGTTCTTCAGTGCATGGTGGCTCACAAGATTATCTGCGAGAAAAGGATAAGATCATAGCAATGCCAGGTCAGATGGAGGAAGCAGAATTCGACCAATATGCAGGATATGTCACGGTGGATGCAAATGCTGGAAGGGCTTTGTTCTACTATTTTGTTGAGGCTCGTCAAGATCCTTCAAAGAAACCACTAGTCCTATGGCTGAATGGAGCTATGTTATACGTGTTTCGGTTATCCATATACTTGCAGTAAAATTTACTACATGAAAACCAATAAAAAGCAACAAAGCAGATGTGCATTTGAGATTGAATCAACATCACATATGTTAATTGAGCTCTTTTTAAATGCCACTATGGTTTCTTTGAGAACTGTTGCTAATGAGATTTGCAGGCCCTGGTTGTTCATCCTTCGGAGCTGGAGCCATGCTAGAACTTGGACCCTTCTCAGTCCATAGTGACAACAAGACACTGTACAAGAGAAGCCATGCATGGAACACAGGTAATCCACTCCGACCCTGCACATAATTAATATTAAAAGAAGTAGTTGTATTGATACCAAGATGAACTTACCAGTCTTCGTTCACAAATGCAGTGGCGAATATGCTGTTTGTTGATATCCCAGCCGGTGTTGGGTACTCATACTCCAACACAACATCAGACTATCACAACACTGGTGACAAAAAAACCACAAATGATGCATACACCTTCCTTGTTAATTGGCTAGAGAAATTTCCTGAGTACCGGGACCATGATTTTTTCATAACTGGCGAGAGCTATGCTGGCCACTATGTACCAGAGCTAGCGAATTTGATTATTTCTAACAATAGAGCCAGCAACACGACTAATGTCAAGCTTAAAGGTGTTGCCGTAAGTGTTCAACATTCAACAATAACTGTTTTGGAGCTTCTAATATCAGTAAGATTCTAATCAATGATACCACTCTGAACTTTGATCAGATCGGCAACGCAGACTTGCAATACAATTTGACTCTAAGAGCAACATTTGACTACTTCTGGATGCATGCTATGATTTCTGAAAAAACCTACAGAACGATCCAGGCCAACTGTGGCTTCAACGACACATATACTAACGATTGCGATAACGCCATGAACTTGGCTATGAAGGAAAAAGGTAATGTCGATGACTACAACATCTATGCGCCACAATGTCATGATGCCTCCAGTCCTCCCAGATCAAGTGACTCGGTACACACACCTAAACAAACTAATCAACATACACAGCCAATTCTCTTGCTATATACTTCTTTGGGTACTGAATTTGTGGCTGACCAATGTCAGGTGGTCTTTGGTGATCCTTGCACAAACCACTATGTCTCCTCTTATCTAAATCGTCCTGAAGTCCAAAGAGCCTTACACGCAAACACGACAGGGTTGAGCTACCCATGGATGGATTGCAGGTATATGTATTGGAATACCCAAAAATATTTATTATGTTTTCCGCCAATATTAGGAACAATAGTTTTCCAAGAATAATCCCTATTAGCAGTCCACTTGCTTTCGTAGAGCTATCTAAAAAGGTAATCTATACTTACAAAACAGAAATTATATATATGACTGATCCTAGTAATTATCTCACCAGCAAAAGCACTCGTATGCCTCTATCACTCACTTCTGATCTGCTTTTATTCCAAAAAGATGCCTACAATCTATATGAGCCAGCCATCAAAGGTTAAGGATGTGTGAACCACAGACCACAATGGGTATTAGTAATTAAACGTTAAAGAAGGCATAATGGCATATGATTCTGCAGCCTATGTGTACACTATACCTCTGCTTTTCCAGCACCCATCAATCTGAAATTACAGAGATTTAAACCATTCATGCATAAACAGTTTTTACTACTGGGAATTTTCTCAGTCTTAAGTCTCAAGCAACCTCGTACAGTCGTACTAAAACAAATATCAAGGAAAATCAACATTAGAATTAGAGTATGTTTCTAACTGATATCAATTTTCAATGTCTCACTCACGCAGTCCAGTTGTATTCGATAACTGGAACGATTCACCAGAGACCATGCTGCCATCAATCAAGAAACTCATTTCAAGTGGCACAAGGGTATGGCTGTACAGGTAATAATATCCCGCAAATTATGTTTCTGAAGTACTGAAGCAATCTGTTGTTAATGAATAAATCCCTAACTCCAAATCTACCGTTGAGCACCAGCGGTGATATGGATGCAGTATGTTCTGTCACCTCGACCCAATATGCGCTAGACATTCTTGACCTTCCCACAGAAACATCTTGGCGCCCATGGCGCATCGACAATGAGGTAAAGAACCCACTCCTGGTCACATGACTAACACTGAACATCAGAGTCCACATTAGAACTTCATAATGCATTATTTCCTAATTGTTATAGCTACTGGGTTACAACTGTAAAACTAAAAAACAATTTCCTGGTTCCTTCATGAAATGGCAGGTTGCTGGCTATGTGGTTGGGTACGAGGGCCTGGTGTTCGCGACAGTCAAAGGAGCTGGTCACATGGTTCCTTACTATCAGCCCCGCAGGGCGCTAGCGCTATTTTCATCCTTCCTTGAAGGAAAGCTTCCTCCACAATGATCTAATAAGCTACAATGATGCGTGAATGCCATTCCGAGTAGCTTCCACAATCCTGCCAGGACACCAGCAATTGATAAGGCCCATATACACTGCTTGTAGCTTGGTTTCAGTTTAATTTCCTGTGAAAGGGAAGGAATTATATAATTTGAAGAGTTGATTTGGCTCTCCTATGTCGCTGAAATAAACTCAGTTGGTGGTAGTGCTAAATTCTGGAAAAGAAATGCAAAATCCTTGTCCAATCTCTTGAAAATTGTTAACCGTACTCACTCAGTGCAACAAATAGGCACTTCCCTCTGATTTGGGTTTGGTCACCAATCGAACAGGTGTTGCATCTATGATCTATCTAATTATTATCGAAAAACGTATGAACGCACAAAGGGAGATCAGAATTCGCTCACAGGCGCATCACTCGCGGACGAAAAGAAATGGCTTAACATGGAGAAATCGCACGGCCTTCGGACAGAATGGTAAAATGGGGAAGAGAATCGGAAAGAGACCAGGGGGTGAGCTGGTAAGGTATGCGTGCTAGTGCGGAGGGAGAGGTGGCCAAGGTGGGGTGGGTGGGGGATGGGAAGGGCGCGAACCTTGGAGGCCGCCACGGAATCCGGCGGCGCCGGAACCGCTGAGCAAAGAATACGAAAGCGACGGTGATGGCTCCCTCCCCCACTCATGCTGCTGCTGCTCCGGTGGTGATGTCGACGCCCTCCCCCACTCCTGCAATTGCAGCGCCGCCGGAGATCGAGGGGAACCGCAGTCACCCGTCGCCACGGCCACCGGCGCGCCGAACGTGTTCGACGAAATGTTGGCACGGTATAAACTAATTTTTGGGGTTATTCATTATTTGAGATGAGAATTTTACAGTATCTTGTTGAGTGCATTTGGTGGCTATGGAAGAAAATCTTAAAGAAATGGAGCAAGAGCAAAAGTTGATATTTATGGACATAAGAAAAACTGCAAAAGGCATATATTGAGTTATGTCGTGACACCGCATTGGCAAAGAAGACGATGGGGATGAGAAATATGTGTGTCATGGATGGTATGGGAGAAATGAGTGCTATTGGAGGTATGTGTGGATTCATGGGGAGGGATTGGTGGCATGGCTGCCGTGGGTGGATTCCTGGGAGGGATTGGTGGCATGGGTGGCGACTCAAATTACCTTGGTCTAATGGGTGGCAGCTTGGGTGATTTGGGTGTCATGGGTGGCGGCTCAAGTGATAATGGTGCCATGGCCGGCCCCTCAAATGGCAATGATGCCATGGCCGGCGGCTCAAGTGCCAATGGTGCCATGGTAGGAGGCACGGGAGACATGGAGGCAACACATGGAGATGCAAGTGATGGCAATGGCAACAATGAAATTTAAGTGGTCATCATGTTTATTTTTGTTTGTGAGAACTATGTTTGATGAACTAAGTGTGTGAACATCAAAATTGATGTGTGTGTTTGATGATTTATTTGTGTGATGAACTATGATTCATGTTATGTGTGCGATGAATTTTTTTGTTGATGATATGTCTGTGTTGATTCGTATCTGTATATATGTATAGATAAATTCATGTTTTGGTGCACTAAAAATACGTCATCTTTTGGAGCTCGATTTTCCCCCTAAAATAACATTATTTGCGGAGCAGAAACAGTTTTGGTGCCCTATATCTCATTTTTGTGCCCTATCCCAGTTTTGAGATGTCCTATTTTATATTATCTATTGGAGATGCTCTCATGATGGAAGTTAACTTGTTCCCCCAGTAACCCCTGAACGACCCAATGAGGGTCTAGACTTAAAAACCTCCCCGGTTGCATCTCATCGGTCTTGCCGTACGAAAGTGTGTCCGGCACCCGTGTCCATCCCTAACTGTTGGTTGCTCGGGGTGCCGGACAAGGTCCGAAAACAGCCTCCGACTAGTAGGATCCTCGTGTCATAATCATAAAACCCTTGTCTCTATCTCATCCCTCTCTCCGTCAGCGAAACGCTCGCAGCTCCTTTGGGAGTCCGCCGTGACCACGCGGGTCGACTCGTTGCCACTCGCTACAGCTCCATGTCCTCGTTTTGCTCCGCCACAACTCATTCATTCGGCGGCAAGACTACCTCTCCCTGCCGCCCCGCACGCAAAGTGTTTGGCTGTTTGAACAATCGTTAGTTTGGTTGATGGAAGAGGGCGCCAACCTCGTAGCCGATGACTAAGAGAACCAAATGATTCTCGTTGTTCTTTTAGTTGTGCAACAGGAGGTGAAAGCCACTCTGAAAGGACATTTTTTAATCCCTTGTGTTTTGTGTGTTAGGCAACAACACTAGTGATGATTTAACATGTGAATCAAGTGATGCAGGTTTTAAGTGTGTAAAACATCTTTGCATCAAATCCAAAAAGGGAGTTGAAAAGAGCCAGTTTTGTCACTGAAGAAAATCGGATTATCCGATGTTGGAAGATTCGGATTATCCGATTTGCAAAGTCTGCTGAAATTCTGCTAAGGACTAGAAGAAACTTCACACTGAAGATATTTGGATTATCCGAGTTGGGAAGTATCAGATTATCCGATGACCAGGATTTGCTCGAAATCTGCTAAGGACTAAAAGAAACTTCACACTGAGGATCTTCGGATTATCCGATGATAGTCTGATCGGATTATCCGATTCCATCGGATAATCCGATGTTGACTTGGATCGGATTGTCCGATTTACCTGTCTGCAACGGCTGGATTTTGGGAGCAGTATATAAAGGCCTTCTCCTACCTTGGAGAGGGTACCACGACCAGAACTAAATCCTCCACCATTGTTGAAAGCTTCAATTCCCTAGATCTTTCTCCCTACCCACTCAAACACCTTGTCCTTCTAGGACTTGGGAGAGATGGCCTAGATCTACACTTCCACCCAAGCGATTTGATTTTCCCCTCCGTTCTTGAGAGGGCTTGAAACTTGTAAGTTCGTTGATACTTTGGATTGTCGTTGGTCGTTCTTGTGGCTTTGAGAGCCGCGGGGACTAGCCGGGAGCCTCCAATTAAGTTGTGGAGTCGTGCCTCGGCCTTGTGATTCTTGTGGCTTTGGGAGCCGCGGGAACTTGGTGAGAGCCTCCAATTCGGTTGTGGAGTGTGCCTCATCCTTGTAAAGGTTTGTTGCCGACCTCGAGGGCATCATATAGTGGCTCGTGGAACTCCTCATCGGAGGATAACACGAGGGAGATACGGTGTGCCATATCAAGGCTATTCGGAGTTCACTTTGTGACTCCGCACCGCTCCAACGGAGACGTAGCTTCCATTGGGAAGTGAACTTCGGTAGAACATCTCCGCGTCACCATGTGGTTATCTCTTAACCTTCCTTTACTTGTATTGCTAGCTTATCTTGTGTAGAATATCTTGCTAGCTTGCTTATTGCTCATCATATAGGATTGTTCACCTAGTTGCATATCTAGTGAACTTATATTTGAGCAATTCCCAAATTTGTATCAAAAGAAAAAGAAAATTTGTAGTTGCCTATTCACCCCCCCCCCCCCCCCCCCTCTCTAGTCAACCTACTCGATCCTTTCACACTCCTAAATGGTATCTTCTCCAACGCGAAGATACTCATCGCTGTAGTCAGCCAAAATGTCATATGATATCACTCTCATAGGTGCCCATATCTTTTGATATGAGCTAAATCTAAGTAAACCGACATCATTCCACACGAGAGTTTGCTTCACAAGATTCCACAATGAGAACAAAAATATCTCTCCGCATGGATAATGTATACGAAAGAGATGAGGTGGGTAGGTGCAAACCTCGACAAAGCAATATTATATGATTATATCGTGGCTGAGAGCTCGGTTGCATAGACTGCAGAGATGACCAACCTTCTACCACCGTCACTTCCTGCTCTTGCTGTCCTCGAGTTGTTTCATGGTGCATATCAAACTGACATTCTCGACATCGTCGTCGTGAATCAATTCTTCTATGTCAGAATTATCCAACGATGATGAGCTCAAATAAAATTGTACCGATGGGCTCATGGATGAAGTTGTCTTCAAAAGTATATCCTATGTTAAACCAAACGTGCACCTGATTCACAAATTAAAAATAGAAACAAAATTACCTACGGTCTACAAGGTGGCCCCAAATTAGAGGCAGAGGCGGCGGCTGCCTTAAATCAGTGACCGCTTGTCCACCTCGATGAGCGGCCGAAAATTAGCGTCCGCTTCTTCCTCCTCGATGGATCCTAAATCTGCGGTGCCGACAGGGTGCGGAAGCTGCGAGGACATATCCAAGGCCAGTTGATGGGGGGGCCCTTTCCGACCGATGCGGGGCCTCGCGCGGAGCTCCACGAAGGATACATGCCAACGGCTCCAGTAAGGTCATAGCGGAAGGGAATGGCCACTAGCGAGCTCCCACATGGGTGAGAAAGGAGCGGGGGAGGGCAGGGACCTTTTCGACGGCGTGACGTGACCACGGGCGGCTCTAATCGACGCGGGCCAGAACGAAAGTCGTAGGTTGAAATTTTAGCCGTGCCAAAATTTTCGAGCGATGGGGCAACTAGAAAAGAGGTCGTGAAAACTAAACATTCAAATTGGTTGGGATTTCATATATCGGGGAGCACTAATTTTGTACGGTTTTGCTGGATATAGCAATCTGTGTTGTCTGTTTACCAAAAACCTAAAACTAACATGTTATTGTATGCATGGGCCGAGCCTAAGGGATGTGTTGGAGATGTTGTGGGCGTGTTTGGTTACTTGCATGAAATTTGAGTCATTCGCATCCGAGTCCCAGAACAAACAAGTTTACGCCACGTTATGCAACCCTTTTAGTTGCCAACAAAAGTGTATCCACGACCGTTCGGTTGGGAACGAGGTAAAAGTCACGAGACGTTTGGTTGCATGTGTGTGTATCACGAATGCAAACTCCTGCTATTTGGTTGCTCAAGGATGGTTGTTGCCATCGCCTCTTCGCACTAAGTGATGACCTTGCCACGGATTACACTATACAAACATGTAAATAGAGTAGCAAATTAATGATGTTTCAGTCACAACTACAAACAAATGGCGGTTTATCAGGACATCACCGTTGTCCTATCTACTAGCAAATGGCAGTTTTAACACGTGGGAAGTTATACGGTAGTGGTAAGGTCTTCCCCCTCCTCCTCCTCCTCCTCCTCTTCTTCTTCTTCTTCTTCTTCTTCTTCTTTAGATCCTAGTTTTATCCCTATCTGCCCACATTGTATTATCCCACTCCTGCTGTCGTGGGGTAGATAACACGGCAGATGCTACTTTGGGGTAGCTTGAGTTGATGGGCAAGGCGACACTAGCGTCTGGGAGATTGTTTAGCATTACAGGGACAAAGGGTTTACCCAGGTTCGGCCTCTCCATTGGAGATAAAGACCTACTTCCTGCTATCTTGTTATTGATCTCGATCTCGATAACCCGGCTACGACAACAGAGTCGGATCTCGATCTAGGTTACAAGGTTGTGGTGTCTCTCTCAATGGTCCTCTTGCCTAAGCTTGGATCGTAGAGTTCTCTCTCAACTAAGGCTCAGGGACCGGTTTATATAGACTACCGGGTCTCCTGGCACTTTACAATACGAACCCGGGCTCTACCCAGACTCGGAATCCTATTCTAGCTCTTCTAGCCTTCATATCCTCCAAGTCACGAACCGCCTCTGGTCTTCTAGAAACTTCCCTTCCTGAACCGGGTTACCGCCAAAGCCTCTGGCCCAGCAACATAACCCGGCCCATGCTGATGGTTAGCTGGCCTGGCCGGGCCTCCTGCCTGGCGGGTCATGCTTCCCTCTTCATGGGCATACCGGGTTATCATCCCCCCATCAGTAGCCCCCAGATTAACCTGGTTGCCAGGTTGGCATGCTCGGCTTCTTATTCTTGAATATTGCTTCTTTGAGCAGAGCTGATATCCTGGCCAGCCGGGTTAATCACCTGAAACATAAGATAACAGATAACAAATTTAACATTAGAACATGCCTCTTTTCTCCTTTGCTTGGCCAGTTTCTTTGGCGGTTCACGCCGTAACCCGGTTATCCCTTGCCGGGTTCCGACGCCCGGGTTTCACTTTCAACACTTAGCGAAAACTATCACCCAACTATAACTCCATCCTTATCCATCTTAATCACGATCTTATCATTTAATACTCCGTAATTATCTCATTCCGTTTGTCGTTGACTTTTAGTCAAAGATCCTTATCTCTTCACTTTTTACCACAACACCCCTAGGGTTTTCACTTCGCCTATAAATAGGAGACCAAGAGACACCACGGTCATTTTTCCCCATCCAGTTCATCTTCTTCCTCGCGCGCGCACTGTAGCAACCGCGGATCCAATCTCAAATCGAGCCTCCCATCTCCTGCAAGAAGATCCACAGGTACGATTACTCCACCTATCCGTGCTCCGCACTTGATTCCAACTTGAATCTCATCCAGATTTGCTTTGCATTTCCCTCTCCACGCATCTACATCTAGAACTAGGGTTTCACACCTCCATTGTTGTGCTCAGAGAACCCGAAGCTTCTCAGCCATGGTGAAGGACAAAGCCAAGGCCGGAGCTCCCCGTGCGGCGAAGAAGCTCGCAAAGAAGCCTCACAGCGCCCACGCCGGTGCATCTGGCTCCGCCGCCCCCGCTGCTACTCAGGTCAACTGGACCAAAACCACGGTGACGACCTTGATGCTTCAGGAATATATGAACTGCGGCGAGCTCCCTCCAAAGGATGAGATCCAATGGCGCGCTGCTGGAGAAGAAATCCGCCCCAGCCCCAAGGAAGGTGAAGTGGTGGTTTTCCTCGACCACGTTCAGCGCGGCCTTCGCCCCCCGGGTTCCCTGTTTTTTCGCCGGGTCTTGAAGTACTACGGCCTTAGGCCTCAAGACATCGCACCCAACTCCATGCTGAACATCAGTAACTATGTGGTGTTCTGTGAAGATTACTTACAAATGGCTCCAAGCCTCGAGTTGTTCCTCGAGTTCTTCTACTGCAACCCCTCTCGCAAGGATCAAGTACTTCCATATGGGGGAGTTGCAATCCAGCGCCGAAGGGAATGCGATTTCCCGGCTCTCCTTCTAGCCAGCCATCCCAAGGGGTGGCAAAACACATATTTTTACTGCCAAGACACTTCACCAGAATCTGATGATGCCCGTTACCCGGCTTTCCGGAACTCGGGCTTAACTTATGATGCCAAAATGAATAGTTATGCCGATGACGCCGAGCGGGTCAAGCTCGAGCCCATTCTTCGCCGGGCCAGAGCTTTACTCGCCCATGGCCTCAAGGGCACAGATCTGTCAAGTGCTGGATCGGTTGGTTCATCCAGCCACTCAGCATCAGGACCCGGCTAATTTGCCAGTACACTGGTGAAACTACAGACAACTTGCGTTACTCTGAGATACGCTCACTGATGATCAGCTTGTGAAGAATGCCAAGAGATTGCTTGGCGAAAAGAAAGATGCCATTGCACTGAACGGGCTCGCCCCGTTTAGTGCCAAGAACAAACCCCCCACGGTAATGCCAATACTCAATCCATTTTGTTTACTTTAACCCGGTAACTCATCCATAGACTGTATTTACTATGACTGCTTTTTCTCAGGACTCCAAGTGGTGGAGCGTGGATTTTACCCCTACATCCTCTCCTGATGGGGAGGACACAGAAAGTGAAGACGACGAAGAAGAAGAAGAAGAAGAAGGTGAGCTAGACTCCGTAGGCCGGCTCTTCCTCCAGTTGATTAACAACGAAGTCCCCAACAAGGACACCTCTACTGATAACCCGGCAAATTTTATTCCAGGCCCCACTGACCCGGCTTCTGACATAGCGCCGGGTCCCAAGCTACTGCAGCTCCTACTCAGAAGAGGACCCGGGCCACCATTGCCAAGGTACCACATTCTCTTTTCTCAATCTTCATGATGAACTCATCTCAAACTTAAGCACAATCACAGGAAAAGGAGGCTGAGAAGGGGCTGAGGCGAACAAGAGACGCCGAACCCGGTCTTCTACAAGCCAAGCTTCCCTGAGCCCAGGTATCCCTCAACGCTCTTTATCAAGCTGGGCCAAATCCATCCAGAAGACGCCCAGCAAACAGTTCCCTTTAGCTGGCAAGATCCGGGTTCCTAAACCATCTCGTTTGTCAGATTCTTCCTCGGATGGTGTTAGCACACCCGAGGATTTCCAGATCAACGCCGGGTTAGAAATACTTCACACATCTTTTTATCTTTACGCTTCACTGTCCCATTCTTGTTTAACTAAGACATTATCTTGTTCCAGTGCCAGGGCTTTTATGGATGAAGACCCGGAATCTCCTCCCGCGGCGTCTCCTCCTCCAGCAACCACAGAGCCTTCTCCTATGGAGGCACACATGAAGAACCAGAGGACAAAGACGAGCCAAGGGAGCAAGCAACCCCCGCGGCTTCTCCAAAAAATATTGTTGACCCGGTGCCAGAATCCTCCCCAGCTGCTCACTCGCCCGGGTTAGGCTCTGGGACTAAAGAGATGAAGTGCAGGTTACTGGGACCCGGCACGTTCCAGTGCAAAATGCACCTGAGACTCTTGCCAAGGTGCCAGCCCCAGATGCTGACCCGGCAACTCCTGCCAAGGACAAGAACCCGGCTTCCTCCTCAAATTCACCGGCTCTGGACGCCATGTCCGTCCCAGCACTTTGCGATGAATATTTTTCTCGCCTTGCTCAACACAAGACCCTGGAGACAGAACTGGTTGCCCTAATTCAAAAACGATATCAGGTACCCTTTTAACTTCTTGCCTGTATATTTTCTTACATAACTATACCCTAAGTAGCCCCCAAGCTCTAAGTTCATCACTTGTGATGAGCTTGGTGCTTACAATATGCATTCCTTAGGTAAAAACTTCAAACCTGTAGCCCCCAAGTGCCGGGTTGTCTGTTTACAGCAACCTGGGACTAAAAAACTTCCATCAATTAAAACTTGCCCATTTTCACATCAAAACTTTGAACACTGTAGCCCCCAAGTGCCGGGTTGGTGCCTGCAGCAACCTGGGACTTCTTTATTACGCTGAACAATTGAACTTCAAACTGAGTAGCCCCCAAGTGCCGGGTTAGCTGTCCACAGCTACCTGGGACTTACAGTTAGAAAATTTGTAGGCTTTTTGCGCATGTAGCCCCCAAGTGCCGGGTTGCACACCTGCGGCGACCTGGGACTAACATAACTTTTTTCATCTTAACAGGAAGACCATGCCAAGGCCCAGGCTGAGATCACCCGGCTCACTGACGCTGCCAAAACTGAATCTGAGACCCGGGCTGATCACTCAGCTCAACTCCAGGCCTTGGAAGAAAAGATTACTGCCCTGACGCAAGAAAACTCCGATCTGAAGAAGGACATGCAGGAGAACGAGGAGAACTTCCAGGAGCAACAGGAGACCCTGCAGAAGCAGCTGGATGAAACCAACAACGAGCTGACCCGGCTAAAAAGAATGATCACCTCTATGGTTGAATCTTTAGTGGGTAAGCACTACTCCTTTGAATTTCAACCTAAACTGATCAAGTAGACCCGGTTTTTTGAAATTTCACTGTTACACTTTTTCCTTACACAGGCCCTCGTGATGGGAACCTCCGCAAAACCGCTGCAGAGAAGATCAAATGCATGTACACGCTGACACGTCAGCTGTACTTTGGCAGTGCGAGGTCATCAAAGCCGCTAGGCTCTGGGAGAACCCGCCAAGCAAGTACACTGAAGTCCTTGGCATCTGTCAACGATGCCACAATGGATCCATCTGCTCAAGAGATCTGCTTGCAGGGCCGGGTGATGCGAGGTCTTGCCTTGGCAAAGGCCTACCATCCCCAGCTAAACCCGGCTCCACTGAAGAAGGGTTTTCCTCAGTTTGACACTGATGGCAAAGAGTTCGATAAGAAGTGCTACGCCCGGGTTGTGAAGCAAACCCGGCACGTTGCCACTGTAATTGCCAGCAAGATGAAGCTCACCACTTTACAGCTTGGATATAATGAAAATGATGAAGAGATCATGGATGACGAGCCACAACGCGTCGATCTCCTCCAAAGCTATAAGGATTCCATTGACCCGGCAAAAAATGCTCCTGGTACCTCCACTGCTCCCAGCTCCTCTACGCCAGTTATTGCTCCTCCGTCACGGGCGATAGCTGAAGAAGATGATGAAAACTTCTTCCAGCCACTTCGAAAAATCACCCGGCGCAAGACCAAGGCCAAAGAAACCGACGAGACCAAGGAGCCAGAGGCTAACCCGACGGGCCGAAGAAGAAGACCCGGCAAAGACCGTCGAAGAACAACCAACCGGCTCTCCTCCCCGTGACCCGGCTCCTGAAGCCAAAGCTTGAAAGCTTACGCAGATGCTGTTATCTCTGCAAGAAAACAATCTTTATTCGGCCCTTTGGGCGTTTATTGTAATAACTTTAGCACTGTTTGCACTACGCCTGTGATGGTGCGCCTATGCACCTGATGAAACTTTTATGCCACTCTTAAACTTTTGCTTGAAATATGCCTCTTCTGTGGTTTTGATGACCCTTTTGATTTCTTTAACTGTGAGCCGGCTTTCGCATGGATACCCTGTCGCTACTTCTCTGAGAAAAACAGGGTCGAACCAAGTCCCAATGGGCTTCATGGTTGATTGAATTTCCAGGTGAGCAATCAGGCCATAAAATTGCTAGTCACATCAGCTCAACAGCAAGATAACCAAGAATAAACTAGTGGCATAAAGCCTGGTCTTGGGATTGCAGCTGCAAACTATTGTAGTAAGAGCCCCCAAGACCTGGATCAATGTTTATAAAGTAATGGCTTAACTATGCAACATTACCCCATTGATCCTTATACTGGTGGGACACGCTCTCTGGGCGTCCTCAAAGATAACTATGCACTTATTCTATGACAAAAACATAAACAACTAAAACGTAAACTTCACCTTCATACCTCTGAATCCAAAGTTATGGATACTGTAACGAAAACTGCACAGCCGGGTCACGAAACGTCGAGACCCGGATGACCGTAAGAAGCCGGGTCTTGGGCGAGCCCCCAAGGCCAAGCCCCTGATGACCCACAAGTATAGGGGATCGCAACAGTCTTCGAGGGAAGTAAAACCCAATTTATTGATTCGACACAAGGGGAGCCAAAGAATACTTGAGAGCCTTAACAGCGGAGTTGTCAATTCAGCTGCACCTGTGAATAGTCTTGCTCGACACAGATTATCAGTAGCAACAGTTTTATAGCAGTAGTAGCGGTGAAATAATAGCAGCAGTAAACAGAGACAGCAGTAGTGATTGCAGTAAACAGTAGGATTAAAACACTGTAGGCATAGGGATGGATGAACGGGCGCTGCATGGATAAGATAGCTCATATAATAATCAAGACATAGGCATTGCAGATAATAATGATAAAGCATCCAAGTACTAAGTAAACGTAGGCATGTGTTCCGTATATAGTCGTACGTGCTCGCAATGAGAAACTTGTACAACATCTTCTGTCCTACCAGCCGGTGGCAGCCGGGCCTCAAGGGAATCTACTGGTAATTAAGGTACTCCTTTTAATAAAGTACCGGAGCAAAGCATTAACACGCCGTGAACACATGTGATCCTCACATCGCAGCCATTCCCCTCGGCTGTCCCAATTATTGTCACTTTGGGACCGCGGGTTCCGGACAACAATATGTGTATACAACTTGCAGGTATGATCAATAAACAGTGCATATCATTATGAAACAATAACATGTTCAGATCTGAAATCATGGCACTCGGGCCCTAGTGACAAGCATTAAGCTCAACAAGTTGCAACAACATCAATAAGTACTAACAACGGATACTAGGCACCATGCCCTAATGATCTTATAACTTATTACATGAACAATCTCATCCAATCCCTACCATCCCCCTCAGCCTACAGCAGGGAATTACTCACACATGGATGGGGGAAACATGGATGGTCGATGGAGAAGCGTCGGTGATGATGATGGCGATGATCTCCTCCAATTCCCCGTCCCGGCGGAGTGCCAGAACGGAGTTTCTGGTCCCCGAAATAGGTTTCGCGATGGTGGCGGCGTACGGTGATGTTTCTGGATGAAGTGGACGACCCCCTCGCGTTTTAGGTCAGAGAGGGTTAAGTAGTCGAAAGGGGGACTCGGGGAGGTGCCCGAGTCGCCCTCCTCATGGCTGGCGCGGCCCCTTGGCCGCGCCACCATGTGGTTTGGGCCACTCGTGGCCCATCTCCGCCTCCCCTTCTGGCTCCGTGAGTCTTCTGGTAAAATAGGAGGTTTGCGATCTTTTCTGGTGTTTTTCCCGAAAGTTGACTTTCTGCACAAAAACAAGACACCAGGGCAATTCTGCTGAAAACAGCGTTAGTCCGCATTAGTTGTATTCAAAACACACAAGTTAGAGGTAAAACAATAGCAAAAGTGTTCGGGAAAGTAGATACGTTTTGGACGTATCAACTCCCCCCAAGCTTAGCTTATTGCTTGTCCTCAAGCAATTCAGTTAACAACTGAGTGCGATAAAAGACTTTCACGAACACATTTGCTTCATATGATGCATATATTCTCACTATATGAACAAATGCTTAGGCAATTCAAGATGAGGCAAATGCAAATAATGTCACTCAATAGGCATGTAAACTATGAAAAGATACCAACATACTAATAGCGACAAACATGAAACATATTAATTCACAAGATTGTAATGCTCATAATAGGATATGATAAGATGGTATCTCGCTTGCCCGTTTTTGTACAGCAAAACATAAATGCCCAGGCACCTCTGAAGTTCATGGGAAGACTAGAATCAAAGATATCAAAGATAAAAGCATCAAAGTTATATCACAGTTAACCACATTCTGGGACAAGCACATTACACTAAGAATGACAACTATGCTCTCGAGAAAGTGCTCAAAGAAAGGATGGTGACTCAACATGAAAGTAAAAGATTGGCCCTTCGCAGAGGGAAGCAGGGATTATCATGTGCTAGAGCTTTTTATTTTTAAAACAGAAGCAAAATTGTTTTGGGAAGTGTTTGTTGTTGTCAACGAATGGTAGTGGGTACTCTAACCCCCTTGTCAACCAGACTTTCAAGAGCGGCTCCCATGAAGGACGTTATTTCTACCAGCAAGGTAGATCATCCCTCTTCTCTTTTGTTTACACATGTATTTTAGTTTCATTATGGGTGACACTCCCCCCAACCTTTGCTTGCACAAGCCATGGCTAACCGAATCCTCGGGTGCCTTCCAACATTCACATACCATGGAGGAGTGTCTATTTGCAAATTAAGTTGCTTACTGATAAATCAGGGCAAAACATGTGAAGAGAATTATTGATGAAAGTTATAATTAATTGGGACTGGGCACCCCGTTGCCAGCTCTTTTTGCAAAATTATTGGATAAGCGGATGTATATGCCACTAGTCCATTGGTGAAAGTCTGAATGACAAGATTGAAAGATAAAACACCACATACTTCCTCATGAGCTATAAAACATTGACACAAATTGAGAAGTACTTTGAAGGTTTTAAAGGTAGCACATGAAAATTTACTTGAATGGTTCGAAATGCCATGCATAGGTATTTATGGTGGACACTTTGGAATAACTTGGTTTTCATGGTTTTGGAAGCACGAGCAGCATTCCCGCTCAGTACAAGTGAAGGCTAGCAATAGACTGGGAAGCGACAATCAAGAGAGCAATAACCGTCATAATCATGCTTGCGACAAAATGAAATTAATTGAGACATAAAAGTGATACAAGAACTCTGAGTCAAAATAAATCATCAAGGCTTAATTGACTTTTGTTTTTCAGTCATACGCATGCATGAGCATGTGCCAAGTCAATTCGAATGAATTATTCAGAGGAGGATACCACAATGTCATACCCTCTATGAATAGAACAATGCAAGCAAACATCAACATAACATGCTACCACTATTAATAAATTGGGACCGATCATGAGAGAACAAGAACTACTAAGCATCCACTAAATGACATATACCTCACATGAACCAACTAAGCATGCTCACATAGATGAGTATATGTACAAAAATGAAAACAAATAGAGTTCATACCAGCCTCTCACCCCAACTCAAGTTGTTGTAGATCATCCTTATTGCTTTTTCACTTGTGTTGCTTCGAATGATAAGAATGAAAACCAAGCTCCATCGGAGTCACGGATGGCTGTCCAACTCTGAAAACACTATACAAAACCAAAAAGAAACAACAAATATTTTTGGGTTTTCGAGTTTTTGAAACAAGAGCAAAAAGAAACAAACAATAAAGCAAAATATTTTTGGATTTTTGAATAACAAACCGAATTTTAAAACTAAGCAAACTAATACTGAAACTTAAAGAAACAAATGAAGAGAAACAACAGAAATATTTTTGGTCTTTTTGTGTTTTGGAATGCAGCAATAAAAGGTAAACAATTAAAAAGAAAGAAAGAAAACTGCAACATGGATATACAAAGTATCGACAAGATATGATATGTAAATGAGTGAGATGTCGATATACCTCCCCCCAAGCTTAGGCTTTTGGCCTAAGTGGAGGCAATAATAACGCGGGTAGGAACTCCAAGCCGGCGGGTCATACTGGGCGTGCTCAACATCCGGCTCCGCTGAGGAAGATGAGGCAGAGGGTCCAGCATCCCCAGGATAGGGGCGCGAGCCCCCAGTCCCGGAAAACTGAGTGGAGTCCTCGTCCGCCCATTCTCCATCATCCTCTGTGTGCAGGGCATGTTCCCTCAAGTATGCATCGAATTCATCCTCGGTGACTGACCAAACATTCCTGAAACCAAGATCAAACAAACGTGGTGCAGGCAAAGCGACTATTCGCTCAGATTTAACCATTTTCCACCTCACCTTCTTGGCAAAAGGCACCTCATAAGATAGATTATTCAAAGTAGACCAACTAGTAACAAAGCCATGCCTCCCCATGGAAGCAAAATCGAGCCTCTCTAAAGAAGCTGCAAATCATTAGGGAGAGCTACTACACCATGCATAGCTAATAAACGAGAAGCAATGAGTCCTCCACAAAATCCACCTTTCTCGCGATTGGCAGCAATGCGAAAGGCTATCAAGGCACCCAAATTATAACTCTTATCATGTTGCAAGGCTGCTGCTAGGAAAGCTAAATCAGGAATGGATAATTTATTTGCAGTCTTCCTAGCAAGTACACACCTCGTGATGAAGTAAGCAAAATATCGAATGCATGGAAATTGAATACTTCGAATTTTACCACTTTCATCTGAGTAGGTTCTTCCTTGACATATTACCTCGTATAGGTCCGTCAAATGCTTGGGTTGCCCATGTATCTTCCCTCGTGATCCCCATTGCGGCACCCTAATTGCTGCACAAAAAGCATCAAAAGGCAAGTGGACACTTTTGTTGTAAATTTTATAGTGAACCATAGGGTTAGGTGAAGACCAATCAAATCTAAAGTCCTGCACCACAGACACAGTTAGCTTTGCATATTGGTAGGGTTCTCCCTCTACAAAATCACTCAATCCTGTATTAGAGACAAGAGTACGAAAATCACGCAAGATCCCCGAACTTCTCATGAATTCCAAGCATGGATAGCAGGATGGAACACTCCTTCTTCACGATGGATCCCCATGACCTCAGGAACCACCAATTCATATTGATTTAGTTGGTGTTCATTTCCCTCCATCCTCTGAAATTTTTGACACATATCATAAAAATTATCTTTGAAGCATACAAATGAGGGGAACTACTATATGGACTTGCTAGAGGACTAAACATGCATCAAAACTGATTATATCAACATAGAACAAGCATGCATACTCACTTAACAAGTCACCTACAGCAGCAAAATACTCAAGGTATACTTACTAAACAAAATTCTACTTGGATACATGGAGGAGTCACATACCTGAGAGCAATTGCCCCAAATCTCAGCAGCTGAGATGGGCTGAACAAAGAGATCGAAATCGCGAGGAAGAACAGCAAAAACTCGAGTGTGAGAGAGAAAAACGAGCTGAGTGATGCAAGAGGAAGAAGTGGTAGGTGGGGGAACTGCTGGAGGGCCAAGGGTGCCCCACCTCAGTGGCTGGCGCGGCCAAGGGGCAGCCGCGCCACCATGTGGTTTGCCCCATGGTGGGTCCCCTTGGTCAGCACCAGGCACTCCCACGATGCTCTTTGAAAAATAGGACCAATGGTATAATTTTTACAGATTTTGAAAACTTTCAATTTGCATGAAATCTGGATATTTAAATTAATAAAACTTGGGCAGAAAAATTATTTTTAAAATTCAAAACAACTAAACTTTTGCAACCTAATTATCACTACAGGAGGTAAAACAAAGTTGAAGAAAGAAATGCTGTTTAGCTCTTTCATGTATGCAAATACATTTGATAACAAGGTTGATCAAGTCTTGGCACCAAATAAATTTACATGACACAAATGATTTAAACATCATGAAACACTCATGTTACCTTGTATTGTATTGATATGGATCCAATCATAATGTTTTGATATCCTTCTTGATGATCATATATAGGGCAATCAATACTTCCCACTTTGATAGTTTTAAAATTGGAGATGGTATTGACTCCATAAATCTTGTCAACTTTCTTGGGGAAATAAACAGTATGTTCTTTATCATTAACATTGAAAGTTACTTTTCCTTTATTGCAATCAATAACAGCACCTGCAGTATTTAGAAAAGGTCTTCCAAGAATAATAGACATATTATCATCTTCAGGCATTTCAAGAACAACAAAATCAGTCAAAATTAAACAATTGTTAGCCACTTGAACAGGGACATCCTCACAAATGCCAACAGGAACAGCAGTAGATTTATCAGCCATTTGCAAAGATATATCAGTAGGTATCAATTTATCAAGATAGAGTCTCTTATAGAGAGAAAAAGGCATAACACTAACTCCTGCTCCCAAATCACATAAAGCAGTTCTAACATAATTATTCTTGATGGAGCAAGGGATGGTTGGTATACCTGGATCTCCAAGCTTCTTAGGAACCTTGCCATTGAAAGAATAATTAGCAAGCATAGTAGAAATTTCCTCATTAGGAATTTTCCTCTTGTTAGAAACAATATCTTTCATATACTTTGAGTAAGGAGGCAATTTAATAGCATCAGTCAAAGGAATTTGCAAGAACAAGGGTTTCATCCATTCACAAAATTTATTATAATGTTCTTCTTCCTTTGATTTTAGTTTCTTAGTTGGAAAAGGCATTTGCTTTTGAACCCAAGGTTCCCTTTCATTACCATGTTTCTTAGCAATGAAGTCTTCCTTAGTGTACTTTGTGTTTTTAGTATGCTTTTCAGGTTCCTTTTCACTAACTTCTTTATCAAGAGCATCATTTTTATCCTTATCACTATCAAGTTCATTACCACTTTCAGTTTCAGCATCAGAGATAGATATACTATTAGGATCATTAACAGTTTCAGAGGATTCTACAACATTTTTATGTTTCTTCTTCTTCTTTTTCTTAGAAGGAGAAACTGGATTTTCAGCTAGTTGAGAATCTTGTTCAATTCTTTTAGGGTGTCCCTCAGGATATAAAGGATCCTGAGTATGAGCTCCACTTCTAGTGCTAACATAGACAGGTTTTAATTTTTCTTTAGAAGCATTGGCTAACATGTCTTGTTGCACTTTAGTGAGTTGATCAATTTGAGTTTGAACCATATGGAAATGTTTAATAAGCATCTTAACATCATTGGAGGTTCTCTCCACAATATCATGCAACTTACTAATAGCTAGAGTTTTCATGCAAATGATTCTCTACTCTCATATTAAAATTATCTTGCTTAATAACATAATTATCAAATTCATCTAAGCATTGATCAGGTGGTTTAGAGTAGGGAATATCTCCTTCATCGAACCTGTGGAGAGAGTGAACCTCAATTATGGATGGATGAGGAATTGGCTTACACAAATCTTCAATAGGTGGAGGTTCTTCACATCTTCAGATTTAATACCCTTCTCAATGAGAGTCTTCTTGGCCTCCCTCATTGTTTCATCATTCAATTCAATCATACCTCCCCTCTTCTTTGATATTGGTGTCGGTGTAGGTGTGGGGGTCGGCGCAGGTAGAGTCCAATCATCATAATTCTGGCTGATTTTAGCCAATAATTCTTCAGCTTCTTCAGGGGTTCTTTTCCTGAAAACACAACTAGCACAACTATCCAGATATGCTCTAGATTCAATAGTTAGTCCACTGTAAAATATATCAAGTAGATCATGCTTTTCCAAATCATGTCCAGGCCGAGCTCTGATAAGAGAGCAAAACCTTGTCCATGCCTCTGGAAGTTTCTCTTCATCTTCCTGGTCAAAGTTATAAATTCTCTGCAAAGCATCATGTTGAGCACTAGCAGGGAAATATTTCTGAAAGAAAACATCAAGCAAACCAGTAGGACTAGTAATAGAACCAGGAGACAAGTTGTTATACCAAGCTTTAGCATCATCTTTTAATGAGAAAGGAAAAATCTTAGCAACAAAATAGCTACGCTTCTTAATATCATCAGAAAATAAGCCACTCAAAGTAGAGAGCTCATTCATGTGCTCTACAGCACTTTCACTCTTAGTGCCACAAAAAGGAGTTTTCTCAACAATAGATATATGAGATAAATCAAGAGAAAAATCATAATCCTTATCTTTAATGTTTATAGGAGAAGTGGCAAACTTAGGATCAGGTGACAACTTGTATTTAACAGCATGTTGTGCAAGAAAATTTCTCATATTACTTGCACCAGTAGTAGCATTACATTTATCAATAAAATCATCATCAAGTTCCACATAAGTTTCATCAGGATCATCATCACAAGTATAATCCCTTAACTCAGGTGAATAAACAGGAGTAGTAGGACTTCCATTAGGTGTTCTAGTATTTTCAAGTTGTTTAGACTTAGCAATAGCAGCATCTAAAAGTGGACCTAATGAAATATTCTCATCAATCACAGTAGAAGCATCATCAACATTATCAGAGGCAATTTCAGATTCAGCAGTAGTACCAACACGTGAAGATTGTGGTGGTGTAACAAGTTGACTCAATACAGATGGTGAGTCAAGAGCAGCAGAGGTACTAAGTGTCGTACCTTTTCTTGTAGTGGATGGCAATACACGGACCCTCTCATCACGAGCTTTACCCATGATGAATAAATTTCAGCGAGCAATATAGATCACAAGTGAACTCACAAATAAAGCTATGCTCCCCGGCAACGGCGCCAGAAAATAGTCTTGATGACCCACAAGTATAGGGGATCGCAACAGTCTTCGAGGGAAGTAAAACCCAATTTATTGATTCGACACAAGGGGAGCCAAAGAATACTTGAGAGCCTTAACAGCGGAGTTGTCAATTCAGCTGCACCTGTGAATAGTCTTGCTCGACACAGATTATCAGTAGCAACAGTTTTATAGCAGTAGTAGCGGTGAAATAATAGCAGCAGTAAATAGAGACAGCAGTAGTGATTGCAGTAAACAGTAGGATTAAAACACTGTAGGCATAGGGATGGATGAACGGGCGCTGCATGGATAAGATAGCTCATATAATAATCAAGACATAGGCATTGCAGATAATAATGATAAAGCATCCAAGTACTAAGTAAACATAGGCATGTGTTCCGTATATAGTCGTACGTGCTCGCAATGAGAAACTTGTACAACATCTTCTGTCCTACCAGCCGGTGGCAGCCGGGCCTCAAGGGAATCTACTGGTAATTAAGGTACTCCTTTTAATAAAGTACCGGAGCAAAGCATTAACACGCCGTGAACACATGTGATCCTCACATCGCAGCCATTCCCCTCGGCTGTCCCAATTATTGTCACTTTGGGACCGCGGGTTCCGGACAACAATATGTGTATACAACTTGCAGGTATGATCAATAAACAGTGCATATCATTATGAAACAATAACATGTTCAGATCTGAAATCATGGCACTCGGGCCCTAGTGACAAGCATTAAGCTCAACAAGTTGCAACAACATCAATAAGTACTAACAACGGATACTAGGCACCATGCCCTAATGATCTTATAACTTATTACATGAACAATCTCATCCAATCCCTACCATCCCCCTCAGCCTACAGCAGGGAATTACTCACACATGGATGGGGGAAACATGGATGGTCGATGGAGAAGCGTCGGTGATGATGATGGCGATGATCTCCTCCAATTCCCCGTCCCGGCGGAGTGCCAGAACGGAGTTTCTGGTCCCCGAAATAGGTTTCGCGATGGTGGCGGCGTACGGTGATGTTTTGGATGAAGTGGACGACCCCCTCGCGTTTTAGGTCAGAGAGGGTTAAGTAGTCGAAAGGGGACTCGGGGAGGTGCCGAGTCGCCCTCCTCATGGCTGGCGCGGTGGGCCCCTTGGCCGCGCCACCATGTGGTTTGGGCCACTCGTGGCCCATCTCCCTCCCCTTCTGGCTCCGTGAGTCTTCTGGTAAAATAGGAGGTTTGCGATCTTTTCTGGTGTTTTTCCCGAAAGTTGACTTTCTGCACAAAAACAAGACACCAGGGCAATTCTGCTGAAAACAGCGTTAGTCCGCATTAGTTGTATTCAAAACACACAAGTTAGAGGTAAAACAATAGCAAAAGTGTTCGGGAAAGTAGATACGTTTTGGACGTATCACCCCCAACCAAACTTAATCATAGAACTATGCAACACTACTATCAAACATCAAAAAAGAAACGAAAAGAACACAAATTCTGTTCAACCTTCACTTTATTGATAGAAAAGGTTAGGTCAGCAAGCCGCCTCATTAAAAACCTTCCAGTCCCCTTAGGTACCCTGGTAAGGAAAAGAGCGCGTCTGAAACCTGCTGCTGTTACATCGTGTTTTACATCTCATATCTCTTTCTCATGCTAAGAATAATATGGGCGTAGCTGCGCAATATTCCATGGCCTCTCACTCTTCCAATGAAAAGGTAGAGTGCGATGTGTCATTACAGACTCGGACTTTTCTCTTGCATCCACAAATAATATGAACCATTGTTCAATTTCTTGCTTATGATGAAGGGCCCTTCCCAAGGGGGAGATAACTTGTGCATCCCTTCTCTGGATTGCACCCATCGTAGCACTAAATCTCTCCCTCCTGGAAAGTGCGAGTTTTAACCCGGCGACTATGATACCGCCTCAAATCTTGCTGATATACTGCTGATCTCTCCAGTGCTTGTTCTCTGTTCTCCTCAAGCAGGTCCACAGAATCCTGCCGGGTCTGCTCATTTTCTGTTTCAACATAAGCCGCCACGCGAGGCGAGTCATGAATTATATCACTTGGCAAAACTGCCTCTGCCCCATACACCATAAAGAAAGGGGTCATCTTTGTGGATCTGTTTGGTGTTGTGTTGATTCCCCAAACTACTGATGGCAACTCCCAACCCACGCTCCAGCACTCTGAGACACGGACCCGAGACGTGGTTTCAAACCTCGAAGCAACTCCTGATTTGCTCGTTCTACTTGTCCATTGGCCGTGGAAGCAACTGAAGCAACATCTAAACGTATACCCTGATTTCCACAAAACTTTGCCATCTCACCAAGGGACATGTTAGTACCATTATCTGTGATGATACTATGAGGATACCCAAACCTGTGTATGATCTGCTTCAAAAACTTGACTGCTGTAGCTGCTTCACAGTTAGTAACGGCATCACCTCAACCCACTTTGTAAACTTATCAATGGCAACCAAGAGGTGGGTTTTCTTGCAAGGAGACATGCTAAAAGGACCCACCATATCAAGCCCCCAAACTGCAAAGGGCCAAGTCAAGGGTATTGTTCGCAACTCCTGAGCCGGCACATGAATTTGCCGTGCATATCTTTGGCAACCATCACATCTACTCACCAAGCGCTCTGTTGCCTGAGCTGTGAGCCAGAAGAAGCCGTGTCTGAAAGCTTTTGCTACTAAAGACCTTGTTGAAGCATGACCACAATCTCCCTCATGAATCTCTTTCAAAATTTGCCGGCCCTCCTTTCCAGACACACATCTCTGAAATACTCCAGAAACACTTCTCTTATAAACTCGCCATCAAAACTACGTAGGCCTTAGCCGGCGCACAATTTGCCGGATATAACTTCCTGCTCTGGCAGCTCTCCACGCAAAAGATACGCCAAATAAGGTTCTGTCCACTCTGGAATTTCATGAGTTGCTGCTACCAATTGCGAATCCGGGTCTTCCTGACCCGCCAGTTCCTCTACGCCCTGAGGCTTAACTGATGGAGTCCATAGCTCGTCCAAGAAAAATTAGGTGGAACCGGCTCTCTGCGTGAGCCGAGTCTTGACAAAGCATCTGCAGCATCATTTTTCCTGCGTCAATATGATCCACCTGATAGCCTGAGAAAAACCCGCTACCCTGTCCACCTCTCTCCTGTAAGCCGCCATTGTCGCATCTTTTCTATCCCATGTTCCTGAAACTTGCTGTGCCACAGATCTGAATCCCCATAACAATTAATATGCTTGATGCTCATCTCCTTTGCCATACGCAAACCATGTAACAAAGCCTCATATTCGCCACATTGTAGAGCAATCAAAGTGAATTTGCAAAACATAGCTCAGCTTATCACCCTTGGGAGAAGTTAACACAACTCCAGCTCCTGAACCTTGTGCTTGCTTAGACCCGTCAAAGTGCATAACCCAAGGTTTGAGACCCGCGCAAGAGGTGGTGCACTCAACTGTGTCCAATCATTAAGAAAATCCGCCAATGCCTGCGATTTGATAGCTGTACGAGGCACATAGTCAATGTGGTAAGGCCCCATCTCTATTGCCCACTTGGCAATTCTTCCTGTAGCTTCTGAATTCCTGATAATATCTGCTAAGGGTATTGAACTCACCACTGTGATTGGATGCTCCTGAAAATATGGTTTCAACTTTCTACTTGCCATGAAAACACCAAATACTAGCTTCTGCCAATGCGTAGCGCTGCTTTGCTTCTGATAACACCTCACTAACAAAAAAACCGGCCTCTGAACCGGGTTTTCCTTGCCTTCCTCCTTACGCTCGACCACCACCAGCACTCACAGCTTGAGGCCCGGCAGCGACGTATAACAGCATGGGTTCCTTGGGACCCGGGGCCGCCAGAACTGGCGCTTTTGATAATTGTTTCTTCAGAGCTTCAAATGCCTCGTCTGCTTCCTGATTCCACACAAAATTGTCTGTTTTCTTGAGTAACTTGTACAAAGGTATTGCTTTTCTCCGAGCCGGGATATAAACCGGCTTAGCGCAGCCACACATCCTGTCAACTTCTGAACATCTGCCAATTCCTCAGGTTTTTTCAAACTCTGGATGGCTCTGATTTTTTCGGGTTTGCCTCAATTCCACGCTCTGACACAATGAAACCGAGCAATTTTCCCGGAACTCCGAAACACGCACTTTGTAGGATTGAGCTTCATCTTGTACTTCCTCAAATTTTGAATGTTTCTGTAAGTCACTGATAAATGACCCGCTTTTTCTGACTTGATCACCACATCATCCACATAAGCATGCACATTGCGCCCAATCTGATCATGAAAACAATTTTGAATGCACCTCTGATAAGTTGCTCCTGCGTTCTTCAACCCAAAGTCATGGTCTTGTAGCAAAAAGCACCAAAGGGGTGATGAACGATGTCTTTTCCCCAATCCTGCCTGTTAAGCTTGATCTGATGATAACCTGAATATGCGTCCAGAAAACACAAGAGCTCGCTGCCTGCCACCGTCAACAATTTGGTCGATGCGCGGCAGTGCGAACGGTCTTTTGGACAATGTTTTTGAGACTTGTAAAATCAATACACATCCTCCACTCGTTATTTTCTTCAGAACCAAAACCGGTTAGCCAACCACTCTGGGTGGAAAACCTCCATGATAAAGCCGGCTTCCAATAACCGGCTATCTCCTCTCCTATAGCTTTTCTTCTCTGCGTTCATTTTTCTCAAACCTTGTTTCACCGGCCTTGCCTTTGGATCAACATGTAAACGGTGCTCAGCGAGTTCAGTCGGAATGCCTGGCATGTCACTAGGTCCACGCAAAACATCCCGATTCTCACGGATGAACTCGATGAGCGCGCTTCCTATTTATCAGTTAGGCTGTCCCTATGGCGAACTGCTTGGAGGAATCCCCAGGCACAAAATCCACCATCTTAGTATCCTTTGCTGCTTTAAACTTTGCCCTGTCATCTTCTGTTGTTGGTTTTTTGAGCGCTTGTTATCCTGCGGGTCAAGATTAGACCTGTAAGCTTTCAACTCCTCTCTAGCACAAGTTCGCTCTGCCAGGGCTGCATCTCCCTCGTCACATTCTGCTGCAATTTCTCTGTTACCATGAACAGTGATGATCCCCTTGGGACCCGGCATCTTCAACTGCAAGTATACATAACACGGCCTCGCCATGAACTTGGCAAAGGCCGGCCTTCCAAACAACGCATGATAAGGACTTGGAAATTTCACCACCTCAAAGGTGAGCCACTCTGATCTGAAGTTATGGATAGACTCGCCAAAAGCAACCTCTAATGAAATTTTTCCCTCAGGTGTAGCAGACTTCCCAGGAACTATACCATGAAATATTGTTGACGTTTTCTGCAACTGTGACTCCTTCAGACCCATACGCATAAATGTTTCCCAACAAGATGTTAATGCTACTGCCACCGTCCATCAAAACCTTCTTTAACTCAAAGCCATGAACTTGAGGAGCCACAACTAACGCAAGCAGACCCGGGTGCTCCACCACATCCGGTGATCTCTGCTCCAAGTAATAGTATGCTCTGACCATCTCAAATACCTTGGTACCCCTACAGCCACTGAATTAACTGCCCTTTTTGACTATCTTTCTCTCTCTTGGTCGTGCCACTGTATATATATGTAGATATGGCCAAGTTGCCTTGGCTGGTTCGAGAATCCACCCTGATTACCTGTATTTTGGCCGGTCCTGTATTTCCAGTTGGTACCCGCGTTTGCTCCAGTTAGAGGTCCCGCAGCCGGGTTAGCACTCGGCCGGGTCCTCCACTCCTGTTTGCTCCTTGCAGAGCTCTCTGAATCTCATTGTTTTTCCACCTGTTCAAATCTACACACTGGGCCAATGAATGATTGGCGGGTCTGCCATTCTTGCTATGACGAGGACACGGCATCCTGAAGGCCTCTTCAGTGCTCATTGGGCGTGTTCCTTGATAACTATTTCCACCACCATAACTCCCATTATTTCCCTGATAACCTCTGTTTCCCTGATAACCTCTGTTTTCCTGATAATTCCCATCCATCCTTTGCCTCTGAAACCCGGCATTTGCATTTGCAACTAGCTCTGAGTTTCCTTCCTGATGCCCACGTTCTTGTGCTGGTTTGATTGCTGTTGTTATTGTTTCCCGGCCATTGTTCTTTCCTCCATTGTTCGCAGCACCTTTCCCTTTTTCTTCCTCACTATCATCCTGGGTTTTGTCCGTGGCTGCATGTCTGTTGCACGCATCCATCAACTCTGCCATAGTAACGGCTTAACCCTGGTGTCCTTCCTTCATGCGCCCAGCTTCTGACCAAGGAGCGTACTTGCAAGTTTTCTCCATCGATGAAATTGCATCCTTGGGCTCGATACCTGATGAAGAGTGCAGGATCTCCGTGACCCGGCCCATCCAGTGACGAGCTGACTCGCCCTTCCTCTGTACGCAACGATCAAGATCTTCATGGAAAATAAACGTTGCACGTGCCCTGAAAGTGCTTGATGAAAATTGTTTTCAGCTCATCCCAAGAATTGATAGATTTCTCTGGCAGATTCTTGAACCACAACTTTGCTGCACCATCACTCATCATCAAATACATATACTTTGCACAAACGTTCTCTGTGCATTGCGTATACACATCGCCATCTCATAGCTGCTCAACCAACTCGCCGGTCTGTGCTCGGCTCATAATTGGCAATCTTGCTTGGCTCCTTGAACTTCTCAGGGAAAGGCTCTGCTCTAATGGCATCTGAAAGACACTTGGGACCCGCCAAAGTGGAAAGAACTTGCTAAAAGAGATTAATGTTACCCCGCGGCGAGCTGCAGATGCTGCTGGCACGGGACCCTCCTCCTTGTGGTGCTCCAGCTGCTGGTACTGCCGGGTTTGCATTAGCTGCACTCCTTCCTCCCGCGATCTATTGACTATCTGCTGAGCCACAGAAATTGCAGGGGCGGGTTGATACTGCTGATTATTCTGGTTTTGTTCTGCTGGGGCGGTTTGCTGCTGTGCCGCGGCAAACCCGGCCAATGGCGGTTTCCCCCATGGCGACTCTTGCTACGATAATGTTGTAGAATGAAGCGCACTTTTCTCTTTTGAATACTGAACTTGCTGAGCAACCGCAGTGCGTAACATGTCAATGGCACGCCGAGCTTCAA